>OX638392.1:39596902-40090328 GCA_951813805.1 Limnephilus auricula | reverse complement strand
ATTTTATTTGTTGTTTTTTGGTATGCATTTCACAACATAACAATTATTGTTAAGCTACTTAGTTTAGCCCATTGGTAAAAATTTCCATTAAAAATATTTATGTATGTTTAATAATATGAAAATAATTATAATTATATGACATTTTTGATCAAAAACAATCTCTAAATAACGCAACATTAGTAAGTAAGTACTGCGACAATAATTCAATCACCGTTTTTATTTCCTGGCAATGGCAAATTCCTTTTTTGTTTGATGGCAACATTAGTGTTATTCCATTTTCCACGAATTTCAAATATGTGGGCATCTCACAACAATAAAATTACTAATAAGGTATTTAGTTTAGCCGGTTGGTACAAATTCCCATTAATAATATTGACAGTGTGTCTGTGTTTAATACGAAGATAATAATTTTATGTCGTTTTTGTTAAAAAAATAACCTCTAAATAACATGTAGGTTATGGACACCTTTTCGTATGGAATTATTTGTATTTATATTTTTATATTTGTAGTTTATCATTAAATAAAGTTTTCTTACTATAGAAATCGTTTCATTTTATTACAAACTAAGAAACACCTGTTAATTTCAAATAAATTAAATATATTTGGTCATATAAAGCAGATATGAAAACATATTACCTACTTGCTGATTTTAGTAGAGTATTATTTACTGCCCTGAAGAAACTACGGTTTTAGCGAAACCCGGTCGGCATTAAATATAAAAATGGTATATACTAAGTTATTGTTTTATTTTAAATTAAATATACAATACCCAAATAGATGATACATAACCTCATACTAAACATTTTTAAATTGTTGAAAGCTATCACCATCGCAATCTTTTACGTATAAACTATACTGAAAACGTAAATCGTTACCTAAAAGTATTCATTCATAATATAAAATTCACACATCAGGTTGATTATAACATGTACCTATAAAATATTTCGTTTGACAAGCAAAATCACTTTCGATGACGTTTCAAGACTATGCATTCGAATTCTGACATCGAGAAGCGAGAATCGATTCCAAGTTCGATGACGTTTAAAACCGATTGTCTCGGCCGTGCATTCGAAGAATTTTGACATCGAGAAGCGAGAATCGATTCAAGTTCGATGACGTTTCAAACCGATTCTCTCGGACTGTGCATTCGAAAGAATTTTGACATCGAGAAGCGAGAATTCGATTCCAAGTTCGATGACGTTTCAAACCGATTCTCTCGGACTGTGCATTCGAATGAATTTGACATCGAGAAGCGAGAATCGATTTTTCTATGGAAATGAATCGAAATCATTCGATGGTAAAAAGATCGAGTAAATAATCGATTATTCATCGATTGTGCCCATCGCTAATGCACAGTCCGAGAGAATCGGTTTGAAAACGTCATCGAACTTGGAATCGATTCTCGCTTCTCGATGTCAAAATTCTTTCGAATGCACGGCCGAGACAATCGGTTTGAAACGTCATCGAACTTGATATCGATTCTCGCTTCTCGATGTCAGAATCCATTCGAATGCACAGTCCGAGACAATTGGTTTTAAACGTCATCGAACTTGGAATCGATTCTCGCTTCTCGATGTCAGAATTCGAATGCATAGTCTTGAAACGTCATCGAAAGTGATTTTGCTTGACAAACGAAGTATTTTATAGGTACATGTTATAAACAACCTGATGTGTGAATTTTAAATTATGAATGAATACTTTTAGGTAACGATTTACGTTTTCAGTATATTTTACACGTAAAAGATTGCGATGGTGATAGCTTTCAACAATTTAAAAATGTTTATTATGAGGTTATGTATCATCTATTTGGGTAAAGTATATTTAATTTAAAATAAAACAATAACTTAGTATATAACATTTTTATTTAATGCCGACCGGGTTTCGCTAAAACCGTACTTTCTTCAGGGCAGTAAATAATACTCTACTAAAATCAGCAAGCAATATGTTTTCATATGGAACATATCTGCTTTAAATGACCAAATATATTTATTTTATTTGAAATTAACAGGTGTTTCTTAGTTTGTAATAAAAATGAAACGATTTCTATAGTAAGAAAACTTTATTTAATAAAAATCTTTTAATAATTGCATACGAAAAGGTGTCCATAACCTACATGTTATTTAGAGGTTATTTTTTTAACAAAAACGACATAAAATTATTATCTTCGTATTAAACACAGACACACTGTCAATATTATTAATGGGAATTTGTACCTACCAGCTAAACTAAATATCTTATTAGTAATTTTATTGTTGTGAGATGCCCACATATTTGAAATTCGTGGAAAAAAGGAATAACACTAATGTTGCCATCAAACAAAAAGGAATTTGCCAATTTGCCATTGCCAGGAAAGAAAAACGGTGATTGAAATGTTGTTGCAGTACTTACTTACTAATGTTGCGTTATTTAAACACGTTATTTAGAAATTGTTTTTGAACAAAAACGTCATATAATTATAATTATTGACATATTATTAAACATACATAAATATTTTTACCAACGGGCTAAACTAAGTAGCTTAACAACAATTGTTATGTTGTGAAATGCATACCAAAAAACAACAAATAAAATTACAACAAACAATAAGCGTTGCCATACATGATGCACCATAATAATTTTCGGCTTCCTACCCCCCCCCCCCCCCCCCACAGACAAAAATCCTGCCCCTGACCGTAGCTATTGCTCCCAAACTCCGAGCAAAAAATCGATTAATCATTCGATTATTGTGATGTCTCGATTAAAAAAATCGATTATATAAAAGTTTCGATTATTCCCATCGCTAATTCGAAGTATTATCCTGTTCGAAACAAAACAATCGAATAAAATAAACGTGAAACTTCTTTTCAGGGTAGTTCTTATTATTCTATGAAACGTAAAAGTTAGGATTTAAAACAATTTATTCTAAAATAAGCAACAGTTGATGATATGTTAGTCAGTGGAAGACTCAGCTAGGGACACATATATTGTTTAAATTAGAGACAGTTACGGAAAGTTTTTCTCAGGGTAGGTGCTTTCGTAACGAATTACTAATTTCTGAATGCCGTTTGGTTAAAGTAAAAATATTCATTTGGAGCATTGTGCCTTATGGTACTTCCCGAGTAATATCCGAGTGTTATCCAAAATGACCCTGTTAAAAAAATTACATCTTGGAGATTCTTTCAAGGATAAAGAAACAATCCCGTCACACAATTACTAATGTTCTTAAAAGTTGTCTTGACAGAATCGCCATTCCATTGTAAGAATATTATGTGGAAAAGCTATTCTTATCTACTATTTTAACACTGTATAAAATGTAAATTTGTGTATTTATTGTAAAAAAAACCTACAAATATTAAATAAAAATAAAAAAATAAACAATTTGGCTGTCCTGAAACGGGAATCCTTTGTCTGTCCAACTTCCCAGTAGGACAGACAAAGGATCATTTTGTATTGTATTGTTTGTAATATATAAATAAAATTAATGCTGTGATCAATTTTTATATCAGATGAGTTCAAAACTATTCTCAACCGCAAAAACTATGATCGTGGGTCGAGGCTCTAAAAATAAAATATGTATTTAACTACAAGGCGGAGGGTTTACCCATTTTTTTTTGGTTTAGCTCACATCATCGCGTGTGCTAACACGTTAACATAAATATAAAACAGGTATTAACATTCATTTGCAAACATTTTTGAAATCTCTTTTCTTTCTTGGGTACAAATTTTTAAGTATATAGTTTAATTTAGACTTTTACAAAATGCAGTGGTAACACTATATAATTCTGTCAAAAACTCATTCCATAGAAAATCCTAAACAGCATTCAAAAGTCAAAAGTGGTCAAAAGTAATCAAACAAGCCGAAATTTTGTTTGCGGAGTTAAGAACAAACACAAATTATTTTATTGTTATAAAATAAACAGTGAAAAGCCTAACAAAAGTATGGAGTTAAGTGATGAAGAATATATAATTATGCGAGCGAAAGAAGATCTCAACACCGACCCCTATGCGGCTAAAGCGTGGATGCTCACTGCGAAGACTCTTTTCCCAACAAACTTCAATGTTCAGTTTGAAGCCTACATGATGGAGAAGGCGGCCGGTCGTCTGCAAGAATGCGCCGATTGTTTCACTGCTCTTATTAATGCCCCACAAATCCCAAACCAACTTTGGCCGGAAATTGATGCCATTACCGCGTCACTCAAGGGGCCGGAAAATAGCTTCGTAGCGTTGATGTTTCAAAAGATAGCCCCAGATGTGCAACACAAAATACTTTTGGCTAGTGCAGAGCATAGTGAAGATACTATGGAACATTGCCGACTTTTGCTCTTACTGCTAAAAAGGTTTCCAAGTGCTGTGACTTCTCACGGAGGTCGCTTAGTTGAAACTCTATTGAGTGCTGAAAAACATAGTTCTGAAAACTGCTACGCCCGTCTGCTTGTTGTGGAAACATTGCCACTTCTGGAGAACCCCCAATCGCCTCGTCTCTTGGTTCGTTTACTTGTGAGAGCCATAGACTTTTATAATAGCTATTTGCACGAAGGCAAAGAGAACGACATTATAGAACCCTGGCAAAAACTGTTTGATGTTTTGGAACTGACTGGAAAGCAGCTGGGCTGGGACCCTTATCTTATTACCTACCCAAATAGTTTGAGCAAAGACAGCTACTTTCAGAAATTACTGCCGCATCGGAATGATGATGACTGCAGACAAGCTGTGTACTGCGGAGCCGTCCACCTTCTGCGTGCACTCCACGAACATAACGCCAACAGAGGAAACATGATTCTGTTGGAGGCATTCTCTGATCCTGATTTGCCTCTCTCTAAAAGACGGAAAGGAGACATTGAGATTACTGGAGCAGCTTCAAATATTTTCTTGGTTGCGGCAAACTGTTGGGAACTGTTACATTCAAATGAGATACTTAAGAGGGAATTCTTGAAGTTAACCAATCAACTGCAGGTTAAACCTTGGTTGGGGACTTTTATGGAAGAAATGGCTCTATTCAAAGGTAGATTTGACGAAGCTCTCCCTCCCCCGACAGATGTTAAACTTGCTGCCAGCTTGACAAGAGCGTCCGTAATGTATTGCCAATCACAGTACGCCAGCTGTTTAGAACACGCCCTGGTGGCTTTCGGGCAGATGCCAATAGTGGAAGGTCAATTAGAGCCAGGCCTCATCGCGGGCGGAACTCACAGACACTTACATTTTCTTCCTCTGACCAAATCGGCCATTGTCCACTACTGCGCCAAACTATTGTTGCACTCAATTAAAGCTGTGGGAAGTATAAGTGACCTGGCTGCGGGGAATATGATAGTGTTACTTCAGTTAGACTGGCCGCAGGAGGAAGGGCTGTTACTCCGACTACTCGATGCCATTCGCCAACGAGGTGTTTTCCATTACCCACTTTTCCAATCATACATCATCAACATTGACATACTGGAGGAGTTAATGTATTTATGGAGTGAACAGGGAGGAAGCATTGTTCTGGATATACTACCTAACGCCCAGCAGCATTTGGGGCAGAGAAGGATAGGAACCCGAGGGGCTGACAAAGGCGTTAAGGAAGATATAAAGCAAGCCATGAGAGCACAAGTTGCCCGATGCAATGAGCCCATTATAAATCTCGTCACTCAGTTCATCACCCAAGAAAGAAATCATTTGCTTCAAAGTTTTCTTTGATATAAATTGAAACAATATAGACATTGGAAGCAAGGCAGTAAATAATACTTCTTCCGGTGTTCTGACTGATGTCGACCATCACAGTTATGATGAAATTTTGGCACCTGTGATCCACCAAAAAACGGAGGAGAGGTGACGGATCCACTTCTTTCCCTCAATTTGGCTCTCACTCAACACGATATGTAACCTTGGTATTCCATTTTTATTTTATGGTGTTCAAGAGTGTTATCCTGATCTGAATTATCATTGCTTTTGGCATTAATTCCTTCTGAATTGTAAGAAAGTATTATAACAACTCAATTTCCAACATGTTGTCAGCTTAACTATCAAACTGTGTGAATGTTAATCGGTTACATATTAAACATAATTTGTGTATTGTACAAATATTGATGGTTTTCACAAACTTTCAAAATTGAAGCGCAGTTTGCTAGTTTAGCTGATGAAGTGCTTATTTTACCTAAAAAAATATGTTTGTTTGTTTGGAGAAAATAATTTGTTCTTTGGTGCAGAAATATAAAAGGTGAAATAGACAGTAAAATGTAAAGAGTAGTGCAACTGCGTGTATTTTATGTAGCGTATCACTTTATGCATGTTGTATATTACAATGTTATGTTGTATATAGTGGTGGAGCGCCCTTGAGGCGATTTCTCATAAAAAAACGGCGCTCTATAAATTGTGGAGGTGATTCTACATGATAATACAAGTAAAAAAATAAATGACTTTTTTCGAAATTCTAAAAGGGGTACTTTTTAGGTAAAATGATAAAATCAGTCCGTCGTATGCGGCCAGCACTAGGTACTATTTTACGCTGTTACGATACGAGTGACTCACAACAATCCAACGTCGCGGGCGGGCCCACAGCAAATTTATCGGTAAGTTTGTACCTTACACTAAGGATTTTTAACAGGTGCGTCTTTTTGTATGGGAAAAAAAAGATGGAATTTCGAAAAAAAGTCATTTATCTTTTTTACTTATATTATTATGTAGAATCACCTTTCGAAGTTACTGCACTTTACCCCCGGACACCCTGTACAGTTTTGTTTCAATACTAATGAAATCCTTTTTCCTAGTCCAAAAAAGTCATAGGCAGTGAAAGAATCACGTTTTGTTCTGTAGCTTGAAAAAGGTGGAAAAAACTATTGAATGTATTTAATTAGTTATCTGTTATCTCATATACATAATATGTAAACATTACTTGTGTGTATTATTTTCAGTGCCCTGATTTATTGTGTTCAGTTCACTTGTAAGGGATCAAAAAGAGATGAAGTGAATTTTCTGGTTTTGGAAAATTTATTAACCAATTGTAAATTAATATAATACCTACATATGACTTTAAGTTGATGACGGCATTTTTGTTTTATTTGCAAAATCTGAGAAATTAAATCGCAATAAAACACAGCAATTCATAAATCTGTAAGTTTGATTATTTATTAGTCCAATACAAAAGTGCATTTATAAAAATTAAGAAAACTCATACATTCCCACTGCCAAAAGGAGGTTTCTTCTTGTGAAATGTAAAGCTATGATGGGAGAACTTTTGGTAGCGTATGACCTCAGCAAATATCTGTCGGACGTTTTTACGTCGGGATTGTGCGAACCGGTATTTTCTTCATTGGCTATATCGTCCGCCAATAAGTTGAAATCCCATAACTTCAATGTGCAGTCCAGAGAACCTGTAAAATAAAAATATAATTTTAAATAATCATTATCAGTTAGAAAGTTACAGTTTTAGTTATTTTTTTCAAAGAATAAGGTACCTGAAGCCAATATTGATCCGTCCCTACTGAAGGCGAGGGCATGCAGAGGAGAAGAATGGTTTGCAAACTCGGCAACCAAATGTCCTTGCGATATGTCCCATATTAGGATTTGTCCCCCTCCACTGCCTGTCGCTATGAACCTTCCGCAGATTGAGAAGGAGATAACGTTGACGATTGACTGAAAAATTTAAAATTTGTGCATTGTTATTACCTTCCTTAACCTCTGATTGGCCGTCTGATCACCAATGAGATCGGCAACAACTTTCAAAAAAAAAAATTCCGATTTTGTCCCTTATGTATAAAGAAATTGTATCAAGAACACTGTCAGGATCGCTTGGGCCGTTCTCGTTCTAGACGTAACAAAAAGCCGCATAGCGCCTAGCTTCTCAGAATAATTTACATAAAATATCTATAAAGAACTTGGTGTCACTTTAGCAGCCGTTTTTGGACGGACGGACGGAGTTCGTTTAGAAACTCTACATTCTTTCATTGTTTTTTTTTTTTATATAAATTCATTATGGAAAGAATAGATTTGAGGTATTATCAGGAAGATCGTTTTGTCTACATTATTTTCATGTAATTTTTGTAATATTTCACAAAAGAAATGTCATAAATATTGGGGTCGTAAGAAATGTCAAATTTTTCACATCGTAATGAATAATTATATTTTTAGCATTATTTGTTTACGAGTTTCTATTTCAAAATAATATTATTAGTAACAACAGTTGTATAAACTACCAAAATCTGAAACAATTGCTACTGTAAACTTATAAAATGTGACACAAAAAAATTCTAAAGTGCACATTAGATGTTTGATTTTTTTTGAAAAAATTTACGGCTCAGGACAGGTTAACCTGTAAGGTCTATTCGATCAGTTTTCGGAACAGCTCATAGGGGTCTCATAGAAATCGGTGTGTCTCCCTTACTATTATGATTAGAAATATGATCTAAACGGTGATGAAAAGAGAAAATTCCATGCTTTTTATTTATATCTAAAAGTTAACCACTAATTAATTAAAATGTACACCTTTTTGAAACCAAAGTTTCCAACCGCAATTTGAATTTTTTTTTGAATCTTTGATAATATTTATTAATTATTTTTACATTTAAAGACAAAAAATGAGGTGACAATAACGTTTATAATACATTTGTCTAATAAATATGTATGTGTTTTTTTTTCATTATCAGTAATTTTAATTAGAAAAAAACATAAGGTGAGCCATTTTTTAAACTTTTTATGTTTGCATGCAAAATTTTTGGATTTTAAAATATATGTTTATTTTCAGTTGTAAAATTTGAAAGCATATTATCATCACCATTCCAAAACAGTTTTTAGTTTTCAGATACATTCAGAAATATTCTGTTTATTTGGATTTTATTGCAAAACGGCATAAAATATACGGTTGAGGCCTGAGGGTTTAAAAATAAAGATAAATGGGCTTTAGAAGGGGCTTTATTCATATAATTTGGGCTCACAATCACAAGATTAACAATGAAAAGCTGCATCCTTTTTTTTTCATTCACATTCATACAAACTCTAGGATTACTCTTGACCTGATCATTCTTAGTATTTGATTCACCCAATCTCGCCATGTCTTTCTGGGTAGTTCCTGATTCTGTCTATCCACTTGCGTAACAATTATTGTATTCATCATGACAAAACATGCATTACCTTATGTCCCGACATGATTCTGACTTGGTTCCCTGTCACACAGTCCCATAATCTGACTGTACGATCACTGGACCCCGTTGCTATGTAGTTGGAATTTGGATGAAACTGGATACACTAGGAATCAAAAATAAATCAACATTATTAGCACTAAAAATAACACAAACACATTGTTTAATTTTCAGATCAAATCGGTGAAAAACACACTCCGATTAGACAAGTATTCTGAATTTATTATTATGTACTTTAACACAATGATTTGCACTTCCAGCGACCGGTTGGGTCTTAGGTAAATAATAATAAAAAAAAACAACTGTCAAAGTATTAGACACGAAACAAGACTCTTCATTGCCGACTGTGAGAGAGGGAAATGTGTTGGATTATATGAGGTGTGTAAAAGCAAAGGCAGAAATCTCCAAAATATTGAAAAAAAAGTTGTAAATGCAGTTTTGTAGAGGTTCAAATTGTGAATCTAATACATTTAATGGTTAGTTGAAAACTCAGCTTCCTTCCATCAAAATTTCATTTTGAAAATACGTATTAAAAGCAAAGACAGCAATAATCTTGTTATTTAAAAGGCAAACACAGAAATCTCCATTTCGGCCAATCAAATTCATAGAAAGTGTCACGTGACCAGATGGCTCTCCATACTAAAATGACAGTTGGTGATGATTTTTCAAGGTGTGTTTTTGATGATTTAAAGCATGTAAAACTGTGTTCGGAACAAATATTTTCGACAATCTTTGAAGATGGATTGTTAACCGACCACAGTTTTCTCACAAAACGCCCGCAAACCTATTATTAAGCCAGTAAATTGGAAAAGAAATGTTGCAAAAATATCTAGGTATGTAGCCTATCATGTTTAATTTTGGCTTAGAGGAAAGCATCATAACTGCCAATTTAAAAAAAATAATAAATTATAATTTTGCTAAATTTTAAAATTAGTAAACTTATTTAAGTCTACTAATTTTTATTTTTACCTACATTCCCCCAAGGATATTCCAAATGAGAATGACGAACATTCAAAAGTTTCATGCAGCCATTGTATGCTTTAAAACAAAAACTTTTTTAGGTAATTTTCCGCTAATT
The DNA here is from genome assembly GCA_951813805.1 of Limnephilus auricula. NCBI lineage: Eukaryota > Metazoa > Arthropoda > Insecta > Trichoptera > Limnephilidae > Limnephilus > Limnephilus auricula. The sequence continues at coordinate 40,080,161 of OX638392.1, read as the reverse complement.
TCCCCACTTTTAGGCACATATAATGGAAATTACTATGAGAAACAACCATGTATATGCACAAAATAGGTTATTAGGTCCTTAGTTTGGGTAAACTAAGTAATTTATGTGTATTTATTTCAAACAATCTCACAAATGTCAGTGCATACAAAACAAAAGGCGGCAAATGAATCGTTTTATATGGAATTTTGTTTTTTAAATATTTTTTTTTCTATTTTTTTTATTTTTTATATATTCTATAATATTTATTTATAAAAACAGTTTCTTTTTGGAATTTTTAACTTTGATTGAAAAAAAATTAAATTTGAAAGCATTCTTTGCCATCTACCCAAATATATATTATATATTTTTTTAAAAAGCTTTACACAGGTGGCCCTGAAAAAAATAAATCCCGCCTGTGTATAGGGCCTATTTCATCTTTGGGGATGCTGTGTGAAGGGTTCTTTTTAGGAAAGGAAGGAGAGGATGTGTTTGGAAGGAAACGGGTTTTTTATTTTTTTATAGTGAATACTTCACAAGAGTCCCAACTGCTCCCGTCTGGAGCCAGTGAGACTATGGCATCCCCAATTGGGGGTATGTTATGAGGCTGAAGGTAAGTGGGAAAGGGAAGGAGACGAGGAAGAAAGGTGGGGAAGTACCTGGCTATTCAGATCTAGTCACTAAACACGGTCAAAGCCATTTCAAGCAACGTTTTAATTCTGAATGGTGTTCTTACACCAGGGCGACTTCCACTACTATCTTCCACTCTGGAACGTGCCGCAAATATACTATATAATATTTTAAATAATTAATTGTGAAATAACACAAATCAATAAAATAAAATTTATTTGCGCACGCCGGGTTCGAACCCGCGACCTTCGGAATGGCAGTCCAACGTCCTACCGCTGGACTACGCCGTATGAGGGATGGGTAGGAATCTGTGGGTCAGTGTGTCCAGGAGTGATGGACGAACGAATCCATCGGTCGAGAGTCCGGCTGGAGAGGTCTAGGATAGGTCTCCCTCAACCAGTCTCTCCCGATCTGACCTGCCACGCAATTGGCGGGCAGACGCATCCGCCGCCATGACCCGGACAAACCTCACCCCATGAACTCAGGCACCCCTGCCAAGTCACCAAACGAAGCGAACCACTTGAGGTGACCTACGGCAGAGGTGTTGGTTATCCAATAAATGGTTTCCGGGGTGACGGTGCCCATACCCGCCTACCAAATTGTAGAAATTGTTGTTTCTTGTAGTAATTAAGTTGAAACGTAGTCTAATTTCCAAAATCCGTGCCTAATGTTCATGTGTATCGTGTTCGTGGAATATTGACCCTTTTTGCTCAAATATTGAATTTTGCATTAATTTTTCAGAATATTATGTAACATATTTTCTTAATTTTTTTCCAAACATATCTCCAGATTATATTTTTGGAGTTCAATTTGTTCAATAATATCTTTAAAAAGTTATTTTTATTCAATTAGCCCTTATTGAGTTATAAAGCATTCCTTGAAGCCAATCAACATGGAACAAAGATGGCGGTTTTTTGAAAAGGTTAGAAGCAAACACAGAAATCTCCAATAGTGTAAGAAGCAAAAGCAGAAATCTCCAACCCTTGGTAGCAAAAGCAGAAATCTCCAGATTAAAAAGTTATATATCTTTTTATAGACTTGCATTAAACAAAATCCGAGTATGCAAATAATACCCGATATCAAAATAGTATTTGATGTAATTTTTTCAGCTTTCTGCGAAATCCCATTTAATATTTACAGGTTTTTTGCCTTTTTCTCAAAAACACAAAAGTGGGAGATTGCTGCCTTTGCTTTTACACGCCTCATATAGTAAATAATTAACATAGGTTTCAGTAAATTTCTGAACCTAATGCTTTTGATTTTTTACTCCACAGAGGGCAATGATAGTTGGTACAGACATATTGCTTTTTAAACAAAAAAAATTGCTCTATAATTCACTGGCTGTGTTAGGATTTTTTTTGTTTTTTTTTTTTTTAATGTTTCTTTATTCTTTGAATAGTAAATATATAACAATTGTGGAATTTATGGCCGCCATACTAGGCACATGCCCGTGTTATGGTGGCCGAAATTGGTGATTGTCTGTGTGTTATGCAGACGAATATTATAAGTTAAGAATATATTGGGTTAGGTTCTTACATCTACATCGGATAGATGTCCGCTGAATATCCTCAGCGGCTGGTGGTGATCGGTGGCCCAGAGACGTGCCGTCTTGTCGTGGGATGCGGTGGCAAAGTAGTGGCCGTGCGGGGAGAAGCGCGTGTCCCACACGGGGTACATGTGGCCGCGGTAGCACACCAAACACTTCCACGCATGCAAGGACCACAGTCGGACTGGAAACAATCAAATTACCGATTACTCAACTTAAAGTATACTTGAAACCATATTAATTTATATTGTGTTTAATTTATAAGGCCTCATTCAATGGACAACACAGTATTCAAAGGACAAAATAAGTATTCCAGACTTATTTACCAAGATCCTTTTAAGATGAATTTCTGTTTTACCATCCGATGATTAATTCCTAGAAGCAATACCAGGGTACAGCTAAGTGCCAAACCAGCCTATTATACATTGTATTCCACAGAGGGCAATTATAGTTAGTTATTGATTTTATTAACAAGCGGTACGGCCATAATCTTTGAACTATTTAACTTTTGACTTACTAGTGGTGTCTTCAGAGCAGGATAGCAGAAGCGACTTGTATGGATCAAAGGCCACTCTGTACACGGGACCAGAGTGTCCCAGAAGGGTTCTGCTTGTTTCTCCCAATCGTTCATCCATCATGCGGACCAGGACATCAACTGAAATGTGTAAGTTTACTTAATATCGGCTACAATAAAGGAGAAAAAAGTCAAGCATTTAGCCCATATCAAAGCTAAAAAAATTGTATGTTTAACCAGTCGAACGATGAAGATTTCTGGGTGTTCAGTTTTCGAATCGGCTATTCGATTTAATTAATTAACAAATATTAATACGGAAATATGAACCGCTTACTGCAGTTTAACATTAATGAATCCGCTTAGATTTCACCATTTATCCCATATTTTTAGATTTTATAAATATAATATAAATAGATAAAAAAATCACCTACCTAAATTTCGGTAGCTATTGTTCGTTTTATAGGTTATATTATTATAGGTTTTATTAGCATGACTATTTTGATACTAATTTTCTTCACAATGGTAGTAGGCCATAAGGTGTTAGTGTTCTGGTAGACCACATGCTAATTAGGCGCCAAGAGATGTTTGAAAGACAAACTAACATTTTTTCAAGTTCTGTACACTTACCGGCTTCTCTATCAATATCAGACAACTTATCAACAGATTTCATCACCCTCAGCTTATTCGGAGTAAGGGACCACACCTGAAATATACAATGAAAGATGAGCATCTCATATCTGATAAGATTTTGTCAAAATATACGCATTTACAATGGGTTTATTAAAATAAAAGTTTTTAAAACATAAAAAAAAAAAACGCATATGAGATTGCGTACATTATACGGGATAGCACAGAATGGTACAATCAACATGAACTTATCACATACGTTCGTGGGTCTAGGGCGGTTATGATGCAAAAATCAACTTCATGAAACATCAAGAATTCTGCCTGTATAATTTCAGAATAAATAAATGTATACCTTTATGGAAGAGTTGTTGAAACCCACAGCTAAAAGACTGGAATCTTCGGCAATATCAGCGCAGGTCACATTGTGTAAGGAATTCAGCAGAGTATAACAACAGATGGAAGGGAGGCATTCTGGACTCAAGTTCACCCTTTTGGATGCTTCCCGCAGAGCCCTTGCTTTCTCCACTTTATCTGTTTCTTTTCTGCAAACAAAAATAAATTGGAAAAACAATATTTAAAAAAAAAGCAATATTACATTTTGTTTTGAAGAGTTTTACTCTGACTAAACTAATTTAAAAATTATACAAGTACAGAAATGATTCAGATAGTATTATTATCTTAATGACTGATTTTAGTTTAGATTGTAGTAAACGGGAATAGCGCCCCATGTTATTTTCAAAAGGAACCATTACAAAACTTGTAGTTTCTCATTTTCAATAACACATTTTTCCAACCCCTTTTTCCAAGCGATTTTTTTCCTTTTTTCCCATAAGAATTTTTGGGTTCAATTATTTTTTAACATACTTAACAAAATCTTAAAAAACATGCTAAGAAAAAGAAAAATAATTTTTATAAAATTCCCGACCTGTTTTCCAATTTATTCAGAATGAATTTTTCAAAAAAATATTTTTTTCCAAGATCAAAAATTTCCTTACAATAAAAGTTCCCAAACTTCAAATAGCAAAATTAGAAAGATAAATGTTTTTATAAAAAAATCCCAACTTATTTTCTGATTTCCCGATTATTGAAATTTGCAAAAAAATACTTTATCAGGGAACTTTACTGAATTGGGCGAAGCCTGTCAAAAAGCTGTCTGCAGGACCTAGCAGCTAAAAGCATGCAAAAGCGGGTTTTTATCTGCTAGTTACATATTGTTAGTGGGAGTGGTGGTTTGGGGAAGGGGAGGAGTCAAAACAACAAGGAATGATGGTCAACAATAGTGACTTAGTTGTTTCACAGTTAATGCCCAAGAAATACAAAAAGTGGCTATTACATTACTAAAAAAAATTGACTTACAAATCTGGAAGAGGCATTCTGTCCACTGGCGGAGCATTAGGATCAGATTTGGTTTTCTTTGAGAAAAGCGGATCCTTTTTACTTTTCTTCTTTTTGGGTTTATCAGGTGTTTCTTCCGCTTCTTCATCTTCTTCAACAGGAACAGTGAGGCTTTGAATGTCAGGCTCTTTCAACAACCCGTAGTAGACTTTTGTTCGGTTTTCTTAACAAAGAAAATAATGTGAATGACATGATGGCAATATTTTTATCTATGGTAATGAAATTATGTTAATTTGGTGTAGGTACTTTCTAGTAATATTTTCCATCACATTTGAACAAGTTCTATTTTAAATAGTCCTAAACAAAAGTAAAGGAATCATTTTTGAGTAAAGGAACAGTGGGGACAAGAAAGATTAAAAAAAAGTTATGTTAAGTTTAATTTTAAGATAGTAAATGATGAATTGGCATCGCGTCTGGATACCATCAAGGCGTTGGGAGTTCAATTTCTCGAATGGCTAAGTCCTCTACCACGGTACAAGCAACATTTTCCGCTTATTGTGATGGTAGCATTTTTTTATTTTTTATATCAACTCCACACAGGAGGCCCTGAGGAAAATAATTTTCCTCAGGGCCTATGTCATCTTTGCGATGCTGGGTGGAGGGTCTTTTTGAGCAGAGGAAGGAGGAAACACAGAGGGCGGCAAATCATTCCACAGCCAAGCTGTTGAACTCAAGAACGAGTCGTAGAAGCGACCCGTTCTCATGTGACAAATGTCAACCTTGTACATATGTTGGGCGCGCGTTTGGCGTGTTTCCCCTCTATGCACCGGTAGTAGGATATTTTCTAATTATTGTCAGGTTATTTGTACCCGGGAATATTTGGCTTTCTTTTAACCACTCAGGCTAATTTGTTCGCTTTTCGGAACAACCCATACAGGTCTCTTAGAAATTATTGTGGCTCCCTTACTATCATGGTTAGAAATATGATCTAAATATTGTTGGAAAGAGAAAAGACTACGCGTTATGTTCAAATCTAAAAGTTATCCACCAGATAATTAAAATGTACACCTTTATGAAACAAAAGTTTCCAAACTACATAAATTTTTTTATGAAACTTTGGGAATTTTATATTAATTATTTTTACATGACAGGAAAAAAATATGAGTTGAGAATAATACATTTGCCTAATAAAATGTGTGTGTGTTTTTATTTTTCTTCGTTAAGAGTAATTTCAGTTAGCAAGAACGTAAGGTGAGCCATTTTTAAAACTTTTTATGTTTGGATTAAAAATTTTTACATTTTAAAAATTATATGTTTATTTTGAACTATAAAATTTGAAAGGGTATTTTATCACCTTTCAAAAACAGTTTGTAGTTTTCTGGTGTGCAAAAATATTCTAATTATTTGGATTTTATTACAAAATAGAAATATTTTTCTTCCGACAAAATAGGCTGAGGGGTTAAAGAAAAAATAATATATACAGGAGACAAGTAATTAATAAAATAAAATAAGCTCACCATGTTTGGTAGCCTCTCCCATCAACCCCCCAGCGGTGGCCAGGACTTGCTTTCGGTTTCTAGCGCCCCCCTCATAGAGCTCTAGGTGCAGTCGGTTGTTCACAATGTTGGATACAACTGAAGAATTCTTCTGCTCGTGAAGGTGTCTCTTTAGAAGAGAGGAAATATCTCGGGAAATTTGGATTACAAATTTGTTGGAGCTGTTAGGCAAAAAAAGATATATTGAATATAAAAAAAAACAATGTTGTAATTAACCCCCCAAGACAAATCTGTTCGCTTTTTGGAACAACTCATATAGGCCTCTTAGAAATAGTTGCGTCTCCCTTACCACCATAGTGAGGAAGATGATCTAAACGGTATTGGAAAGAGAAAACACCACACTATATATTCAAATCTAAAAGTTAACAACAAAAGATTTGAAATGTATACCTTCATGAAACCAATGTTTCCGATCGCAATTTGAAATTTTTTTTATTAAACTTTGTGATTTTTTATTAAATATTTTTACATGAAATGACAAAAAATGAGGTTATGATAACATTTATACATTTTTCATTAACAGTATTTTTTGTTATAAAAACGTAAGTTAAGACATTTTAATTTTTTTTTTAAGTTTACTTACAAAACTTTTGTATTTAAAGAAACACATGGTTATTTCTAATAACAAAATTTAAAAGTTTATTTCTTCACCTTTCGAAAACCGTTTTTAGTTTTCTGATACATTCAGAAATATTCCATTTATTTGAAGTTTATTGCAAAGTGGAAATATTTTGACCCACTAACAGAATATGGTCGATATCCGAGGGGTTAATTAAATAAGCATAATAAACGGCGTCTTACTTAAAAGTCTCGGCAAGATCATCTTTATTGATTTGGCTTTTGTTGGTAATTTGTGAAAACTTTTTGATATCATCTTGATAGAATTCTTCTTGTTCAGGTCCAAATTGCTCCAGCAGAATTTTGGCATGTTCCACATGATTGTTTAAAATCAACTCCATATACATATGCACCAGAACAGGATAAAGAATTGTTGACAGTTCATGCTAAAAAGTACATAAAAAATTAATAAAACTTTAAATTAATTGTGATTTAAATTAACCTTTTGAACGTTAGCGCAACCTTAACTCTTGGTGTGCCCATGGCAAAATTTTCGCAGTGAACTTTCTGATTCTATTTTCATCATAACTTACTTTTTTTTTGCAAAATTTATGTATCTCAAAATTGTTCTGTTTTACCAGATAAAGTTTTTATTTTACATAATATACTTATAGGGTCTTTCATTAAGAGCTTCCTATCTTTAAATTCAAATAAAACAAAGTGTGTGTGAGATATCACCGAAATTTTTTATCCGTTTAAAAGCCCTATCGATGCCATTATGGCCAGTTCATATCGTCGCCGCGCGAGATAACCATGCCTTTTTTAATCAATTCTCAAATTTGATGATTTGCACAAGTTATTCAATGCTGTAACCACGGAGGAAGGAATAGAGTGGAGGTGGCACTAGGGCAAACAGGCCCAACACACCAAACAAACTCAAACAGGCCCAAATGGGCGTGGCATAAGCGTGGCTTACTACTTACTAGGCCAGTATGATTTCACCGCTCGGCGTGAGCGGACAGTTCCTTCATAAACTGTAAAGTGCGTTTATGACATTAAACGATGACGTGCAGTGTCAAATTTTGTAAAAACCGTCCAGAAAAACAGTTCAAAACTACAGATGGCATTACTTTTCACATATAAGTATTTTTACTGTTGTTTTTTATAATAAATTGCTCGTTTTCCGCAAGCTTCTGTCACACATTTGTTGTAGGTAGCTGACTTGACGGAATAGATGATGGCAAAGTTATGCTATACTGGGCTTTGAAGAAACTTACTTTAGAGCTTACAATCGCACAGCATTGATTTGTAAGATGGGACGTTCTTATTCCAAGGAGTAGGTATGATTACCAGTTATGGTTATTTTTTACTGCAAGTTTATTATTGATATTTTGATCTTACAGGTTTCCGGTAGATTCAGTGATCAGAGAGCAGTGGAAGAAGCTTGTAGATAAAGATGGTTGGAATCCAACAAAACTTTCCCGGCAAAACTGATCGAACTACTAATGAGGTTAACAATTGAAATGATTACTAACGATTATATCTACCATGCGAAGAATTAATAAATAAAAATGGGTTTTAAGGTCAGCATTGAAAACCATTATGAATTGTTGCTTAGAATGACTATTTTTTTGTAATGATTTTACATGAAGGTTGTGCTTGTTTTTGTTGTTTTGTAGTTTACTGAGAAGATATCTAATAAAAGAGAGTTTATTAATATTTGATATTATTTGTATTGTCTAACTCTTGATCAAAAACCCTTGTAATAAATTTCCAAAAAATTAATAATATAAGAAATAATAGAGTGAAGTGGTTAAAACTGGGGTATACCCCCATTCTGGCTAGATGGATGGGCGTATCCATTTTAAATCCCACCAATACTTACCGCGCGTCCCTTACCTCTTACCGCAAACTGGCGACAAAATTGTCGAAGAAAAAGTTTCTATCACCACCTCCACTCTATTTTTTTTTTTTTATTTATTTATTTATTTTTTTCTTTATTCATTAAACTGCTGGTTACATATTTTGAGAATTTTACGACCACCACGCAAGGCACATGCCCGTGTTGTGGTGGTCAGGGTATTACTTCCTCCGTGGCTGTAACCGTCCATGGTGATTTGCCGTACACTACTAAACAATTGACAACAAATTTGACAGATGTCGCTTAAACAATAAGGCCGCTATCAACTGCCAAAGTTCAGAAGTCCCTATTGGAAGACCCTGTATTTGAAAATAGTATTTAATCTATCGTATGTAGTTTCTCCGGAATAGCTAGTTATATTCAGAGAAATTATGTTTTAAATGTATCCCTAAACTCTTCAATGCTCAAACTCATATCCGTATGTTTAAGTTTAAAATAGCATTTCTTTGATTATAATTAGCTATTCTAAGGAACTACATAATGTGGTATTTATATATAAGTAGTGTTTTTATAAATATACGTACATTATCTGGTAAGACGGTACAATTTAGCAACAAGTACGTTATGAAGAAAATAGAATAAGATGGCGCATGACGAAAATTTTGCATCGGCACATCAAGATTTAAAACAAAGGTTAAAAAATAAATTTTTGTGAAGAAATATTGCACAGTTAAGTCCAATCGTAACTTATTTCCGCCGCTTTTATTGCACGAGTCATCCTGAAATGCAACAAGACATTGGAAATGGTTGTATGCATATTATGGGAAGGGTCCAATTATGAAAATATCTTCAATGTTAAAACTGCCTTTTCTCTCGGTCAAATACGACTCCAGAGATAAATTTGCATCGCCGCAATATTGAAAAATCATTGACTTACTTTATAAATATCCAATGAACTCTCAACAAACTTTCTTAAGTTTTCGTAAGCATAAGTGTATGTGAGTGGGTCTCCTTCACTGTGGTATGCCGATAAGGCATTGCTGATGTCGATCTCAGACTGGGAATCGGTTGCTGGTAACTGAACATCGGTTAAATTGGCTTCTTTCCTTAGCAACTCTTCGGTGCCCTAAAACATGTTCATAACGGTATTTTGACACACTTCACATTATGAGTTATAGAGGTTTTTAAAAAATACAACATTTGGCTTAAAACCTTTTTAACATTAATTTCATACAGAAAGTCCCGAGGAATTCCATCGGGAAGTATGTCATCTCTGAGAGCGAAATACTTGTTAACGGAACTCTAAAAAAAAGGTAGGTTTGCCAAGCATGTACGTTGAGCAAGCTATGTTTCAATAAGTAAAATAATATCATAACTCATATTAATAAACAAGGATTATTTCGAAGAGTAATTTCATCGGTTTGAAGATAATAATCCGGTTCACAAATCATAATTTCAGAATCAATTTCGTACCTTTAAATTATATTTCCTCAGCAACTGGAGCACCACAACCAAAGAGGGGTTTTTATCAGACATGTTCATTTAAAAACATTTAGTAACACCGAGTTAAAATTCCGAGCAAGGAAAAAGGATCCCACAAAACACGAAACGAAAAACTTATTTGACAAGCACAGAAAACAACACCAAAAACCATAAACAATGTTGCTTTTGGAAAGTTGGTTCTCAATCTCAATGCACAGTTGCCTATGGTATTTTTACATTGGTGCTACAGAGGAAAAGTAAAAAAAAATCATTTTAAAGAATTTTTTATACATTACAGGGTAATGTTGTTCCTCATAGGTATGGAATAAAGAACCTATCAACTTGTTAACGCAATTCAATATAAAATATTGAAAAAAAATTCAAATATTTAAGTCTTCCATGTGTGTAGAACTTTTAGGCATGGGGTACTTTTTTGCACGGATTGCTTTATTTTATCGCCATGTTGAAATTCTGAAATATTATTGAAGTCATTGTTTGTCAAGTTGGCATAAACGTAGAATTGACAGTGGTGGTAGTAGGACAAATCAATCACCTTTTTCAGAAATGGTAAAGATTTTTAAATGCCGAAATGTAAATTAATATTCAGTTAAAAGTGTTGGGTTTTGAGTTAATTCGATGTTTTGTTGCAGTCGTTCTCCGAGAAAATAGCCACCCTTATGGCCCGGCCCGGCCAAGATGTGGTGCCGAAGGATGACGTTCCATGGTGGATGAGATACGCTGGCCGGGGGTTGGGAACTGTGGGCGGTTTTTGTAAGCATATTGAACACTAATTACTTAACTCCAACAGTAATTAACTGCTTTGGTGTCCACAAACATTGCTCAGTTAGCGAACTGCTGCATTTATCTTATCTGTCAATAAACAAACCACTGATAATAACGCATGAGTTGGTACGTCAGATATTTATTGTATTCCCAAAAACGCAAATCATTATTTTTAGTTCACAATAATGGACATTCAAATTAATTTTATTACGTCGATTGGGCTTTGTGTTTTTTATTACATCTTTATCGAATTAATGATTTTTTTTCACCAGATTATAATTTATTATAATTTTAATTTCATGATTTATTTCTATTTGTATTATTAAAATTTCACCATTGATTTTTTCTCTTGTCGCTAGAGTTCGTTTTTTGTTTGTTTTTTTCTTGTAAAAAACATGTCCTCCATTCCAATAAGAACCAAGCTGGTACTAAAATAATAATCATATTTTCCTGATAATTGATTTAGTACAGTTACCATATTGTAAAACAGTATTTGGATTTATTACTCAAGGTTCATTACCTTTTTTTTCTTATGTATTGCCCAAAATAGAAAATTGCACAAAAACATACTGCTGAAAACATTATAACTAATGGCTATAAATTTCTCTTGATAAATATGAAATGATAAGTTTCATCAAATTCTGTTCATTAACCTGTTGAAAGCCAGAGCGAAAAACCTCAGAATATATTCGATTGCCAGATGAAAATATGTGGGGTCTGCAAATATCAGAATAAAAACTCATAAATTATATCGTCGCAAAAAAGCAATACTGCCGTAACAGCCAAAAACCAAATTGTTCACCAGAGCCAAAAAACTTTTCAGATTTTAGAGAAAAATTAATAACTTAAACCAGTGGTTACAGAAATGCCATTTTTAAAATGCCTAGCTGAAAAAATATGATCTATGAAATGGCAATATTTAAATCTTTTATAAGTGAAGAAGGACAATGTTTTTTGCGCTTTCAGCAGTTAACATTTTTTTTATACGCTAAAAGTGTTGTGAACACCGCTGCTAAATGTTTGAATACGGAAAATCATCTTTATTTTCAGCTGAATAAATTGCTGTAAGCGCCAAAGTATATCAATATTAAAATTTTGAAAAGACGTAAATGTGTGTTGTATTTTTTTGTGTTAATTTCGTTTGATTGTTGTAGTAAACGACAAGTGTTATTAGAAAGCAAACAAATAAAATGTAGTAACCGCCGCTTAAAATGTAGTAACACTTAAATGCAATCTTTAAAAATGCTGTAAGCACCAACCGAACGTGTAATGTTTCCGTGTAAGTGATTTTGTCATTTCTTTTCAATATCGAATTTTGTCATAACCACCAAGCGTAAAAAACAACGCATGTTTTTGAGGTGTGCACATCAGTTAAAAAACGTATTATTGACAAGACTTCTAGTTTTTCCAACGTCGTACAGTTCTTATTTATTGTTGTAGAGTCATGGGACCCAGATACGTCAACGCAGAAAAAAAAACTCTTTAAAATGGTGTAAAAAAAGTATTTTCATAGGTAGTGGCGGTTACAGCAGTATTGCTTTCCTGCCACGATATTACTATTATTTTGCAATTATTTTCTGGGTAATTATTGGATATCGCTGGCATCGGATACAAACTTTTTTTTGAAAAAATCTTTTGATAGACAACTATTTGCTTTGGGGGGAAATGGAAAATATTTCATTTACGTAAAATTAAAATTAGCTTTCGTCTTGTGAGATTTTGGCCATATTTGTATCCATTTGCTCATTCGCTGTCACTTTGGTATGTTGGTATTCTTGGTACATTTTTATGTATAATGATGAACGGCTAGAAGATTTTGAAGATATCACGAAATCTGGGCGTATTAGGTAAACACTAATTTACCATTTTTATAAATAATACATTCACTTTTGTATCACAAACCATGTTACACAAACCTAGTGTAGCCGCTAAACTACTTGAAAACTGGGATGTTTTTCTTGCCTTATGCGAGTAGGCGCTATAAAGGGGGCACTTTCTTTTTATCACAAACCATGTTACACAAACCTAGCGTAGCCGCTGAACTACTTGAAAACTGGGATGTTTTTCTTGCCTTAACGCGAGCAGGTGGTATGAGGGGGGGCACTTTCTTTTGTATCACCAACATAAAAAATAAAGGGGGTACTTTCTTTTGTACCACAAACCATGTCACACAAACCTAGCGTAGCCGCTCAACTACTTGAAAACTGGGATGTATTTCTTACCTTAACGCGAGTAGGCGCATGTCATCACAGAAATAGTTTACTTAAAAAAATTAAATTTGAATGAAAAAAAAAATTCAAGCATGCTTATTAGGTAAGTACTAATTAGGTGGAATTTTGGTTTTTTAATATTAAAAAAAAGAACAACCGCATGATTTTGTGTCTAACTGTTCGTTGTTTTTAACCGTCGCTCTAGCATCTCTCCGTGTGATATCAAGAATACCAACATAACAAAATGACATTTTTTGACAATAAGTGTTTGAAAATGGATGGTCTCGTTTCACAGAATTAAAGCTAATTTTAATTTTACATAATTGAAATTTATAAAGAAATATTTTCCACTTCCCCCAATGTAAATAGATGTCTTTTAATGTAATTAAGGTGAATCAAAAGATTTAAAAAAAAAGCGCATATTAACCATCAGCGATATCCAAAATTTACCATTTTCTGTTTATGAAATATTTTATTGATCATGCATATTTTATGATGTTTCCGCAGAATAGTTAAACTTTACCTAAAAAGAGAAAATCTCCCACTTCAGAGATGAATATAATTTTTTTTTTTTAAAAATGAATTTCAGCAGATTCTGCATAGTTGGGACACATCGGGGCCTTGTTAAATTAAAATAAATAAAATTATAAATGTTTTTTTGTTTGTCTTTTATGCATTCCTAAACCATTTATCCGATCGCAATGAAACTTTGGGAATTTGATGTGCGCATGTCCGGGATGGTTTCTCTACATAATAATGAGATTATTTCCTATACTATTCATGTGATTGCTATGAAACTTTGGTGAATGAAGATTTCTATATAATGTTTTTGAACCCTGTCGTTGTGAAAGTTGTATAAAAATTTCGCAGTAGGGAAAGATGTTTGAAAGATGTTTGAAAGATGAGTGTATTTCATATAGTTTAGTGGCAGGGTGGGAAGGATGGAGAGGGAGGGGATGTCATAAAGGAGGGGGTTTGCGTAATAATGGGGGACGATGAGGGGGGAGGGGAATGGAATGCGGGAGGGGAAGGAGAGGCGGAAGGCAGGGAGAAACAATTTCTTTAAATAAGTGGCTTCTTTATAAAATAATGAGTGTCCACTTCCAGTTGCCATCCTGCTGGGACTATGGAACTGCATCGGCATCATGTTGGGCGACGTGAGCTGCCTGCTCTCCGGCCTCTGGCAGATGGTGGCTGGCTTCACCGTCATCATCTGCGAGGCTCCCTGCTGCTGCGCCTTCGTGGACTTCGTCAATCAGCTCTCCCTCTGGGTCGAGAACAGGCCATACTGGAATAAGGCAGCCATTTATGTTGCGTAAGTGCTTTTTGATTAATTCAATGTGCCGAAAACAGGACATACATTCAATTCATTGTACCCTTTCCTATAATCCACTGGGCCTCTTTTGTTGCTTTTTGTGAGAGTACTGCACAACCGATCCTAAACGTCTGGAGCAAGTAAAATTAGGGCATCCGCAATTGAGGTTTGTTTTGATGCTGATGGTAGTGGAGAGGGAAAGCAGATGGGGAAAATGATTTAGATCTGGTCACAAAACACGGCTAATGCCATTTCAAGAGTTTAGAACATGCCAAACATTAAGACCGGTCTGAACTTGCTTCGATCTATTCGACAGCCTCTGTGCTCGAGAGGTAAGGCTCTTGATTCGCAATCCGAAGCGACTCGAATTATACCAGGATGGAATCCCGGCATGCGCAAATAAATTTTATTGTTTAATTTGTGTTATTTCACTATTAATTAATAAAAAATAATATATGGTATATTTGCAGCACATCCCAGAGTGGAAGATACTCTCAGTATCTCATCTGATGTAAGACCACCATTCAGAATTGAAACGTTGCTTGAAGTGGCTTTAGCCGTGTTTGTTGACCAGATCTGAATAGCCAGGTACTCCTCCACCTTCCTCTTCCTCATATCCTTCCCCTACCCACTACCTTCAGCCTCTCAACATATCCTTATTGGTCTCACTGGCTTCAGACGGGAGCGGTTGGGACTCTTTTGCGATATTCACACAAAAAAAAAACATTGTACCCTTATCATCCACTGGGCCTCTTATTTGTATTTTTTTTCCTTTTTATAAGAGAACTAAACATCTGGAGCGAGTAACATGGCATCCCCAATTGAGGTTTGTAGCGATGTTGAAGGTAGTGGGGAGGGGAAAGAGATGGGGTAGATGATTTAGATCTGATCACATGGCTAATGCCATTTCAAGTAATGTTTCAATTCTGAATGGTGGTGTGGCATATTCCAGAGGATGGAATGTGAACGATGATGGATAGTACTCTTCTGATATCATTCTTAATTGACATCTGTTGGGATAAAGCAAAACTTCTTACAACTTACTATAGTAACGACATCTATTGAAGGATGCTGAAACTACATGACTAACCTATACACTAGAGATATATATTATTTTTAAATAATTATTAAACAATACAAATAAATTAAATTAAATTTCCTTGCGCTCCGGGATTTAAACCTGCAACATCCGGATTTGTAGATTTGCCTTACCCTTCGACCGCAGACGTTGTATGGAAAACAGGCCCCTGTGATCCTTGTCTTGTTTACTAAGAATAAATACTTTTACTCTTCATATTAGCCTCTGTCAGCATTGTGAACAAGGTTTACATTGAACAAACAAAAAATAAATAACAAAAGTCATTGAAAAAATATAAGAAAATCTCCAACAGTAAATATTCTAGTGTTCTAGTGAATAATATAAACAAAGTTGCTTGAAAGAAGCTGATATTTTATCAGACAATGTTGAAATTATGTCTGAAGCACTATTATTTATATCTTTCATTATAGTTATAACAGGCAGTTAAATTGTCAGAGCTACAACCAAGTCAGCTCTCTTTTAGGGCAAAAAAATCAGGTCATTATAATTTTCATTTAAAGTTCCTATCTTTGGGCATTTCCTGTTCTTGTGATGTGGTAATTAAAAAAATATTTTTTAAATCAAATTGACTCTTTCTCTTTTGACCCAGTCAGATTACTGTATTTACCATTACATAGCAATGTTGGTAAATAAAAAGTCACGTGTAGATGCAACCTAACTGTATCTATCTAGTTGACGACCGGTGTAGTCCTGCGGTAAGGCTTTGGATTCTCATTCCAAAGGTTGCGGGTTCGAACCCGGCGTGCGCAAATAAATTTTATTTGATTAATTTGTGTTATTTCACAATTAATAAAAAATAATATATAGTATATTTGCGGCATGTTCCAGAGTGGGAGATACTATCAGTGTCACCCTGGTGTAAAACCACCATTCAGAATTGAAACGTTTCTTGAAATGACTTTAGCCGTGTTTAGTGACTAGATCTGAATAGCCAGGAACAGTTAAATACTAGTATTT
This sequence comes from Limnephilus auricula, assembly GCA_951813805.1. NCBI lineage: Eukaryota > Metazoa > Arthropoda > Insecta > Trichoptera > Limnephilidae > Limnephilus > Limnephilus auricula. The sequence continues at coordinate 40,063,712 of OX638392.1, read as the reverse complement.
TTTTTTTAAAGTTCATTTTCATAATAAAATTAATTCTACAAGTTTGAATTTTATTAAGCCCTCCAAATCGACCGGTAAGAGGTGGGAGTGTGTGTGACTTCATCTGTACGCTTGTTTGTATGAAATTTTTTTCGAAATTCCGGTAACTGAATTGATTAGTACTAGTTAATATCTAACTACTACAATTTTTTAAATTTATATTTTTTGTCCGTATTAAGAGTGTCCCGGTTTTGTAAATATTTCCCGTTATTTTTCATACAAACAAGCGTACAGATGACGTCACACACACTCCCGCCTCTTACCAGGCGAAATTGGCGGGCTTAATAAAATTCAAACTTGTGGAATTAATTTAATTATGAAAACGTAATTAATAAAAAAAAAAAGTATTTAAGTTTGTACGTGAACACTGATAATTTTTTTTTTTTTAAATGGACTCAATTTCCTTATTAATTTTAATAAAATATCAAATGTTCTCTCATTGAACAGTTCAATTTAAAATTTTATTGTAAAGAATAATGAAATTCAGTAAAATTCGTTTACAATGAGATGCCATTAAATTAGGTTATTATAAGCGAATTTCGTAAAAAGCAGAACTATAAGAACATACAAACTGTTTTCGTCAGCGGCAAATGTGAAATAACGCAAGCAGATTCATTATAAATTATCTTGACTGTGAAAAGTGTCCACACTACACATTGTAATGCACATTAAGATAAATATTGTTTATTGTTTCTTCTTCACATTTTAGGTATAACAGTTTACAATACAATTTTTAACCTCACTAGGACAAGCCTGTGTTGAGGTTAACAATTATTTACTTAAAGTAACAAAATAACACAAAAGGAAAAACAAAAATAATACTTCAAAAAACACAATAATATACGCATACATGGCAGTTGGTCTCAGGCCAGGGGGGTTATCTGCAAATATTTTACTTTACATGGAGCAGACTTGAAATTTTTTCCCAGTTGTCATAATTATATGTTAAAAAAAATTAAAGGCTTCATGCAAGAAGTAATAATTTTTCAACATATCAAAATATGCAAAGTTTGAAGAAATTAAAAAAATAACGTTTACTCCTTTAGAGTGACAGATTTGCAGATTTTGACAGATTTGACACTCAATTTGGATGTCTATGGTTTTTTGCTAATGTTTAGTACCCAAGTTCACCACTTTTTTCTATTGAATAATAATTGAAAAAATATTAAACAAGCAATATTGATTGCTTTGACCTCGAAATTCCGGACAGAAAAGGTGTGCAAATTACATGACTCAGTTCACCCAGATTACTGCTTCAGTAAACAATTTTCCGCTTTATAATTAAGATAAATCAATTGTGTTGACCTTTATTTTCCTGATTATTTAGTTGTGGTTAAATACAAAGGTCTCTAAAAAGCCACGTGGAATCTCCATCTTACATTATATTGATAAAGATTTTGTTTTCCTTGCAGTATTGCCATTCCACCCATTTTCATGTGTCCCGGCCTTGGAAGTGTCTTTGGCAGTGGTCTCATCTTCGGGACCGGAGTAATCTACGGCATGATGTCCCTCGGGAAGAAGTAAGTCAATTATCAGTACTAATTATTATAAATCACTAGTCTCTTTTTTAATCAGAGCACAGTGAAATCCACATATAAGGCTTTTATAGGTACTTATTTATTTAGGAAAATCAACAGATTATTTACATCTATTACAATAAACTTAATAATAAAAATAAAATCCAATAACAGATTTTCACATAACTTAAAATTTTAATAATAAAAAAAATAAATAAAAAAAACTAAGGGTCCTTACTAATTCATTAAAAGTGCAAACTTGTGAACCTTTAAATAAGGGTTTTACTGGGTATGTTTTTTGTAAACTTCTTATGTGGGAACCTTATATAAGGTTTTTGCTGTGTATGTTTTTTGTAAACTTCTTATGGGGGAACCTTATATAAGGGTTTTACTGTGTATGTTTTTTGTAAATTTCTTTTGTGGGTACTTTTTAAAAGGGTTTTACTGTGTATGTTTTTTGTTTTAACAAGATTTAAATACTTATCTTATGTTTTGGTTGACTCTCACATGTGGATTCAAAATGTTGTACAATTATTACTGTAAATTGTACAAAACATAAAATAGATTTCATCATTGCATCAAATTATCTTTTCTTATCATAAATCATCAAACTTACAAAAACATTGACATTCATACATTGAATCAGAAATACTCACCAACTGAGCTGTTTTTAATGGAAAGTAAAGATGAATTATTTGCTGATGCAATGATCATAATATTAAGTAGATCTTAGTGTGAACTGATTTTTTTTGAGAATGCAGCCTTTCACAAAAATGGACACTACATGTTTATAAAGCATTTTGTTTTGTAAATTACTGTATAAAATAAATTCATCAGTGGAGAACTAAGTTGATTGAAAAAAAATTTAGGTTCCAGAAAAAATTTCAGTATTTTTTAAGGTAACTGGAGACAGATTTGGACAATATAATGAAATAATTGTTGATAAATTTCGCCCATGTTAATGTCTGGGTTATCTGGAGTATTTCCAATCTTGACCGATATTAGATGTTCCAAAAGTTATAAACCTTATTCCCAACCATGACCAATCATATGTAAATGTTCCTGACATGATTGCAATGTTCCCTCCCTTGATAAAAAATAAATGTTTGAAAAATTACGAACTAGATTCCTAATATCACTAAAAACGTTCCCAATCATGACCAACAATATATGTTCCCTAAGTGATAAATTTTCCCAAAAATGACAATCATAACTGTCATTTTTCCAACGTATCCAGCTCCTAACCATGATCTATCTACGATATTTTTTCCTCACATGATCGAACATTTTCCCAACCTTGACAAATTATGGATATCCCCGAGAACGTATTCCCCCACATCGTTAGCTCCTTACGACGCACTGATGATCAACAGTGTTTCCAATGTTAACCAACAGTAGATCCTCTGATAAAATTGATCAACTTTATACATTTGACATTACCGATAGTGTGTCCTACCTTGACCATGGTCCCTAAATTACAAATTTTTGTATTCCCAACATTGACCAACAGTTAATAGATTTTCCCAAAAAATGACAAATCACTGACTATGTTATTTACTCTCAAATATCCATGCAACGGTGGTTTGATGATGATTGGCTATTAGGGGGTCACGCGACGACATGGCGGCCATGGCGGAGGGGGGTGGCAATACCCCGCAGGGGGGCCTGGGGGGGCCGGGGGGGGTGGGCGATCACGGCCACGCTACGCTCATGGAGGACCCCGACGTGTGGCGTCCAAACTAATCCCATTCCATTACATTGACAAGGCAAATTAACCTACTTACCTAAGTATAATCGTCAGTCACCCCATTCCTGTAACCGAAGATATCATTACTTTGACAAAAGAAGTTAACATAAAAATAAAGAAGATTTAAAAATAAATTACAAAAGTAAAAGTTTTTGATTTTGACAAAGTCGTGTTTCTTCTTCTTGGTCCCAAAAATGTAATTTTTTTAATGCTCGTTTTTAATGTCAATTATGTTGTATTATTTTTGTATCATGAACATTATGTATGTTTTATCAAATGAGATTTTGTTATTTATTATTTCTGCATGACAAAATTCGCATGTTATCATAATAATAATTTGGTTAATAATTTACTATGATTTGATTTTTTTGCCTGAATATTAAATTTGTGATATTTATTTTTTGGTATATTGTGTTGGTGCAAATCTGTCAGTCAAAAAAGTCGTTCTGACTGGGCGAGTATTTTAGTCGAGTAGCGAGTATATTAGTAACTAAACGTGTCCGAACACCACAATTTTAGTAAAGTAGGCTAGTCAGCTCTTTAGTAGATTGAATCCATTTGGTTCTATTTTTTCGGCAAGTAGAGTCCCTCTCCAAGTGTCCCTGCGCACTGACATACGCAGTTCATTCGTAGACGCAGACATGCGCCAAATATCGTCCCGTTGGAGCGAAAATGCTACTCCAAAATTCTTTATTTTTGGGCTATTAATTTATTTTCTTGTCCATAGTTAATTTATTTTCATCTCACTAATTTATTCTTTAACCTCTTCTCTTCTAAAACAAGCATTATAATCAGCTTAATCAGCTTATTTACTTTATTGCGTTGCAGCCTGTCATGTCCCAATGATCTCTACTTGACAGCTGTGCGAACATTTTTTGGTGAGTCAAGTAGCGAGTTACTCGCCACTCGACGTATTACTTGTCAGGTGCGAATAAGGCTTTAAGGAGTAAACGAGTTATTTTATTAATGTTTGTCATATTTTGATATGTTGAAAAATTATTACTTCTTGCAAGAAGTCTTTTAATTTTTTTGAACATTTACTTATGACAAGGAAAAAATTTTAAGTCTGCTCTGTGTAAAGTAAAAGTTATGCAGAAACCCCCCTGGCCTGAGACCAACTTCTATATATGCAAATTAATGGAAATCATGTTTATCTTAATGTGCATTACAATGTGTAGCGTGAACACTTTTCATAGTCAAGGTAATTTATAACGAATCTGCTTGCATTTTTTCGCATTTGCCGCTGAGAAAAACAGTTTGTGTGTTCTTTTGGTTCTGCTTTTTACGAAATTTGCTTATAATAACCTAATATAATGGCATCTCAATGTAAATGAATTTTACTGAATTTCATTATTCTTTACGATAAAATTTAAAATTGAACTGTTCGTTAATAAAATTTCAGTGAGAGAAATTGATGTTTTATTAAAATTATTTATACACAATTTTGAAATATTTCCCAGAGGATGGACATCTTACAAAGGCCACATACATTTGTTAAAACTTTTATTTTTTTTGAAATAGGCAATTCACCCCAAAAAGATTGCTTTGTGTGTTAATATTTAAAAGGCACAATTAATTTTAAAATGCATATTATATAGATAGCCAATATTAGCTATTAAAATGAGCTCACTATTGTTGTAAATGTGCTGCTATAAATATTTAACAGCAAAAAAACTATGTTGTCTAAACATTTCAAACATTTGTGTCTTCGTGTGAAGGTCTATCATCAATTATTTGGCTTACATTTAAAGTGCTCTTGACTTTTAGTAAGGAGAGAGATTGTGAATTCATTCCCCATTGCAGCCCAAGAAATATATTATATATATATTTTTTTATTTATTAAGTTAAAAGAAATATACATATTTCGCTTTGTTAACTTAAGTATACATTGACGCAAATAATATTAATAATGATGGTTTACTACCTAACACCAAGTAACACATTTTTTTAAGAAAGAACATTTTGGGTTTGCTCATTAATCTCGAGAGCAAATAGTTTTTTTTTTAAATATATTTATTTTGTTTTCGGTTGTGAGGCTATCAGGAAGGAGATTATATATGTTTATACCTTCATAGCCTATGTTTCTTTTGCCGCACTCTGTCTTTGTTGAATTTGTGTATAATATTGCAAACTTTTAAAAATTTCCATAAATGCAGCCAGTCTTCTTACAAACCGGCTTTACAGAGTGAAGCAAGGAGCTCTGAAATAATTCAAATACTTCCATTCCATATCTGTAAAGTTCTAGACGAGCATATTTTTTTACTTTCTAAAACTGTTAGTTTAAAATTTTTATGTTGTTGTTTTTATGAATAAGTTTTTTTTAAAAATGTTTTTCCTAACCTTAGAATATTTGTAGTTGCTTTTGTATTATTACTAGGAGGCGGCTAAGCGGTGGCAAAACGAAGAATTCTAAGTCACGAATCCGCAAAAACATCATTCGGAGATATTGAAATTTGAATTTTTGAAATGATATGTTTTTGAAATAACGAATCAATTCTAAACTTCAAACCTCAATATCTCCGAATGATGTTTTTGCGAATTTTCAATCTGGAATTCTTCGTTTTGCCACCGCCTAGCCGCCTACTAATTATTACTATAGAAAAAATTAAGCAATCTATTTTTTATTTATGTACATATTTTAAAGATGCATGATTTCTCAATAAATACTTAAACAGTGTTAGTTATTTGATCATTCTTGCATGAAATTATTGCATGTTAATAAATTATGTACTTACAATATAACTAGTAACTGACACTGTATGTAAATTTATCATTAAAAATGTCTTCAGACAATATTATGAAGAATAATTATTTAATCGCTACTGTTACAAATCACTGGCAGATTTAAATTACAACTTTATAATATTCATAAAACTAACTAAATATATTGTACTTTCTGTTAACTGAGATTAAATCATGAAATAAAAAAAACCTGAATTTCAGTGAATGGTGTATACCTACTGTATGAGTTACCAATTGATTTTCATGCCAAATTTACCCTTGTTTATTAGTGATCCATTGATTAACAGCTTGTTAATTTTGTCTAGGGCTTCTGTTGACGAGATGAGAACAGCAGCGCAGGCGCCCAGCGGTCCCCCGCCCCCTGCGTTGGGCTCCAACATGCGCTCCAACCTGATGGAGAATGCCGCCCCCATGAGCTTCACGGGGGTGCCGGCCTTTGACAGCAACGTCTGACACCGTCCGCCCCGTCTCGTCTTTCACTCAGCCTATACCAACTACATCACCCCTCTAACCTCCCTGAGGCCCGAGGCTAGTTATTTCATTAGTTAATCGATCTCATTTCTAATGCACCCCGTTTGTTTTACCATTGTTCAATGCTAATACGTATATCTTGAACATATCATATTATATTTTGCTGTCTTCGATTGTCAGTCTTGATTTGCGTGTTGAACTATTAACAGGTAACTGGATTTTTTTTACGTATAATTCCTATCTTGAATATTTGTTGTGATGACAATGTGCTTTTGCAATATGTAATTAGATCGCTGAGCATGGAATTTAACTAGCTCTAGAATTTCCGGTGTACCACACACTCGTGCGTAGTGTGACCTTTGCAATATGTAATTGGATTGCCGAGCATAGAATTTAACCAGCTGCAGAGTTGTGTTAGTGTGTTCCCAATGTACCACACACTTGTGCGGTGTACCACACACTCGTGCATAGTGTGACCTTTGCAATATGTAATTGGATTGCCGAGCATAGAATTTAACTAGCTGCAGAGTTCCCAATGTACCACACACTTGTGCGTAGTGTGACCCTTGCAATTGGATCGCTGAGCATGGAATTTAACTACCTGTAGAATTTCCGATGTACCACACACTTGTGCGTGTTGTGACCTCTGCAAAATGTAATTGGATCGCCGAGCATAGAATTTAACCAGCTGCAGAGTTCCCAATCTCCCACACACTTGTGCATAATGTTACCCTTGCAATATGTACTTGGATCCTTGAGCACACAATTTACCTAGCGGAGTTCCCTATGTACCAGGCTTGTGGGTAATGTGATCCTTGCAATAAGTAATTGGAACCTATATATATGCATAACAAGTCATGTTGCATCACCTGCTCTGTTGTTTAGTTCTGAAAATTAGATTTTTTTATGAGATTTATATATTTTTGTTTATTTTGGTATTCATGGTCTGCACTGGGAGCCATTTAAACATTCTGTCCATTAAAAAACAGTACATTATACACACTTCTTATTTCCAAATGAATTATGTACACTTGTAATTTCAAATTGAACAATTTTTTAAATTCACATTTGACTATAGTAATTTTATACAAAATTGATAAATTGTGATATTCTGTGTAATACCTTCAATCCATTTTCATAGTCTTCCCATGATTCCGATAATTCTATTATCTCTCCTTTTTGGGTTTATTTTGATTTTACAAAACCATACAGTATTTTTAAAATTAATCCAGTTAATATGGCGTTTTAATAAATGAGTACTTCTAAATGACAAACATTCAGGAAAAATATTATGAAACATATTACATATACATTTTCAGCAACATTAACTTTTGAGTCGGTTTATAAATAACTTTGATTTTCTGAGGTTAAAGCATTGTTGGTAATTTGCACATTGATTTTAATTGAAACTAATCTTTGTGCCACGGGAAACAGTTATAATGTATATAATTAATAATCATAATGAAATGCGTTTTGTGTATTTTAAATCTTGTTTACTGTACTGCATTGTTATTATCTAGTATTTTGAAGAACAATTACTATTATTTGATACCTACAATAATCATATTATTGTGACTCCTGTCACTGACTTCTGCCACCGACTTCTGCCACCGACTTCTGCCACCGACTACTGTCACTGACTTCTGTCGCTGACTTCTGTCGCCAACTTCTGTCACTGATTTCTGCCGCCGATGACGATTGTAACCGTCTTGTGCCACAGACTTTTGTTACTGACTCCTGTCACCGACTTCTGATGTATTATTTGAGAAATTAGTGAGGTTGGATTTATTAAGTTGAGTACAGCTTCTTAGCAATAAGCCCATTAAGTCGTCTTCTAGGAGTATCGCACCACAATGTTGTTTGGGGAGTCAAACATTAAGTCAATTAGGAACACAGTATGAATAATGTTGTAATATAATAAGAATGTGAATCCTTTATTATTAGGGAAATGTTGAGTATGTTTTAAAAACCCACAGTTAATCGTCTACTTGGTGCAATATGGATCCATAATATTTAAATCGTTTTAGTACCCTTTTAGAACAATATCAGTGAAATATAAAAAACTCCAGTAAAGGGGTATTTATGAAATAAATGCCTCGTAAAAGACTCATCCACCACTCAAGTCCTCCGCTATATGAAAAGCTGTCACACAATCTTCCAAGCGTTTCTTTAATAATACCTCCTGCCTTTCATGTCGTCCTTCACCAACTGCTTTGTACGTTATCGTAGTCATATTTTATAACTATGAAAGCATTCATTAATTTCAATATAAAACAGTCGGCCTAAATCATTACAACAAAGTGACAATTTATGACGAATGCTTTTTTATCGCTTGGGTGTTCACTTAATTTTCGTTTTGAATTTTAAGCGGTGAGATCTAAAACCATTTTGTTCCAAATATCACTTATTTAGTGCTTAGCCATATGTTTAACAGCTTTTCGTATATATCAACTTTGAAGGGAATTAATTTATGTTTGTGAAAAAGGAAAAGACATTATAAATATATAAAAATTATTTTTGTCAATAAAATACGTACAATATAGAATTTTTCAAAATCCGTTGAAACATACTTGAGAGCTATTTTAAATTATAGTCATATGTAGTAATGTATTTGTCGCGATTTAAACCATTACATATATAATATAATATAATTATCTGTTAGTGTAATTAGAATTGTTGTTAGATTAGTAAAATAACAGCAAATAATGATTTGATTTGAATTTCTTTGTATGTATTCAAAATCCCTGCGCTCTTTCCCTATTTGTGATATCTAATTGCATTCCCGGATGATGTAGATTTATTTAAATTATATCCAATGTTTAAAATTGATTGTGTTAAATTCCTGTATAAATTATTCTGTTTATTAATGATTGTAAAGACACCAAACATACTTTTTAGATTTTCTGTTCATCAAGTAAAAATTATTTTTAAAACAAACTAAATAATATTGTAAAAGGAAGTTACAAAATGTGATTAGCAATTTACATTTTGGTTTTAAAAAGTCTTAGTATGAGTTATATTTAATTCCAGCAGGTAGGTTGTTGATGACCTCAAATGAATAGAGACTACACTGAAACCCTCTTAAGAAGTTTACAAAGGCACCAGAAAAAACTTCTTGGGCAGGAAAACCTTATAGGTGGGATAAATTGGGTCATTTGGTCTTGAAGGGACCGATAAAACCAAACTTCTTAAACATGAAAAGTTATTTAGAGGGTTTCACTGTATTATTGAATTATTTTTAATTGAAATTAGCTTTAAATGAAACAAATTACTTTGTGTAAACCACTGTTATCACACATTATAATATCTACATGTAATTACAGTGGTTTATACAAAGTAATTTGTTTAATTTAATTAAAATGATGCCACGAAGTAATTTGGCAAAGATTATTTATTAAGTTTTTTAATTATTTTATTTTTAAAATAATTTCTTTTTAATGAACAGGGACTATATTATGTAAATTTTACATTCATCCTTTCATCCACATTATGATATTACAGTAAAACCCTCTTAAGAAGTTTTCAAAGGGACCGAAAAAAAAAAATTAATTGGGTCATTCAGTCGTCAAAGGGACCAAAAAACCACACTACTTAAATGCAAACTTCTTAAGAGGGTTTCACTGTTTATTTGTTCAACACACCAACATTCTCAGTTAGAGATTTGTCGCAATATGATTTCTTTCCATTCTCAGTTCTGTGATCTTTCATTCTGGTAAATACAATTGAATTTGTTATTGATAAATAATAAAACATGTTTGTTTAACATCATTCGGATTAAATAAAACACAAAATGACTTCACAGATTACCAGAGTTACAAGACTATATTTTTATTTACGAGTTGTTAAAAAACAGTGATAAATTGATTACACAAACATAATGTAATTGAAGTTCTGCAATAAACGCATATTATTTGAAATTCTATTGATTTCTGTTTTAATTTAAATATTTATTTACTGGCAATAAATATGTGCAGTTCTTATGTTTTGTTTTGACATGAACTTAAATAATCTTTATTCTTCCCAATGTCCGTGATGAAATCACAAGAACATCTCAAATTATTCACCTCATTATTTATTTATTATCTTTAAAAGCTATGTAATTCAAACATAGTTTATTGTTAATGTTAATATTTTAGTCCTTTGTGCAGGCTGTTTCCAGGGAACAGTTGGTAGTAAGTTTATGAAGCAATGTTTTTTTTTAGCTCAATGTAACAATATGTATTTATAGTAGTTAGTGACATTGTTAATATTCTCGTTATTGTATGTATTCATAATAAAGCTATCCCATTAGAAAGGTACACAATTATACAGGTGTAACATTGCAAATTACATTAAATTATATTACAGTGAATCCAGAGAATATCGGAAATTAGTCCTTTTAAAATCAAATTCTATATGTAACGTCTTTTTTTTGTACAAAAAAACATAAATTGATTTTGAAAGATTGTTATTTTATCTGGTACACGCAATTTTAAAATTTTGAAAAACTAAGTTTATTTTTAATATACTAAGGTTTTACCGTTGGTCGTTGGCAGATTTGTTCAATTTTCAAATAATAGATTCTATTAAACAACGCAAATTTCAAATCATATAAACATACAACAAAATAAATCAATATATAATCTAGTAAACACAGTTTTAAGAATTTAAATTTTAGTTAAATTAAAATAAAAAATAAATAAATCCGAGAACGTGTTTTGTGACAAAAGTTTTTCTATTTATTTATTTAAGGTCTTACTTATTTTAGGTCTTAACAAACTAAAATTTAAAAACAAAATTTTACACACTTATTTGAATAGACATTATTGAAAAATTATAAATACTTATGATCAAAAAATACTTACAAGAAGTACACGATATTTAATAATTTATCATCGTGCGTTTTGAGCATTTTTATTGCTTACTTGAATGTAGGTATATATTAAAGCAAGTTTTGAATTAAATAAATCGATATTAAATTTTTAATTTTTAAAATTTGATACGGGGAATAATCGATCTTTCTCATTGGAACCTCCCTGTACAGTTGCAAGCATATTTAAACTTTTATTCTCAGCCGCTGGTCAATCGCTCTTAAGAAGTTTTCTATGGTACCAGAAAAAAAAACGTCTTAGACAGGAAAACCTCATAAGTGGGATAAATTGGGCCATTCAGTCTTCAAGGGACCGAAAAAATAAACTTCTTAAGAGGGTTTCACTGTACGTACAACGCGATAAAGTTTTGGTATGATATTTTCACAAGGCAACTAAAAGTAAGTGTGCTTCTGTGGTTTGTAAAAGTGTAGAAAAATAACAGCTACATTGTTAATTATTTAAGGTAAAAGGTAAGCTTCCAAACCAATTGTTTGAATATGATGTAAGTAATTTGCAAGTTTGCACCTTGTATAACCACATATTTGTATCATCTGACATGTTCGTTTAGTTGGTAAATGCAAATGTACGTGTATGAAACACGGTTTCACTGGAATCATGTTTGCGACACAGATATTCATATAAATAATCAATAGAAAATACAATTCTTTTGTGTGTGTTCTGTAAGCAGTTAAATGGTATATCGGATTTAGTACTGATATCAATGTTATGAAATAAACTTAAGTTGTAAATAATCAAAATATCTTTTATTCTCTCAGACCCATCTATAAACGAGGTGTAGCTATTAAATAATGAGATTGACGCTGCTGCAGAAGAAGTACGCAAGCACCAAACGGTAACGTCTAATTTCAATCTAAAAATACACCATGTACGAGTAATTTCATAATACAACTCTCCATCTTAATGTAAACTTGTTGTACAAGCTTCTAAAAACGTATGCGAAACGAGCAAAGATCGTTCATTTTATGGCAGAAGTTGTTGTAATTTGATATGTAATTTTTTTATCAACGGTTAATTTAATCAATCTGCCGCCTCGAATCTATTTATAAAGAACCATCTGAAGCATTGTAATTGTCCTGTTTCATTCTGATGGGGTGGGAAAAATGGATGGGGTGGTTTTTGGAAATCTTACAAAGATAGTGAGTGACCTTTCTCATATTTTGAAGGCTAATGCGCAAAATTTCATCAATCTCTATTATAAAACCACAGATTTGTATACAAATCGAATCCACGCTGCCTGCCCATCAGCCATAGGCAGTTTTGAGTTTCACTCTTAATTCTATACATTGTCTGGCTAATATGAGGAAAACATCTGTAGGTACTTACTTATTTTTCATTAATTTTGTCAGCATGCACTTCAATGAGACAGCTGTCCGGGGTACACTTATGGAGGTGACTGCATGGTAGCACGAGTAAAGAAGTAAATAACTTTTTCGAAATTTCATGGTTTTTTTCCTCCAAAATAAAAGTACCTACAAAAATATTTTTCCATAGAAAAAGTTTTTTTGTAGGTACTTTGCCCCCGACACCCTGGATAATGTGAATCTATGCAACTTTTATTTCATTCATTTCAATCTGTGTTAATATGATGTTAATGCACCTTTGCAAGTTCTGGCCGTGGTCAATGATTATATTGTTATTATTACATATACCTTTATAAAAGACAATAGGGAAGTTGAGTGAAAAATATTTTGACTTATAAAAAATATGTTCATGTAGATGACATGCAAACTTAAATACCAGTATTATTTTTTTTTTAAAGTCCGTTTTCATAATTAAATTAATTCTACAACTACTAAACTTTTTAAATTAATTTTTTTCGTCCATATTAAGCGTGTCCCGGTTTTGTAAATATTTTCCCTTATATTTCACACAAGTAAGGACCGGGTTACGTCACAAACTCTGCCGCATGGTATTATGCTCTTGCCGGGGTTTTCGCAGATTTAATAAAATTCAAACTTGTAGAATTAATTTAATTATGACAACGAACTTTAAAAAAAAAAAATACTGGTATTTAAGTTTGCCTGTGAACATTGATAAAAAAAAAATAAAAAAAGGACTCAACTTCCTTATTATGTAGACATTTCTTCCAAAACACGTTAGCTGAAACAAATAACAATTTTTAACACCTTCAATCGTTCACAGCTTCAATATCAGAAATGTAACATTTCAATAAAAAAGTCTAAGAAAAGTAAACATTTTTATAAAAATAACAAAAAAGTTAGTCAAAATATTTTAAAAATAAAGAAATGAAGAATGTTTTGAAATTATCTAAAAAACCCTTTTTAAGTTTCACTTTGTTTTCCTTTTGTGTAGATACACAGAAAATTAAATCATAATATTTTTATTATTATCATAAATCACATTACTACTGTTTTTATTGGTCAAACATGCAAAATATTGAGAGAAGTGGTTTGTGATGTCATCTTTATAGTATCTTCTAACTTATTAATTTGCATACAAGATGTGTGAGAAGGATGAAGACGATCGTCGATGACTTACTTACGACCTCCATCTGAGAATACTATAATAAACCAGTAGTTCTTTGGTATTTTTGTAACACCGGCTGTAAATTATTGTTTTGTTTAGTGATGGAATCTTCTACCAAATTATAGGGTCGATGGATGGAATACATTTTAATAATCTAAACATATTGAAATTTTTGATTAGATTTCGATTCTTGAAACATTTCTTTTTTTATTAACTCCACACAGGATGCTGGGTTGGGGATTTTTTAAAGGAGAGGTTGTTTTGAGAAGGAAAAAGGTGTGAGATAGGTATGTTGGATAGGAAACTGGGTTCAGAGAGATTCAGGCTGGAGAGGTCAAAAGGCCTCCCTCAACCAGTCTCTTTCTATCTGGGCCGCCACGCATCAGGTAGGCAGACACATCCGCTGCAAATATCAGGAAAAACCTCACCCGTGAACACGGGCACCCCTGCTATTTCACCAAAAGTAGCAAACCACTAGGGGAGACCTATGGCAAAGGATCCAATAAATTTAAATCTAAACTGAAATTTTTTGGTCGTATTTACAGAAACATCGACCAATCAACTGAAATCCTTATTCAAGAATTAAAATGTACAATTCAATTTCTTATAAGAAAAACTCTCTTTTTAACTTTTCGAAGGCTTATCAATGAAATATATCATTGAAGAAGATAACAATAATAATCTAATTTTTTTTAATATGAAAATGAACAAGACACAAGTGTTCCATAAAAATAAAATCGGATATATTTATCCAAGACACTATCTAGGTAACAAATTCAATCTTTGAATACTTGTTTCCAATGAAAAAGGGTAGCTGCCAATAATATGGAAAAAAACATCAATCGAAGATAATATTGTTAATTCTGAAATTTGAAATATGTAGTTTAACGAATACGACAGTCGCATAATAGAACGCAATGTGAGGTTCTGGGTTCGAGTCCCAGTTGCGACCATTATCTTTTATTATTTTCTATGTCTCGTTCATTTTCATATTTGAAAAAATTTGGTTATTATTGTTATCTTCTTCAATTAAAAATTAGATTATTATTGTTATCTTCTTCTTCAAAAATTCCTCTCAACCTGTTGGAAATTTGAATGAATAAAACATTCTAATTTCGATTGTGTGTCTGTCTGTAACTCCGGTTAAATGAACTCCAGAACTCGATTTTGATTTGAATTTAAGGGGTCATTTTCAAAATTCGGGTCGAGTTCAGGCAAGCGATAAGATACCTACATATAATAAAATATTTTAACAGAAAATTAATTTTACTTTCATTAAAATTGGAACTGATATATTAATAATTTTGTGATTTTTCACGAATCTGTGCCATTTATATTTTATAATTTTATTTTTATGGAACATGCGTCATGTTCATTTTCGTATTTAAAAAAAAAAATTATTGTTATCTTCTTCTTCAATTAAAATGTTACAATTATTGGACTACATACAACATTTACTTAATTATTAACTTGCATTTTTAACGATGTACCTAATGTATAATAAATTGCAATCGATTATATCGAAATGATACCTTCGATTATGCCCATCGCTCGTTTTGTTTGAACAAAGATTTGAACGATAGGGAAGTCGCCGTACCCGATGTAGATAAATACAGCCACAACTCGGGCCGAGTATCAGTATCAGTCGATCTTCGAGCCCTGCTCCGTGCGCTGCGTCAGTGTTTAAAAACGCGCTCAACTAAATATTACGATTATCGTGTTTTCTTACGACTTGTTCAATGCTAACAAATTATATTACGAAAGCGATTTAAAACTCAATTTACAATGCACTATTTCTACTTGGATACACTAGTGGAAATAAATCTAATATCGAAAAACATAACAGTTTAATCTTGAGCTTTATTTATAAAAATGATTGTGCGCTCGTTACAAATTCAAATAGAAATAATTCATTTGTCGGATTTTCCATGCAAAGTTTAAATTCGGAATAACAATAATAAATAATAAAAATCGTGATAAAAATACAAAAGTTTATTCCTTTGTGTTTTAATGACGAGAAACAATTTAACATTTTAAACAAGTGAACAGTGAAAAGTGATGAATTCATCTCCAAGATATCTAAAAAAAGGCTTATAAAAAAACAAAATAGTGTTTTAAAACGTTAAAAAGTTTAACAACATCAGAAAGCTTGAAACGTCAAAAGTTTTAAAACATCAAAAAGTTTAAAAACATCAAAAAGTTTAAAAGCATTAAACAGTTAAAAACATCAAACGTTTAAAAACATCAAAAGTTAAAAAACATTAAAATGTTAAAAAAACATCTAAAACTTTAAAAACACGTTTTATTTTAAAATTTATATATATCACCCCTTTCTTTTAAAATTGTTTTGTTAGCAATTTGAAGTAAGATGTTGGGAATCGGCGAATCGAGGATTACGATCGAGGTGCCCAATGGGGCGGAGCTGGAGTCTCTGGCGCAGAACCTGACGCTGCTGGTGACGGAGATCGAGGAGACGATGGTGCGCGGAGAGCCCGAGGATGAAGAGCAGCTGATCACGGACGTGTGGGTCGGCATCGTGCTCACGCTGCTCGTGCTGTCGTGTGCGGCCAGCATGTGCGCGTGCATGCTGTATCACAGATTTCAACTATGGAAAAGAAGAGGTAATTCTTTCATATTATCTTTTTTTTCAAATACAAAATATTTCGACTATCATAATAAGATATATTATGGGCTTTTGCATAGTTTGTTGTTGACCTGTGATAACCTGTAAATAATAGAATGAAGTTAATTATTAAAAATAACCCACTCAGTATTCGATTAATGGATTTAAAAGCTTCTTCCACATCGTAGCTATTGCAAGCAAAAATAAAGATATTTACTTAAAATTCACGGGATAGTCTGAATTATTGCAAAATCAGTTCCAATTTTGAAAAATACAAAAATATTTTTTTGTTAAAAATATAGTTACCAACTTTATCGCTGGTCTGAATTATTCACGCAATAATTTTTACAACTTTGACACTTAAATTCAAAGCGAATTTGAGTTAATTGAACCAGATTTCACGCAGGACCGAAATTAGCATATCACAGATAACAAAAATACCTAAATACAAATACGGCATACACACGTAGACATATAATGTACATCCCATATCCGACACACTTTAAAAATAAATACCTAGTTATTTATTCATTTAACAAAAAAAATTGTTTTAATAATAATTAATAAATAAAAATAATTAAAAACATAGTAATTAAATAAATTAAATTACCACGCAGTAATTTACCCACAATATGTTTTAAATTTTAATTAAAACCATAATAATAAAATATGTTAAGTAATTTTGTAAAATAAGTATAATATCAAAAGAAATGAAAATGTTTGCGTTTTATTAGATTTTTAATGTTTGAAAGGGCAGAACATTACTTCAAAGCGGTCAGTTACATTGATCTAATAAGGGCCGGTTTTATAATCTTCAGTTCGTTACGCTTGATTCCATTTTTATAAATATTCGGTCTACAAATAAATATTCTTAAATTTATTTACGGACTTATCTATTAAAAAAAATCGCAATCAGCTGTTAGGAACATAATTTCGTAGATTTCAATTTAACCATCTATTTTTTTCTCTGCATTTTTTCGGTAATAGTATGGAAATAGTGCGTTATATTTTGCTTTCGTTAGATCAGCGAATTTTAGATTTAATCCGTGCTTTCCTTGGTACCTTATTAAGGTAGTTATTACACCATGATTTACATGAATTTAAATCATGATTTACCTGAAGCTACTTGGGTGTAATACTTACCTAAATATAATTTCAGGTATTCCGTGTACTTGCAGCTTGCAGCTACTATTCAAACCAAAGTAGGTACCAGTTACAGAGGGTGCAAAGATAAAGTAATCATCGTTTGCGCACAGTTCGTGATGTCGGTATTATTTATTAATTCGTCGTGATATTGTGAAACCTGAAACAATTAACAATCAAACTTGTTATAATATTTTTTATGTATTATTTTTAATGTATTCTTTGCACCTTGTGGCTATTATTAGCGACGGCGATGTTTTTCCACGTGTTTTCCCTACTATTGAAAAACGTGCTTCAATGTATTCAATTATTATAATATTTCTTATAAACGTGAATATTTATCTACGTGGAGGATGATTTGTCTGCTGTAACAAGGGGTTTTCCTTTTATAATCATCCTAGAATGTTACTAAGGAAAAACTTTTTACCTGCAGTTAACTGAACGATAACATTACCAGTACAAACCATCTATAAAATAGTGATTGATTCCGATTGATTGGGAAATCCATGGAAAGCACGAACCTTAAATAATTTCAAATTTTCTTCAATCTATGTAGGTAGACCATTTAGAACCTACATAATTATGTTTTTATTATCTATATATTTTTTTAATTAATTTTTAAATCATAACACGAACAAAAGTGATAACCAGGAAAGATTTTTTTAAAGAAAAACGAAATTTTCCAAGATCAAAATTTTTCTACATTAAAAATGTCTAAACCTCAAATAATTCAATTTAAAAAAAGGTTTAATCAAACTTTGAAAAAGAAAAATAAACTAGCTTATGAACCCAACTTCATGCACAATGATATTCCTGTCTCATTTTTTGTATTACAGTAATTTTAAGTGAATACTGACAATTTGTTTTCGGTATGATTTTACATCGAACAGAAAGACAAACACGTTTATTTATTTTCCTAAATTTTAATATTTGCAATTCACGTTGTTAATACCTAATACAAATTATATTAATTTATAAATTTTAACAAATCAAATAGATAGGTGCAAATTATTCGAGTAACAATGCTTTTGTTTACATAATTTATTTTTTTAATTTACTTCATAAGCTTTCCAGATTCACGTATGTACCGAAGTCATATGGATTTCTCCAAATATTATGCGTAGAATAATCAATTATGTAACTATGTAACTATGTATATATATATATATAAACAGCGGTGTGCAAATAAATAGTTTTTTTTTTCGCCACAGCGGTGTTTGCTTTTTTATTATATAATAATGTATTGTTTACATACTGATGGTAATGGTGACCTTCGCATGAATTAGATGTGCCTACCTATGTGGGATCACAACATCACAGGTGTCCTGAAATTAGCATAGGAAATAAAAGTTACGACTTGAATAACAATTATTCATTTCGTTTCCCACCCAAACTAACCTACGCATTTGACCAACTGGTATTTGACTACTGGTATTTTTTTAATGCCTCATTTGAAAATATAAATGACACAGACCCGTGAAAAATCAAAAAATTATTGATACATCAGTTCCAATTTTAATGAAAGTAAAGTGAATTTTCTGTTAAAATATTTTATTATATGTAGGTATCTTATCGCTTGCCTGAACTCGAACTGAATTTTGAAAATGACCCAAATTCAAACCAAAATCGAGTTCCAGAGTTCACTGAACTGGAGTTAGGCGCTCCGCCCACTGAGGCAACTGAAAACCAACTAAAACCGGCTATTTTCTCTGTCTTGATTGGTCAAAAAGCTTGTTTAAGAGGCTAGACTTTGAACGACACGCGGAACACCCTCGACTGTCATTCTGTCCCGCTCACAAAAAGGTCACGCACACTTACAATACATGCGAATGCGAAATGTGCGAATGAGACAGCGCTCAAATTTACCTACAGAAATCGCTCGAAAAGGGGTTTATGGAGAATACACTTTTCTACACCGAAACTTTCACGAAATTGAAATTTAAAAAAATATATCTATTTTAGAAAGAAGAAGCTATGTCGGTAGCTTTTTATAATTTTATAATTTTTTATGAGAGTTGAGTTAGCAGCAGTTTTTCCTTAAATAATATTTTTTGATAAATCGTACATGTTTGACAGTGAATGTTTACGTTAATACGAAACGCATCAAAAATTCGAAAACATACCGACATAGTTTTTACCCACTAGAAGGCATTATAAAAAAAATATATTCATTTTGTGCAATTTTCGATGTAGAAAAGTGTTTTTTCCCGGGCGTCCTTTTTGTATGGGCCGAAAAGCGAAGTCTATCGTCTTAACCATAGATGAAGAACAATCAGCTGACAGCTCGCAACTAGCCCGGGGCAATCAGCCGTGACAGTCGCAAGATGGTCGCAAGTCACCGCTTGCGTTACCATTGACAACGGGGTTTTGTGTGATTGTGAAGTGTGCGGGCCATCACATTGTCATACAAAGACAGTTGGCAGTTGAGAGTTTTCAGTTGCCTGAGTGGGCGGAGGCGCTTACAGACACACACAATCGAAATTAGAATGTTTTATTCCTTCAAAATTTGAACAGGTTAAGACGCTAGACTTTGAACCACATGCGGAACACCCGCGTCTGTCATTCTGTCCCGCTCACAATAAGTTCACGCACACTTAGAATACATGCGAATGCGAAATGTGCGAATGAGACAACGCTCAAATTTACCTACAGAAATCGCTCGAAAAGGGGTTTATGGAGAATACACATTTCTACACCGAAACTTTCACGAAATTGAAATTTAAAAAAAAAAAAATTTTTTAGAAAGAAGAAGCTACGTCGGTAGCTTTTTATAATTTTATAATTCTTTATGAGAGTTGAGTTAGCAGCACTTTTTCCTTAAATAATATTTTTTGATAAATCGTACATGTTTGACAGTGAAAGTTAATACGAGACGCATCGAAAATTCGAAAACATACCGACATAGTTTTCACCATCTAGAAGGCAGTATAAAAAAATATATATTCATGTTGTGCAATTTTCGATGTAGAAAAGTGTTTTTTCCCGGGCGTCCTTTTTGTATGGGCCGAAAAGCGAAGTCTATCATCTTAAGAGGTATTGCAGCCAGATAACACATGCAACTTGAATCGAATTCAGAAAACAAAATTCCATTGAAACCAAAAAAATTATTATGTAGGTAACCGTAAAATAGAAATCCATTGGTTAATTTTCATCTTTGAAACTAAAAGCCTTTTTTATGAAAAAAAAATGGGTGGGAATATTTATTACACGTGTTTAAACAAGCAAAATACTTGTCTCTAATTGTTTACGCAATTGGGGAGTCAAATAAATTGGTGATCGAAGTCACATTTTGTAGCAGGACGACTTTGTACACCATTTTCATAAGCTTAGTAAAATTATACGCAAACCCAAAAAAAGGTTTTAAAGCGAGTTCAGTTATAATTATCGATAGAAACTGATATACTTTAAAATATTAATGAAAATAATCTATTATAATCGTTGAGAAATTTATAGAATATATTTATAATTTCCGACTATTTTTAGTCTGTCTGAAAATATCTTCGAAAACAGCTTCACAATTCAATCAATAATATGTTTGAATATAACTGGAAACCAAGTTATTTGATTTTCGAAGCGTCAATGTATCCACGTAGCAAGAAAAATATTATATATAAACTAAGCTAGTAATTTCAGGAAAAGCCAGAATTATTGCAGATATCGCGATGATTAAAGTCACCCCATATTACGGAATCTAATAAAAACAGTACAGTATATGTAATACGTTTTTTGATAACTGTAAATTCTTTACGAATATTAAAATTTGGTCAACGTATACGCTTGTTTTCGCTTTTCGCTAAAAATAATAAGAAGGCAAGACATAAATAAGGCTGTATCGCAGTGATGTTTCGAGGGGAAATTACTGTCTGAAGTGCATACAATACACTATCTACCAAAACACAATTATTACTAGGTACTTACTCATCTGTTTGTCGTCTCCATATATATATATATATATATTTTTAAAGAAAGACAAACATTCCCGGGTTACGAATAACCCAACAACATTTGAAAATCTCCTACTACCACCACACTAAGCGGAAGATGTTGCTTGTGTTGTGGTGGAGGACTTAGCCAGCCGAGGAATCGAACACGGAACGCCTGGGTGGGACCCAAACGCGATGCCCACTGAACCACATATTAGACATACATATTATACACGTAACAAGAATGAACACAGAAATTCTGCTAGCAAATTTGCGCAATACTACACATTTTCCGATAAGAATGATAAAAAAATAATTTTTCTATGTTATTCGCAATAGATTTTTCGAGTACGTAAGCATCTACTTTTCACTCTGCACGTACTTACTTTGGCAACACAGTTATAATTATTTGACAATCTTTCGCACAAATAAAATGTATCATAAATATTAATCGTTGTTTTCCACAAAATTATAACTGCTTATCGCCAAATAATATGAAATTAATTTCACAATTTTATCGGGATTTAAATAATAATTCAAGGTCGTTACTTTTGTAAAATAAGAAATAAAATGTGTCGTTTTGATTATTTTTATTATTTATGGAACTATGTAACTATAAAAAGTGTTGTTTAGTGTTTAGAGTTTAGAGGCGTACCTATTCTAAAATACATATATTTCAAATTTCTCGGCGACCGTGTTTTCTCATAAATATCTGTAAATTGGTGACTTCAGTTTCCTTTCAAATCACTGCCATAAGATTATTGATTATTATTTTATTTATCATATTTTTACTTTAATCTAAAGCCCATTTTATTTTAGATTTGTATTGTTTTTCCTGCTTGTGCCTAAGTGAGTCATAGGTTTTAGATTAGTGATTCATTGGTTTTGTGCAGTTATTCCGTAACTTGACGTATAATGTTTTACTCCTTGTTATATTTTTTCTCTTTTGGTCACGCGTGCCGGCCGGCATGGTCGAGGGGTAAGGCTTCTCGACTCCCAATCCAAAGGTCGCGGGTTCAAACACGTCGTGCGCAATTTTTAATTTTTTTTTATTTGAGTTATTATACAATTAATTTATTAGAAATACTATATAGTGTATTTGCGGCACGTTTTCGAGTGGAAGATACTCTCAGTATCGCCCTGGTGTAAACCACCATTTAGAATTTTTGTGTTTGGTGACCAGATCTTTATAGCCAGGTACTTCCCCACTAACCTCTACCCCATATCCTACCCCTCCCCACTATCTTCAGCCTAACAACATACACTAATTATGGAGGCCATAGTCTCACTGGCTCCAGACGAGAGTAGGTTGGACTCTTGTGCGGTATTCATATAAACAAAGAAAAAAAGTTTGGTTTTACTGCCGGCAGATATTTCTACCGAAATTGCTTTATTGAACTTTGAAATATCCAATGAAGTGTCAAAATAAGGTAAGATGCACTGTTATTTGTTCCTATTTTTTGTTCAATTAGAAAATTAAATAACCAGTTTCGGATTCGAGTAAAAGCACATAGTGGCCATACCGTTCATCCGATTGCGATGAAACTTTGGGAATATGATGTGCGCATACGGTATCGTTATTGGATAGTGAATAAAAAATTATTTCCTATACTATTCATACGATTGCGATTAAAATTTCATCCGCTATTAATTTTTTTTTAATTATTGTGAACATGCCCGTGAATACTTCTATATCTATTCTGGTGAGCTCTGGCATTATGAAAATTGCATTAAAAAAATTAAATAGGTCACGCGAGTTGTTGGAAAAATGGGTGTATTTTATGGAGTTAGGCGGTAGGGAAAAAAGGCTGGTGGCAGGGGTATGCGGGAGGGTAGGTTGGGGAATTAAGGAGGGGCCTTCGCGGGAGAGTGGGCAAGGAGAGGGGAAGGCGAAGATGGTGGAAGTGGAATGCGCGAGGGGGGGGGGGTGCGAGAGAATAGGGTTAGCGGGAGAGGGGAGGGGAACGCGGGAGGGGAAGGGGACATGGGAGGGGAAGAGGAAGAGGAGTTGGAAGGGGAACGGGGACGAATGGGAAATGACACGAAGGGAGAAACAATTTGTTTACTTAATTAGCATTCAACGCATGCCGGGTATCAGCTAGTAAATTAATAAATATTGTCAGGATTTAAAATTAAATTGCGAGTAACACCTACAAGGAAAAAATGTATTGCACTTGATTCAAGGCTTCACGCGTCACGTCAGAGCAAGTCTTGATTCTAGCATATCTCTTGACTCTCAATGCAATTCAATTATCCAGATGATAATTGTCTCCGATGATTGCGTCAATATTTACATGCAGGTTAAATAACGAGGATTTTTCCACCCGTGGGCAAGGTGTCTACCGAATCAATTAGGTAGGTACATTGTCCTCACATGGTCAAATGAGATATCCGAGTTAACCTGCCTTGGCATTTGCAAGATCAAGTCACATGATGTCCAGCATCTCTTTAGAGTACCATGCTCCTTTGTATTTACATAAATAATGCAATTAAATATAAATTGCTATCGATTTCCTGGATAATTTGTATTCATTTTTTATATTAACCGCGGAAAATCATTAACGTTTGCCTGACCTCTGTTGGCAATGGTTGATCACAGCTGTTTCATATTTCTTATGATTGACCATAAACCGCGTGCTAGGAAATAATAGAAAATCAATGTACCTATATAATATAAAATACCGGATATGATATAACTGATTTCTGCTTTCTTACGAGAAGTTAAAAAAATTTTTTTAGGAACACAAAAAATATTTATTATGAGGGTTTTGAAACGTTCAATGAACTTTCTAACTAAAAACCTTATTTTTTAAGGCTTAGTTGATCCCCCGACCGTTGGCCCCTACGATATATTTTTTACAATTATTTACTAATGGGATACCTAAAATCGATTTCAAGAATACATTTAATAATAAGTTAGAATGGATATCCAACAGTGTCGATATTTTATACTTATACGATGGTATACAAACTAGACAAGTAGTTTATTTCTTGATGGATTTGAATGAAAATATGCTTTACATTTTACTTATTTGGGGGTACATCATCTCTGCACACCTCTTCGGGGACACTTAGTTACATATTGTGTAAGTAGTTATACAGTATTTTCCATAAACCGACTGCAAATTGTATATAAGTAGTCCCGGGGGGAAACTATCGGGGGAATGAAAGTTCTTGAAAAAATCGTCTTTGATCAATTATACTCGGCTATTTCCACATCGATTACACCGAATCAGCACGGATTTATGAAAGGTAGGTCTTCAACATCCAACCTCATCCTTTTCATGAACTTCTTGCATAGCAAGATGGACGATAAGGAGCAGGTTGATGTTATGTACACAGACTTCTCTAAGGCCTTTAACCGCGTGATACACTCAATTATTTTGAAAAAACTCATTCTACTTGGTAAACATGGCGACCTGTTTAGATGGATTAAGTCCTACATTAGTAATCGCAATCAGGTAATCTTAATCAACGGCGTCTTCTCAAAGTCTTTAGAGGTAATATCTGGTGTTCCGCAAGGTTCCCAAGGTTCCATAAAAATAAAATCGGATATATTTATCTGAGACACTATCTAGGTAACAAATACATTCTTTGAATACTTGTTTCCAATAATAAAGGTAGCTGCCAATAATATGAAAAAAAACATTAGTCGAATATAATATTGTTAATTCTGAAATTTTAAATATGAAGTTGACAATTACGACAGTCTCATAATAGATCACAGTGGCCCAATTCGTAGAGGCGTATATCCCGGTAAGACGTAAGGTTCTGGGTTCGTGTCCCAGTTGCTACCATTATCTTTTATTATTTTTCTGTGTCTTGTTCATTTTCATATTTTAAAAAATTAGATTATTATTGTTATCTTCTTCTTCAATGGAATAATAATTGTTTGATTTATGTAATGCCTATATATTAATTATTGTTGTGCTAATCATCTCAAGGGTGATTGATCTTAGATCTACAAATTTATTATTCATACATTTGAGATAAATTATTCGGGTTAATTTGGAGTACGCAATAGTATTTTTTATCTGGTAGGTAATCAAATTTAATATCACTAATATGAACATATATATGCAAATAACCACTCTGCGTAGGGCCAGTTTGTATATTTTTTTTTATTTTTTTATTTTTTTATTTATTAATAAGAAAAAGATTTTACATACAGGTGGTTATATATTGACAAGTTATACAATTATACATAATTATTCTACTACTCCATAAATTGAGCTCAAAGAGCTCGTGTTTATGGGAGGAGTATTTACAGCAAAAAATAACGTTCTAATTAAATTTGTAATCAATAATCAAAAACTTATAAGATAAATACAAACTATATAGGCGTGTTTTGCAATAAGGACGTAACCGCAGAGCTGGGACAAGGTCGCGGCAGCCATGAAATGACATCTGGAAGTTTCATTCAATAAATTATTTAATAATATTATATACGTAGGTACTTTAAGAAAATTTATTTTTGCATAAATATTATGTAATGTTTACCAGTTTTAATTAAACGTTCATTAATCAGGCACACCTCAGAACGTGGTAAACCTGTATTCATGGAAAGCAAAAGGAGTAGATACCAGGTACTTGTGTGAAAAAAACAATCTACAGAATACACGTGAACGTTATTACGACACGTAGGCGCAGTGCAAAATATGTGCATTTTGTCTGACCGGCTAGACACAGACGGTTCGACGAAATCAGATCAAATACCAAGAAGAAGTTTCCCTAGGAATGCTCTGTATGTTTATCTTGCTTCTACGAATTTAGTACAAATTTCAGTGTGTGAATATTCTCTCAATTCGTTTACATCGGAACAATCTAAAAATCACCTGAACAAATAATTGGCGGCAAATCTCGATTATGATTTACGACTTAGGTACGATTTAGTAGATTTTTACGCTCCCCACAGGTTTGCCTAGCTGTAAAATTGTCAGAAATAATAAAATTGTACGGTAATATACGATCTTGGAAAGCTAGCAGTATTGTAAAATTGTCAGAAATAATAAAATTGTACGGTAATATTTGTTTCTTTAGTTATTTTTATTCTTGTTATTATCCTGACGAAGACACCATCGGTTTTGAAACATGTAGATATTATAACATGTGATTAGTGGTTTACACAAAGTAATGTGATTTGGAAGATCAAACTCTTTAGAGAATTAATTCACACTTTCAATTACCTACCTTTTTTTGTATTGAACCTAAAATGTAATTAACCCTTATATTCAAATAACCATGTTTGTATACAATTTATGTAACTCTACGTCTGTCTCGACACAGGTTTACCTTAGTGAGACAGGCATTGAAAAAAATAACACGTAATTATAATATATGTATAGATTAAATAATAATTTAAAAAAAATGTTTTATTTAATTAAAATGATGCCACAAGGTAATTTTGCAAAAATATTGAAGAAATATTGAAGAGGTAATAAATATATCGATCATAGAAAGCAACCTGTATTGTAAAATTGTCAGAAATAATAAAATTGTACGGTAATATATTGATCATGGAAATGTGAAATATTGTACCTAAAGGAAAAAATATTAGGTAATTGTTTAAGAGAGCGAAAAGAAAGTTTTTTTTTCCCAAAAAAAAAATCTCTTGTTTTATGGACCTATAATTATGCTTTATTATTATAAAATAACATTGAATCGATCTTTCAGAATACTTTTTTTTTAAATTTCTTTACTAACGGAATTTAATTTATTTTTTTTATTTATCATAAAAAAATTCTATTAAAATGCGTCGTAAAGTACCCACTTATTTTCTAGAAATATTTCAACGACGCAGATCGAAAGAGAAAAAAAAAACAGAATAAAATGACACATTTAAGTTATTTTTGGATTTTTTGTTGTTTACAACATTTCAAATTTCCGCTATCGACATGAACGGTCCCTTATTAGTTATTAGTCTCTGGAGGTCTGGATTCGGGTGTAAATCGAGCTTCAATATTTTGACTTGTCTTTGGTCGTGGTGATGATTCGTCTTACGCAGAAAACAATCAAATGTCGTAAAACCCAGGCGTTGATTAATGGCGCCAAAATATAAACAGGTTGTTCGAGAACAACGTATTACCTGGAGATAGGTAGGTAATAGCTAGTTACCTGTTACTTGACGTCACACGCACACCTCTCTCACGGTTCACAGGTAGACACATGGTACCAATAAATTTAATCTTGGATTACGCTTGTGACGCACACATAGTTTTGAATTATCGCTCTCGTTTGTTTGATCTGATTGTCGTCGGCGAGCTGTGATTCATTTTATGTTTGTTGCTTAGTGACGAAATCATGGGACATTGATGAGAGAATTGCGGTACAAACTGCACAAGATTAGATCTAGCATCTGATCATCCAAAACGACAGTAAAATAATATATTATATAATATTTCCTCGCATTTTTCATTATCGTTAGTAAGGCAAGTTCATAAAGACAATTCAATTTACGTAAACTCAAACCAAACCCTCTTCTTCTCCCAGACAAAAATGACAAAAATTAATTCGGTAAGTGGATTTATCAGTTTTGTCAATTTAAAAAAACTGACTCATTGGGCTGATGATTTTTTTAACTAATCGAAAGAAGAAAGTCTTTTGCCATCAAGTGTATATTTGGGCGGCGGGTACGGGTACCGCCGCCACTTGTACCATTTATTGGATAACCAACACCCCTGCCATAGGTTAAGTGATTCGCTACGTTTGGTGACTTAGCAGGGGTGCCCGGATTCATGCCCGCAATTCCTGTCCCTAAAAATACCCTCCACACACACCCACAAAGATAACATAGCCCCTGGGGGGAATTTATTTCCTCAGGGCCTCCTGTGTGGATTTAATGTAAAAAAATGAGTCGTTTATAATTTTCTTTTACATTTTCCTACAATCGAATTTCTTGATAATTTTCGCAATTAATGATAAATGATAACATCAAAACAATCACTTTATTGTCTGCTGATTTTGAGTCACGCTCATTCATCCGTTTATTTTGTATATATATTTATAATCGATTGTTTTTGTTATAGCTGCAATAAATTTGTTTGGTAAAGCGGGCATTGTGCAGTAATTATTGCTCATTGTAATTTGTAATAATTCGGAGGCTGGTCTTCGAGGTATTTTATAAACGCCAGTAACGAAGCACCTAATAATAATAATAATAATTGGATAATTTGTAGAGCGCCGTTTTTGTGAGAAATCACCTCAAGGGCGCTGTACATCTTATTACGACTTCTTAGGCTCTACCTAGAACTATTATTTACAAATGGACACAGAGAACATACTTACCTGGCAGGTCACTTCCGATAAACACACTTTAATTAGAAAGTTTATGCTTGGAGGAGATACGACTTTGCACGCGGAGGACGCTATATTAAAACACTGGACATTGCATAACTTTACATTTGTTACACCATCATTTTTCATATTACACTTATAAGAAGATTACTGCCAAAAATGGAGTTAATAAATTGAAGTTATTTCGAAAGACTTGTGAATTTAGGACTCATTAGGACTGGAGGATTTGAATGAAATTAGATGTACAAATAATTCACCATTAAGAATTTGTTAACATTTTTATGCAATTAGTTATTTACTATGTCGCGGGCTGAGAAGGTGAAAGTGAAGGTTTTTGTTTTTGGCTTTATGGGTACGACTGTCTAAAAAGGTGAGTTTTAAGTTTAGCTCTGAATTTCGCCGAGTCTGTGATCATTCTTAAGTCGTGTGGCAGTCCATTCCAGGCTTTAGGTCCCGACACTCCGAAAGCACGCTCACCGAACTTAGTATTTGGTGTGCGCTTTGGCTCCTTCAACCTTCCGATTGCTGATGATGCCGCTGACCTAAGAGTTGACTGTCGAGAGTTGGAGTTTTCTGGGATACACATTTCTGATAAGTAAGCAGGAGCCATTCCATTAAGGGACTTAAATACCATCCAGCAGAGCTTGAACTGGATTCTTTCAGGACATTTGAGCCAATGAAGATTTTTGAGATGCTCTGAAATATGGGAATATTTAGATACGCCGGTGATAAGTCTCGCCGCAGCGTTGAAAACGGATTGTAATTTGTTGATTTGATATTTTGGGAGACTTGCATATATTCCGTTGCAATAATCTAGGCGTGAAACAACATACGAATTGACTAGTAATTTAGTCGCCTCTGTTGGCAAGTTTCTTCGCACTGCTTTAATTTGCCTTAATTGAAAGAACCCAGTGCTTACAGTTCTGTTCACTTGAGTTTTAAGGGAAAAATCAGCATCCAGATTGACACCCAGTAGTTTAATACATGTCTTAGGAGTGATATCACTTCCTGAAATGAATATTGGGGAGTTATCGATGTTATGCTGACGTCTGCTTGTGGCGGTCCAGAGAAATTCAGTGTTTGATGGATTCAGCTTTAATCTATTTGAGGTCATCCAGCGGGTGATTGCTTCTAGACACTCAGTTATGCGAATTTTTAGACTGTCTATTTCCTCTGGTAAGCAGTAAAAGTACACTTGCTGGTCATCAGCGTAGCAGTGAGATAGAAGACCAAATGATTCGATTATTTTAGCGACATCATTTGTGAAGAGGATGAAGAGAAGTGGGCCCAGAACAGACCCCTGGGGTACTCCAGATGAAAGGGTTGCATATATTGATTGTTTTTTCCCCACCTTTACGGCTTGCCTACGATTAGCCAAGTACGATGTCAGCCAGCTCTTAACGTCGCAGTTTAAACCAAAGGATTCTTCTAACCGTTTAATGAGGAAATCGTGGTCAATCGTGTCAAAAGCGGCACTCATGTCCAAGACTGAAAGGAGTGCCAATTTGCCCGATTCGATAGCAAGAGTTATATCCGACAGAACACGTAGTAATCCAGTTTCCGTTGAGTGAAACCTTCTATATGCAGATTGGTATTTAGTCAGCAATTCATTTGAATTTAAGTGACATATTATCTGTGAAGCAGTGATTTTTTCTAAGATTTTGGATATAAATGGGAGATTTGAAACGGGTCGGTAGTTTGAAAGATCTTCAGCGTCCAATTGCGGTTTTTTTATTAATGGAGTTACGACAGCTGATTTAAAGGATATTGGGAATTCACCGATGCTAAATGACTTATTGAAAAGATGAACTAGAAAGGGAGATATTTCATTGCAACACTTTTTTAGCAACCACGTTGGAATAGGATCGAGAGAGCACTGCTTGTTCGGTGAAGTAAGTATTACCTTCTTTACTTCTTCAAAGGATGTAGGTTTAAAGGCAGAAAATTTTACGCTATTACATCTTGTAAAAGATGGTGGTGGAGCGGATGCTGTTAGGGCGCGTATTGACTTAATTTTGTCGAGAAAAAAGTTAGAGAAGATTTCTGGACCTATTTCGGTTGTGTTTTGTTACCTGTTTATTATCTACCGATAATTTATTATTTAAAAAAAAATATAATTAAAAATATGTATGTATGTACTTTTCTGCGCCTTTCATATCCGGTTTTGGCCATAATACCTACATACCGAATTAGTTTTTTTTTTGTGTTTTTTATACTGCCTTGAAGAAGACAAACATTGTGATCTGCGAAACTACTCGTATTAGATCTTAAATTAAGTGGTTAACACTCTAACATAATATATAATATTTTAAAATTTTAGCAAAATTATTTTTAAAAAAAATTCAGTGTACTCTCAATTTTCAAAGGTAGCAGGTAATTATTTTTGAAGACTTTATTATACAGGGTGTAACAACACGTACCCTAAGGATTGTAACCATCGATTACTGAGCATGTTTGGAGATCAAAACGTAGAAGTCATTTTGCTGTCTGATGATATTTTTTAAAATAATTAATTTTTTTAATTTCTGTAGAAAGCAGTCACTTTGTGGTTTGACATATTTAAGAAAATAAAACAATTACTTTGTTAATGACCACGACATTTATATAATTTATTATTAATCAGTTTAATTTTGTACGCTGGAGGATGAAACCGTTCGGTCTTATTAAATTAAATAAATTTATTGATTGAAACAAAGTAATTGTTTTACTTAATTAAAAAATATGTTTTTGAACACACGTGGCCACTGATCACACTCTTACTCGTCGCGATGGGGTCACGTGATATGCGCGCTGTTTCAGGTGTTACCGCGCTGCTGGAATGAGACGGAGTGCTTATCACGTGACCGCTCGGCTATACCTGACTAATCAGTTGCGATGTGATTGAATTGTTTTTAATTGAAAAAAAAAAACATCGGGCAGCAAAATGACATCTATATGATTTACCCCAAATATACTCAGCAATCGCTGGTTAAAAGTCCTTCGGGTACCTCGTTTATTTCCTGCAATAATAATATTTTTTTGTTGTTCACATAAAATTTATAAATATTATTTCAAAGCACTGTGCATCTTATGATAGATTCCCCACAAGCTGATTTTATTTTTACAAGGAACTACGTGTCATCAAAGAAAAGATAACGTAATCATCGATCTTCTATCTTCTATCATTGATATTTTGTA
Organism: Limnephilus auricula; assembly: GCA_951813805.1. Taxonomy (NCBI): domain Eukaryota; kingdom Metazoa; phylum Arthropoda; class Insecta; order Trichoptera; family Limnephilidae; genus Limnephilus; species Limnephilus auricula. The sequence goes on along the minus strand of OX638392.1, from coordinate 40,031,679 downwards.
GTCTGGGTAATTAATTTCTCATTAGACCCATTTCCTTTTCGATGTGATTTTATTAAAAATAAGATAACTTAAAGTTGATAAACATACACGTTGATTCATGCAGTATTTCAGGTTTTACTGATAGATTGTTAATTAGTAAGAATTTGGGGGAGCGCGGGGTAGTGGTTGTTATCTGTGAGTCAGGTTTGTCCCATACCATGTTTGGTATCTATAGAGGGTTTCTTTAGTGTCTCATTAGTTTGCTGGCCTCTGCTTTACGAAAGTTGATTGTTTAAAAACATTAAAGTTAAAAATCATGTTTTGCACATTGATTCTTTTATCTTGCACATCAAAAGTAAGGTGTTATGTTCTATATATTTAACTTCAGCATTTTTAAATATAAATAGAGACTTTAATGATATCTAATAACATGAGTACATAATGGCAATGGATTATTCTTCACTTGCCCTGTCCGTTCAATGGACGCTGGCTATTATGTTGGCTACACGGACTTTGTTTACTGCGGCCCGGAACAGCTCTACAGTAGACTGGCCAAACCACTGTCTCAGGTTTTTCAGCCACGATGTCCTATTTCTTCCTGAAATATTTCCCTTCATTATGAGTTGCAAGATCACGATCAATCGGAATCAATTCCGAATTTTTATTAATTAACTAATTCTAAAGTAATTTTTTCTTTGAAAAATACAATCGTAATCTTCCGGCATCCTTCCCATAAGGGTGCATATCGATCGCACAATTGATTAGTCAGATATATTTAAAAAATTCTGAGTTTTGAGATAATTAGGAAAGCAATATTCGAATGCTTACCATAAATCAAATATTATTTACACATATCTGTATTATAAAATGCCGGGAAGCGAAACGGTCTGGTACATGTATGACATTTTGAATTATCTTTCTACTCAGTACCTAACCCAGAAAACATAAAATTTTGAAGTTTATTTTACTTTAAGTTTTTCTGCTTTATATTTGATTAGGTGATATTTATGAATAATCTGAGCGTTGTTTGAGTGCTTCTTCACATACCTGCATACTCAATTCAAATTTCGTGTTTTCGGATATGTCTGACCAGTCAACTTGACGATTGATATGTTCAACATGCATCCTCAGAATATGCAAAATACTTATAATATTACTATAAACTTATTATTTATTAATTTTATAATGATAGCAAAATTTTAGTGAAAACCAAAAAAAAATTGTCACGACTGAGGGACTGGACACTTAATGAATCATTTTCTGTGACTTTGCCCTATTTTGTCTTATTTTATATTATTTCCTACTTTTATGATAAAATGTCAAATCTTTCATGAAAATACTCGTAGACATGCTTTGTTGCAAAAAAAAATACACCGAATAATATTAAAACGCAAATTCTATTACCAATGTTTAGAAGTTCTTATAACTGTGTATTGTTAGGTATGTAGTTATTATTTTAATATACAAAGGGCAGTCTTGCCCCCACTTCCTCTATCTCATCATAATATTATGACATATTCTCGCATATCTTTTATTTATTACTAAAAACAAGACAACCTGTTTGTGGAGCCATACTTGATAAAGATGTACACAATATCATAATATTATTGTTGGATGTTATTTACGCCTTTTCCTTTCCATTTACCTACCTGTAAAATATTATCTTATCGTCCGATCCAATAAAAAAATCAATATTTATTCTTCTAAGTTATGCTTGTCATGTTATTTAAAACAACACTTTCAACAAATAATAGTGACTACTCTAACTGCCAAATCTTTATTTATACAATGTTATCGACTATGTAAAATTTTATGTGGTTCAATTTTATTGACTCGGGTATTTATTTTTTTATTACCTGCTGTAGTTTATATTTTTACTTCGATCTCACGCGTGGCATTAAACTCTGTCATGTGAAATAATGCAAAATCCTACAAAATCGTGTGTTTTTGGTTTGAAATTTTGATCACATGGAAATTTATATGGATCAATTAACACATCTTGACCTTGAAAAAAATCGAGTATTTTTTTAATAAGGTTTTGTGTATCTGGAAAAAATAAAATATCAGGCTCATTAAAAATTCTTTCAAGTGCAAAATCTCCTACTAATTAACCCCCTTTCGGATAAAGTTTTATTGTATAGTGCAAATTAATTTCTTTATAAAATGATCGGAAAGCATTTTAATATTTGTGCCAGAATTTCAAAAAATAAAACAAAACACTGCAATTTCGCACTGTTTTTTTCGGCATGATTCAAAATGGGCGGCGTCCAACGAATTTCAAATAGAGAATTAAACCATACCGTTCGGCATAAAGACTATATGCATTTTGTATCAGTTATCAGTTGATTCCCCACTACGATGGCGTACGGACGTCTCTAGACTCTACGACTCTTGGTTCCGTGAAATCGATTTTAAATTACGTTGTTTTTATTATAAACAACGCGTAAGAAAGGAGTTAATCTTTTTTAAAGGCTTTTACGAAATCAACCTGTAAAAAACAACTTTCAAATCCATTCTCCAACCTCTCCAAAAAGTCTTGTCAAGTATTTTTAAATAACTCCCAAAAAGAGACGGGGATTTCGACGTCGAATTTTTCAAGGACTGGTGGATCACCCTAAGAAATTAAAGATATCGTCAGGTGTACAAATCACTCCGTAATAAAATCCCGAATCATCTTGCAGTGGATGCTGAAAAAAATGTCCTTAGAGCAGTGGACCGCGAATCTCCGATGAACCATGATCATTGATAGTTTGTTGCGAATTTATTGGCAGTAAAGTTTACATTGTTATAGTAATTTATTTGACAAAACGACTGGCGAGAAGACGCCGAATAACAGACGTCGGCAAACTTTCTCAAGGTTGGGTCCAAAGTCGCGATGTCCGTACCCCGCACCCACTCGGCTCTCGTGACGTCGGAAACGCTGTTATTCGTAAGAAAAAGCTTATTACGAATTACTTGTTTACACCGCGCTTACGATTGGTTAAAAAGAGTGCGGAATTACGGTAGCAATATCTAGGTTCTAGATAAGGTGAGATAAAGATGCGCAGTTATTCAAAATATTTTGAATTTTACGCATTGCTGGAACAGACGTTTTATTTTTAAATTTATTTACACGATATGCATTTCATGAGAAAAGGCTTGTTACGATTTTTCTTACACCGTGATTGGAAAAAAGAGTGCTGAATTTCTGTGGCAATATCTGATGATGGTGCGCAGTTTTTCAAACAAACGTTCTATTTTAAAATTTATTTTATACTTGTGATTCTGAAAGTGAAATTGAGAACGACTTAATAATATTAATTTATTTAAAATAAAAAATGAATATTGTGTTCGTAAATCCACAAGCAATTTTCAAATCTACTACAATACCTACAATCAATTGCCAAATTATGAAGAGTCAAATTTTAAACAACATAAGAGATTATAATGATAATATATTAATATTATAATTTAAAGCAGAAGAGGCAATAAAACGACAACATTATGTGAATCAGAAGCCTCGATAATATACTTAGGGGCCTACGTAAGCCCCTGATGCTGCTTGTATCAGCATTAGGGGCCTATCTAAAAACGCACTGGTCACACGCGTTGCGTGGCTTGAAGGTCTTTCCATCTAGCTTTCACAGGTCCCACTCCGGTCTGTGCGTGGGGAGCGTTCGATTGTGTTGCGTGTGACAAGAGTGTGCCCCTAAACATTTTCAAAGAAATTGTATGGATTGTAAGTTGTCGATGACTTAATGCATTGCGTAAGTTTTGCATATGTGGGCCCTGTAAGTCTTGCCTTAAATATCGCCATATCTAACTCATTTTTGACCAATGGTCATCAAAACTGCCATCTTTGTTTCTTCACGCCTCAATTATTTATAAATGTCTGCAAAAGCCCTACGGGCGTTTAATTATTGGATGCACAAATAAAAACTATTCTACAATGTCTGCAGCCTGCACTTGTACTTACCTATTTTGTCCATAACATTTATTAACTCTTTGAACATAGTTAATTATCATTTAAATTGTAAAATACGCACGTACGCAACAAGATCGGTCCATTCTCCATTATCATTTACTTAAGTAGAGTAGTAATTAACTAAATAAATTTACGTCATTGCCACCATGTAAATAACAGGTATTTTTCCATTAAAAATATAGCGTGTTTACGTAAACAACGTGTGATAGGTTAGGTTATTAGGTAAAAATGAAGAGGTAAGTACCTATAAATACGCAAAAAGAGCTAAATTTATTTTTCATATTAACGCACAACCTCGGAATGCCGCACGGTTTTCTGACAGTATTTTTATATTAGGTATTCTATTTTTTTTTTCAATAGTACCTACCCGGCACGAGTAGCAACGCCAAAGTGCTTTTGGATGTACGATATTTTTATTGTTTTACTTGTACCCTTCGTTCCGCTCCCCCCGCCCGGATGCCTCACCCCCTCCCTCCATCCCACCCATGACGCTGTATTCAATACACACAATAAATATTTATACAAACTTTTATACAAATTTCATAACGTCAGAGCTCACCATTATACACAGAAACATTTGCGGGAGTGAGCACAACAATTCACTAAAGTTCAATCGCAATGGGATGAATGGTTTAAGTAATAATAATGGACAAACAAAAAAAATTATTATTTTATGTACCTAGGCATATAGATTTTTATACGTGGTCTCATTATTAAACAGGGTCATATTGTTTCTAGGGTCGTCATAATTCAGTTAAAAAAATCAAAACTTCTAAATTTCGACTTTATTATAGCAAACGAGTTGAATCAGATGGTTTCTTCTTTGGAAAAGTTTTACACCCACGAGTTTCTTCTTGGTAAGAATCTATCTGCCTATGAGAAGTGCCGATTTTTTATTAAGGTACCTACACATTTATAAAAAGATCAAAAGAAGATCAGCGATATCACAAATTGCGTAAGTTATTAGAAATTTTCTGTAGGACCTTTAATTCATAATCATTGAAATATACCCACAACCTCTCAGATCTCACGTGATTTGTAATTTTTTTATAAACTTCAGATATTTTCTTCGATGTGGATATTTGAATGTTAGCTAGGCACTTGTAGCGTATAATGTTTCTTTGGCAGCGTTTTTTTATGGGCAAAGTCTGAAATAATTACAATAATAATAAATAGTTCTGAAATAATTAACAAGTGCTATTTGATGTATTGAATCATTTTCAATTGAAGCTGGTGAAAGCGAGGATATTAATAATCATTGTTGCTGCCCCATTGATAGTCAGATAACCATTTTCACCTTTCTCCTTGACCATCTTTTAGAAATCCTAGGATGTACAAATTAAATACCAACCTAAACTTAATAAATCAATTCTCACACATGTACAGTCACTTTACTGACTTTACTTTACAATGACCATAAGCAAAATAGAAAGATGCGTAAAACATACGTGCGACAGAGAAATACGTGGGCGGGCTACACATTCTGAGTGCACGAGTTGTAATTAAAATAGTTCTATATTTTAGTCTCTAATTCTTGCCATAAAATTTTATCTTTTGACGTAGAAAGAAGCGTTGAAATAAAAACATAATTTTGCCAATTAATACATCGGAATAATATTCCGTACACGTCAATCTATATAGTTCTGTGACGTATAATATGTATCGGTAGTATTTACAATTTTGTTAATGTTTTTATGACCATTGCAGGCACAATGGCTGTGTTCATCTGTTTTTTTCTTTACTGAAAGATATCACTTGCAAATTAAACCAATTTTTAAATGGTTGAAACCTATTCCAAACTATAAACTAGTCAGTTTGCTATCAACTAGTCAGACAAATAAAATAATATACCTTTATTAGTTTTTTTAGAATACTTTTCAGTCAGAATGCAAATGAGTTTTTCTGGGAAATCAACGGTACGATGACGCGCGGGACTGCCCAAACATTCTCTTTGATTAGGCTTTCGGTTTTAAGAAATGACGTCATGGCGGTGTTCTCGGTGGGATTGTCCTCTTTTGGGATAATGCTTCTTGATTGTGAGATGAATACTAAAATAATTACTTCTAAGAAAAAAAATTGGAGGAACCGGGACAGAAACACGGATCTTTTAATTACATCCCATTGAACCGGTGATGATGAAATATACAGATATTGAACCGTTTTTAGTCTGATGGTAGGATGATACATCAATGAACCAATGACTCAATGATCAGATTGTTTTTCTGTACCTATTACTAAGTTTTTACTGATTTAAACAAAAGCACATTAAAAAGGTTAGGATAGGTTAGGTTAATTTACTGTAAGCTTTATGTATATATCTTAAAATGAAAACTTTATAATTGTTGTGATTTATCAATCTAGAATTGCTCAGTTTGTTCCACTTTTACAAAGAAGCGATAGAGATTTCCGGGTATTCAGTTTTCTATTCGACCGCGCTGATTATAAGAATCGCACCTCCAAATAAACACGAAAACATCTGAACTGCTTACATAATATTAATTGTATAATTTGTAGATCGCCGTTTTTGTGAAATATAACGCCAAGAGCGCCGTACAATTTTTTATGAGTTCTAAGATTATATTTAATTTTATTGTTTACAAACAGATATATAAAACATTCTTACCTGGCAAATCACTTCCGATAAACACACTTTTATTAAAGTTTATGCTTGGAGAAGACACGTCTTTGCACGCAGAGGATATTAATATTAAAAACAATGAACATTGCATGATTTACATTTGCTCCCCTCCATTATCTACTGATTGTTATTTTATATTTACATAATGTGGAGAATTTAGGACCCTTTAGGACCGGAGATTTTTTTATGAAATGACCAAAAGCTTATAGGTTCTTATTTGCTTACATTTTTACACAATTATATTATTTACATGTCGCGGGGTGTGAAGGTGAATCTACCTAGATTATTTTTTAATTTTGATTCATAAAAATCACTTACCCAATTTTGGATAGCTATCGCTCGAGTGGTTAAAACTTATAATAAATACTTATCAAATGCAACAATAACAAGAAAATATTTTTCCTTCACACGTGAAAAAACAACTTCGTAAAAATAAAATGAGTATGTGTCATGATAACAATGTAATCCTAGCTTAATCTATGTAACTATTTATTACTTATATTTTGCACACTGCAAGATTGGACAGGAAATAATCATATCAATCAGTACTTTCGATAATTTAAATTTTCGGTCAATAACACCATTGTCACGATTCGACAAAACAAGACCGTTAACATTAAATCTAATTAGTATAATTTTGAACATGGGTTCAAGGTACTCGCAAATAATTAATAATTGATCGCGGTGGTTGCTATACCGTCATACCCACTTAAAAGGGGGCTTTCTTTTAAAATGCAAAAATATTCGTCCACATTTGATACCCCCGGATACCCAACGCCCAATTACGTCGTCGCCTCCAAGTCTTGATTCAAAATTTAAAGTTTACCGTTGATGGAAGAACTCAACAAAGGTCCCTGAGGAACTCCGTCATTGATATATTCCGCCCGAGCCTCCTGGCATAGCAACATGACGCAGCAAACGCGTGCCCTGCATTAATTTGTACCTGACTGTCGTCAGTTGCATCACAACAACCGCCGCCTTTGTTTTTAAGACTTGGATTATACATTAATCTTCCATAAAAGTGTACGCTACTTGATTATTTGATCATCATGATCTCTGCTACCCTGATACAAAACGCTCCAAGGCCGTTACTGTGACACGACAAAAATGTAGTTTTGTTAAGAAAATGAGATTTTATTACTGAATTAATAAATAATAACGTCATATTTGTATAGCGCAGTTTTGTCTTATTTCACTGCATGTGCACCTGTAATAAACTTAAAAATAATTCTATGTTGCTGCTTACGAGCCCTTACAAAATATTAATCAAGTATAAGTTTAGACTTACGGAATGCAATCTTTCATTTGTTTGAAAGAACCATCAAACCACACGTGATATTATTTCAACGGCAAGCCAAATTATATAAAACAAAGAATATGCAGTACCAAGCAATGCCAAGAGAACAAAATTCAACAATAAAAGTGCTGTTAGAGCACTGGACAATAATAATAGATAGACAATAACGGTGCTATGAAAACAAAAACATTAGAACTAAAATATAATATTTAACATTTTTCGTGCAGAAATAACAAACAATCTGAGTGGACAACCAAACAGTTACTTACATCTAAAACATAAAGTTTGTGAAACTTATAACACTTAAACTTATGTACTGACTTAAAATTACTGACTAGACATAAATATTTACAATTGTAACTTAAAGTTAGAGATTTACAATTAACGTAGGTTCTTAACGAGTGTAATGGATAGATAAAATTTGAACCTAATTGATTATTAACCTGAAATGTTGTTGATAATAACAATTGTATAATAATAAAAATAATTGGATAATTTGTAGAGCGCCGTTTTTGTGAGAAATCACCTCAAGGGCGCTGTAATCATCTCAAGGGCGCTGTACAACCTTGTTTTTGTGACGTCCCGTGTACCTTTCAAGCTACGATCAAAACCTTTGTATTAACTTCTTGATTTCAAAGGTGCACTGCTGTAGTCGTAGAGAAATTGTGCAATGTTTTTTCAGGAACATGTAACACATTGTGTAGATGTTTGTTTAGCAACAAAAATATGTCTACAGTTGCGGTAGCTCTAAAATGTGGTGACGTTGGGTCACTTCCTTGTTTGTCCCCAGAGACAGCACATCTGATCCATTTCCTTATGACGCGTCAACGCCTTTGCAAAAATCTAAATTTGTTACAAAAATAGCTGTTTATTTTTACGTCTTTGCCAGCCACAATATTATTATTGTACGTGTGATTTGTATGCATATTAATAGAAAGTGCAACAAAGCAATATTATAGTTTTTCTTGGTTGTTCATGATTTATTGTCCATTAGGTAAAACACTCGGTGGACTGAAGAAGGTAGATTGATATTCTTTCTGGATAATAATAAAGCACGCTTCTCTCTGGATAATAATAAAATCGTATTTCTATGGCGCAGTTTAGTGATAATACTGATAATTAACCTGAAGTTCGCATTCTTCTGCTTAATTTACTGAACACGCACAAGATTATTATATCCTAAGCCTTTTGAAGTTCAACCTTGGACACACTCGTACGCCTTCCTCAATAATGTATCTAGTTTTTCTGTTTCTAAGCCGAACTTAGCTCTTACCTATTTTACCTAAATTCTTTATCCATTTGGACAATTCCAATGTGCGAAATAACGTCACTTGTTCATTTGGACAATTATTTGTCAAATCGTATATTTGTACCTACCTATTATGTAAATCTGTAAAATATCATCAAGTAATGTCGCCTGGGTTTTAAACTTTTATGTTGAAACTGATTAGTGATGAGTGTGATGAGTGATGACTAATAGTAACAAAAAGGAAGAATGTGGTTGGAGAAAAAGTTAGGTTCTAAAATCAAAAATTATGTGCTCACTGAATTTAATTGGCTGTTTGTATTATTTGATTGACTAAAGATTAATAAAAAGACAAAAAAATTAATAATTTGGTTTTGTAGGTTTGCAAGGAATCGTGAAAAATGTGTAATTGTAGTTATTTTATTGAATTGGAAAGAAGTTAAGATTTATAAATAAAAGGATTTTTGAAATAATTTATTAAACCCCGTATTAATTCAGCCAAATTCTGGATATTATAAGAGCTGAGGGATGAGCGGGCCAGTTTCACGAAAAACGTCCTTACGATCATTGCGGCACGATTCGACCAAGAAAGTTCGATTAGATTAGACGATTAGTAGATCTTCTAGATCTTATATGACCTTAGAGTAAGCTGACAATCGCAATAATAATATGTACTATCAGAGGCCCTAGCACACTCGCTCGATAACGATCAATAAGATAACTATCGGTAACTTCTCATCATTTCCTAGGACAACTGCACATTTCTAACGTACAAACAACAGTTGATGTCGAATATGTTAAGGACACTTGTCATTGCGAGCTGTCACTTATTCGTTGGCAATCTGTAGTCATGATAGGAAACGATGAGAAGTTACCGATAGTTATCCTATCGATCGTTATCGAGCGAGTGTGCTAGGGCCTCTGAAGTCATTATAAAAGTACTCTGTAAGTCGTAGGTAGTATGCGGCCAGCCTAATCCCTCTTGAGTGTGGAGATTGTGAGGGTTATGTCGACTAACTCTGTATTGTTCCTAATCCTCTCATCCGTCTTTCTATCTCGCGGTAGCCAGTCTATACAAATACACTTTTAAGCTGTTAATCTAGAAAACAAAGAGATGGTTAATAATTACGTGGGTTCATTACTCCCACGTTATCACAGAATGCGCGTAATGCATTAACCTCGCTTCCCACACAGTTATGTTTCTTTTCACAAAAGTTCATTGATTGTTACGGCCCTTGAAAATCCCATTAAAGTCAAAAGCCTAATAGAAGTCCCGTGCTTCGAACTTCCAACATCTGGCCTGAACCTTCTTGGCCATGTGTTCCATCGGCTCATTATAATCAGAAATATTCATTTTAAAAATGTGTTTTATGACAACATGAATACACAACTTTGTTAGTATTTACATCATTATCATGACAGAGAGGTTCTAGAATTAAGGCCACAGAGGACAAGACTTGCAGGTGTGTCACAGGCACCATTCACCCCTTTAATTTATCTGCTGCGCGATAAGTATCATAATCTTTTTTTCATTATCTACAGACAAGAAGGAAACAAATTGAAACATAATCTCAATATTACTGTTATAATAAGTTTATTATAAATTTTCTCGCGAAACATTCCACTTCCTTGTATAGATATTTCCAAGATAAACTCCAACGTCATAAAATTATACTAGTTCCTAGAACTTAGATCCTAGACGTGAATTATAAATTATAGCACTAGTAGTCTGGGTGTATTGATATTGCTCACGGTTTATGTACTATCAATAGGGTTTTATTTGTTTTATTGATACTGCAAGCATGTACTTTTGCATCTTATTAACATACATTACCAGTAATTGTTACTGAGAAAACAAATTTCATTTATCGCGTCATCATTGCATTGGCTATTTTCTTGCGTAAGACGGTGAAATCTCCGCATGATAAAGATAAACTTAATCTTCAATGTCCATAAATTATTTATCTTAAACACTCATTTCATGTGTTATTGTTTAGTAAAGGGATCATCCATCTTAACTCCAATTTTAAATCAATTAAAGCTTTATGCACACCTCTAGTGCAATCGTGCCTTCTACGGCGTAAAATAAATAAGTTGTCGTAATGCAACGTAAACAGTACGTCATGTTTACTTCGTGTCCTTTTTACTACTGGATACAACCAGATTCAGAAATCACACAAAATTATTCGATGTCCGAAGTCCAAACCATCGAGTTTCCTTGCATTGCTTCGCGGGTTCCTTGATCACCTGTAGTCATCCACTATTGAACAGGAGAAATGGCTATAATTATAAAAATTTATGAAACAAAGATAAGTTTCGTTGTAAAACGTATCTCTGAATTATGGATAAAACTAACTCAATAAAACGTATCTTTTGGATAACTTATTTATCATCTCATCTGTACGAAAAATAAATATATGATAAATAAAAAAAATTTGAATGGGTTTGTCGAGTTCTTTTAAGACTTGATATTTATCTTTCGAACATTAGTGATGCCGACAAAATTCTATCCATAAAATTCTTCCTGACAATGTACAAGATTTTAATATTGTTATTTTTATAATAAAATGTATGTAAAAAAAAAAAAAATTATCTCAGGTCTCAGAATCTTGGTTATAACATTACGAAATAATTATTCTCGTAACAACACATTTCTTGCGAAATAACATTTTACATTTCGCTGTACATTTTTACAAGATGTCATCTGTTTATCAGAAGGCTGTAGGTACCTAATTGTAAACTGAATGCAATAAATTGATAACCTTCTTTGTCATTTTTGTTGGTTTCTATTTTACCCTGGCGAAGGAACCATTGGTTTCAAATCATGTTGATAATTTTTATTAAATAAATTGTGTATGCAAAGTGATTTGTTTTAATTTAATTAAAATGACGATTCAGAGTAAATTTGGGAATATCGAAGAAGCAATAAATTGTTTTCATCAAATCCGTCGGTATAACGAGCGATTTGTTTGTCAGGATTTCAAATAACCAAGAACAATCCGAAGTTCTTATTAATAGTAGGTATTGATAAATGTAGAATCATTATCCATTAAAAAAATTACCACCAAACACTTTAAATTATTTCAATGAAATTAATGAAACATATAAGTTTTACCAACTAGGTAGTTATTTTTATTCTGTTAGATCGTTTGGTTGGATGAAATTATGTCCATGAAATAATTGTGGTTTTTTTGTTTTACAGGAAGTAGTAGTCTATCAAAATAATGCAGTAGGGATTTTTATTTATCTTCAAGTTAATCAGTCGGGGTTGTCGGGAAGTTGTATGTCGGAATTGGGACCCAAACCCATTGGCTGTAAGTAAGTAAGTAGTGTGGTAGAGTAGTAGGTACTTCCGCACCTGCTGCTTCGTCATCGGGATCTTTGTCTTGTATATCAAGTTATATATTCGTCAAGTCGGTAGTACTAGTAATGGAGGGTTCAAATTAATCAGTTAGTCGATAAGTATACCTACCAGAATTACTGCCATTGCTGGTAACAAACAAATCTGCCATCCAAATGTCAAGTAGTCAAACCGTGTTCAACAATTCAATAAATGTACCAATAATTAGATGATAGAGCCTAATAACTCATAATAAATTATAATACATCGTCCTTGAGATGATTTTTCAAATATGTTTATTTTCAATTTGGGATACCGTACCATCGCCTCGGGATCATTTATTGGACTAATCCAACAAAACCCTGCCATAGGTCAACCCAAGTGGTTCTCTATGTTTGGTGACTTAGCAGGGGTGCCTGGATTCATAAGGTGAGGTTTGTCTAGGTCTTGGCGGCGTATGCGTTTGCACAACTACCGTGGATCGCATCGGGAGAGACTGGTTATTTATTTTAAGTTATTTTCCTCAGGTCTTCCTATGTAGATATAATGTAAAAAAAGGTAAATATTATAGTATTTGCTCGTGACGTCGGCACATAAAATACTGAGTACCTATTTATTGTAGCTATCAAAACAAACCAAGATGTCCACGTTTTTGCTAAAATAACATCAATAAATAAAAGTTCAAGAGCGGTGGATTTCGTGCTTTGTATTGTTTACGATCTTTTTAATACGGTGTTATTCGGAAAATTAATCTAAGGATTAAAACAAATTTGTGAGATGACAAATTCTTGTTATTATGGGTTAGAGTAGGTCTATAGGTTCAGTCGATACCTGTCCAATCAATAGCTTATTATTATCAAGTAAGATTATATGCTTAATAACCTGTTTATTCAGTCAACCTATTTTCAAAGTTCTGTTTTTCTTTTGCGTAAAATCGTCGTATTAATCATTAGAATAAGTTAATTATTTATTAAATGCAAAACATACACTTTGTAAAACACCACTTTTATTTTGAATTAATATTTATCAGCTAACCAGGTTTCGCGGCTTATTATATCAAATAAAAATAATTACATACAGACACATAGATACATATACATATAAAAGAAAAGAAAATTATAAGTGAAATAGAAATAGAAGAGAAGACTCCTTATTGGTGCTAGAAAGAGATACAAAATAGAAAAGAGAGAGACAAAAGTATTAAATGATGGGTATAGGTAGGGAAGGGGGGGGGGGGGAAACAGTTTCAGCAGAGATTAAAGGAATAAATTAGATATAGGACTATCAGTTAAATTGATTTGAGTATTGATTATATTTTATTTATTATTGACGGCTTTTTTTTAATTTCGAGGGCTTCTAAATTGTTTAACCTAATTCCAATTCCATTTTAATGTAATATTTTAGTCACAGAGGTTTTACCGAATTAGTGGTTAGTTTCTAATAGATCTTTATTTATACTGGGCTTTTACAGATGTTCGCACTTACGTGATAACGATCCAGATTTAAAGACCCAGTAATTATACAAATAGGGTCGTACAATTACAAAAAGCTACAATTAAATGCAGATACATACAATTAGAAAAACAAAAACATCACAAAATAAAATTCTAAATTGTATACAAGCTCACTCAAGTAACACGTATTACAATGAGAAGCAAGAGACATAAGAAATACGAGAGGCACATAGAGAGACAATTGACAAAATATAATTAGTTAAACATATTTTTTAACAGCGCCAGAACTTTTTTCTGAATCCGCACAAATTATCGACGATCTGTTATATACTCGACACATATGGGTCAGAGGGCTAAAGTAAGCGCTATTATAAAATATGAAAAACTATAACTTATTTTTTAATAGGTAAGTATTTTTAATTGTAAGTAACTGTTGTCGTTTTTTGTTTGTTTATGGAGGTCGGATACCAAACTATTTTTATGAGATTTTGAAGGATTTTAGTTGGTGTCATGTTTCCATCATAATGTGATTTGTGTTTGGATAAAGGAAATGGTTATCTCGTCTACCATGTTAAAATTAATCAACTTCTCCTAGAAAACGTGCCGGGATGAAGGGACGAAAGGTTTTTTTTCCAAAATTCCAGCCGATTCTCATTAGTATGAGATGCACGTTGGCGATGGAGTGACCATCCTTTCCTATTTTACGGAACAAAATAAATATATCTATATTTTTTTTTCAATAAACTTATGGTAAGAATAATAATTTATTTATTTGCAAACTTAGTTTTTGTCTAAAATAACCTCAAGGGCGCTGTACAAATGCTATTATATCTTAGCCTTTTTCTTATTTTAACGAAAACTATTACTAATGGCTCACAGATTTTATCCATCAGCCTAATCAATAATATAAAACTAAATATTCAATGCCTTTGACTAATGAGCACGATGCTGTATACAACGTAGACATCATTAGATAAATATTATACACCTAAAAGCAGATACCATAGAGATAGAGCAGTGGTCGTAAACTGCGGCTAGCGAGCCACGACTAGAGCAATGGCTAAAGAGCCACGGCTAGAGAGGTCAAAGGATCTCCCTCAACCTGCCGCTTCCGATTCGTCCATATTCCACAAGACCTTTTTTATATTCGTGAGTGCTTAGTTCGTTGTTTATGCTGTATGTTGGCAAATCTAATTTTCGTTTTATTATTAATTAATTAATTTAAAAAAAACATTTGATTGAAAATTGAATAAATTAGATAATTAATAAGTTTGACACATATATATTTTTGTTCAATATACCGACTTACAGTCAACCGAGTTCTAAAAACAAGGTTCTTGTTTAAAAATATGGCTCTTAAGAATTTCATATAGTAGCTGATGTCAAGATCTTTTGACAAATGAGTTTTCCGACCACTGAGATAGAGATTCCCGTAGAGAACCATACTTGCCTGGCAGGTCACTTCAGACCAACACATTTTTTATATATTATGTACGATATATTTTCATTTTTTGCCGTAAGTACAATATTATAGGTTACATTGATAGTTTTTCAGATTGTTTAGGTTATAATAATAATAGAAATAAAGTTGTATTTATATAGTGCAGTTTTGTATTATTTCACTTAGTGCGTTTAACTATAATAAAATATGAAATAATCCTACAGTGCTCCTTATGCGTTCTTGACACACTGCCTCTCAGAAAATTGCCTTGCAGTGGGAGGGATGGATTTATAAATCCATTACTCGTAGTCAAACTGACCCATCGATTCCTAATCCTCACACCCTTCTCCTTACTAGAATTTCCCCTCCTTACTTTCCTTAAAAATACCCTCCAGATTGCATCCCCAAAGATTGAATGGGAAATTGTTTTCCCCAGGCCTTCTTGTGTGAAGCTAATGTAAAAAAACAAAAGGGAAATATTATGGTATTTTTATGAGCCGACCTGTTACACGATACGACCGATCATAGTGAAGTCCTCGAATTGAACTAGAAAGTTCGTTTAAACGAGTAGTACTTAACAGCTTACTTCTGAACCGGAGGTTAAACTCTTACTATCGTAATAAATGTTTTATAAGAGTTCATAAATTTTGGTCACCCTGTTCAGAAACACTACCCCATGCTGTTTTATCCAATTTCGGTTTGGTAATTTTGTCCGCATTAAATTTTACCCACAAGTGACCGAAAAGATCTTTCGCCCTTAAATTTCAATCTGATCTACAGGGGGTGTGTTGGGAATGAAAAAAAACTGTATTATGTTTTCAAAAATTATATTGTGTTTATTTCCAGAAGAGAAGTTATTTGACGTTTTAATGTGCCTACCAACTGGCGGCCTGAGAATATTGCCGACCTTTTTAAAAACAGATTGAACATTTTTATTGAGAAAAAATATAGTAATAGTTCCGAGAAAATAGGCCACACATTGAATAGAATATATATAAATATATAATTCATATAAACCTGTACTCAAATATCTTTTAAAAAAATGTTTCGCACGACCTTTGTATTTACATCCTACCTGCACTTTTTAAACATTAACTCCACACGAGAGGCCCGGAGGAAAATAATATAGGAGGGAGGAAACACAGACGCCAGCAAATCTTTCCACAGCCGAGCTATTGAACTCAAGAACGAATCGTAGAAACGAACCGTTCTCATGTGACAAATATCAACTGTGAACAAATGTTGGCGCGCGTTTGGCGTGTTTTCCGACTGTGCACCGGTGCCGAAGGAATCAATGACGCTAGTTCCTCGAAGCATCTTCCATTGAAATACCGGTAAAACAATTACATCATTCCCACTCAACGCATTGCTCTAAAGATTGCATCCGCTTGTTAAGAGATCTATCGAACGGAACGCCCGTTTTTTTTTCAGATATTGCAAAGCTCCAGAACAAAGATGGCTGCCAAATCGGTCCCATTAATAATAAAATTATTGCTCTGTTTATTTGCTTGCATGCATAAATATTGCTTGTCTCCACATAAGTTTATTAATGTTAGTTTAGTAACAAATTTTAAACAGTTGTTTAATCACAATAATTAGTGAGGTTAATGACGCTATTTCAATTCATTTACCTCCCTAGTTTACGCAGGTATTCAAATAAAATAACAATAATGGCACAAAACGCTATGAAATAATGCAATCTTTTATTTATGAATACGGGATGCAAACGATGTGGGTGCTAAATGCGAATTATAACAATATATGACTAAGAACTGGTTGTTTCACAATAATTCGAATATTACATTGTCATCAAATGGCTATTCAGAACTATTTTGTTTTTTGTACACACGTAATTATTTTTTTTTTGTTATTGGTCGATGTTATGTTAGTAGAACCTACTTAAATAAAGTATTTAAATTGTTTAAATAGCTTATTTTTCATATTTTTCAAGTTCAGTTTAGATAACACTATACATATATTATGTTCGCTCGAAGGTGTTTACGCACATTTTGTGGTGTGAAATTTCAAAAATAAATCAAACAAGTCACCCTATAAAAAAACACAAATTTATTTATATTTTTTATCGCGTAGGTATGCCAAAAATTAACCACACCAATAACTCCTAAAACAGTTTTTTTTTCAAATTGTAAAATTTCACGGCCCACAATTCACGACCGACGTCGTCGAGGCTCCCAATCCGAAGGTCGCGGGAATTAAAAATTAATATGTAGTATATTTGCGGCAAGTTCCAGAATGAAAAATACTCTCAGTATCGCCCTGGTGTAAGACCATCATTCACAATTGAAACGTTTTATTTTATTGAGTTAATTATATTTTTATAGACCACGTACGTGTGTACGCTCGTGTATAGTTAGGTAGGTACCCACGTACCTGACTAAAATTTTAAATACCAATAAAAAAATTAAAAAATCTTACTCCCTTCTTAAAAATAAAGGTCCCACGAAATCTGTTTTAAAATGTCTTCGGGGTTGCCCCTTTCTTTACAGTTGACAGCACTTATTTCCAAGGGTAGAAATACAGCATCCTTTCTAAACCTTTCTGAGAGTTTATAATAGAAACCTGTGCCATAATGCCACAACTTTGAGACGAGATCGTTAAACTTAGCCCGGAGCTAGTTGAATTATGTAATTCTTTCTTGAACAGGGGTTTCGCCTTTTTGCTTTGAATCTTGAAGAGGGACAAAGCAACTTTAGAAAAAGTCTCCGTGTAATATGAACCCTTTGTTCTTTGATTATCCCATAGCCTTTCAGCCCCTATATATATACACGTCACGATCCTGACAAGTTCGTGCTGCATGTGACATTAGACCAACTGGCATAATAATAATAATAATAATTGGATGACTTGTATAGCGCCGTTTTTGTGAAAAATCACCTCAAGGGCGCTGTACAAATTTCAATAATTTCTACAATCTTACTTCTAACTACACACTAGAAAATATAAAAAACCTATGGCTAAAACAATGGATGCAAATCCACCGGTTCTTTGATCAGCGATACAAAACTATATGTACAATGCAACTGAACAACCAGCGCGGTGCACCCCAAAAATGTAAATGTACATGTATTTTTATTTTATTTATTTTTATTTTTTTTTTTATTTTTTTTTTTATTTTTATTTTTATTTTTTTTTTTTTAATTATATATATCTTTTTTTTCAATGAAAATGTACAGGACCATACTTACCTGGTAGGTCACTTGAGATTAAAGTTAAAAGATGTTTATTTATATACAGTTTGCGCGCAGAGGACATAATAGCGAACACATGTTGTTGGAAAAGTAATTATTTGATATATATTATGTTATTTAATGAGAGTAGTACATGAATTTTATTTATTTTCTTAAATGAAGTCTCAGTCTCTCGTTAAGCGACGGATTGCTGTGAAGGCTTCGAATGATGTTAATCTAATAAGAAAATAGATTAAGATAAATTATAGGCAATACATATAGATTTATTAAATTTAAGGGTATGAGAGCCTAAATAAGTAGGTTTTTAGTTTTGACCTAAATTCTGTTGGGCTTGTTATGCACCTTAGTTCCGGAGGGAGTTTGTTCCAAGCCTTAGGCCCAGATACTTCGAATGCACGATCTCCAAACTTAGTATTTGGCTTTCGTTTAGGTTCTATCAGTCTACCTAGAGCTGATGATGTTGCTGATCTAAGGGTTGACTGCCTTGGACCAATGTTTTCCGGGACGCATAGTTCAGAGATGTAATGTGGGGCCATTTCATTGATGGATTTAAACACCATCCAGCACAGTTTGTACTGGATTCTTTCAGGGCACTTAAGCCAGTGAAGGTTGCGAAGGTGTTCTGAAATGTGTGAATATTTAGAGACCCCGGTTATGAGCCGTGCCGCTGCATTAAACACGGATTGAAGTTTGTCGATTTGACATTTCGGAAGGCTAGCATAAATACCGTTACAGTAATCGAGACGTGAGACTACGTATGAGTTGATGAGTAATTTTGTTGCCTCTGTAGGAAGGTTTCTTCGAACTGATTTAAGTTGTCTTAGGTGAAAAAATCCGGTGCTTACTGTCCTATTTATTTGACTTTTAAGCGAAAAGTCCGAGTCTAGATTAACGCCAAGAAGTTTAACTGTTCTCTTTGGAATAATATTGCTGCCAGAAATGGAAACAGGTGAATCGTCTACCAAATGTTGCCGTTTGTTTGTGGCCGCCCAGAGAAACTCGGTCTTCGATGGGTTCAGTTTCAGCTTGTTTGAAGACATCCAACGAGTTATTGCTTCTAGGCATTCAGCTACACGGATTTTGAGACTGTTGATTTCGTTTGGAGTGCAGTAAAAATAAACTTGCTGATCGTCTGCGTAGCAGTGAGACAAGAGACCAAATGACTCGATTATTTTGGCGACATCATTTGTAAAAAGGATGAAGAGAAGTGGACCTAAAACGGATCCCTGGGGTACCCCTGAAGAAAGTGCAGCGAAATTAGACAGTTTATTTCCAACCTTCACGGCTTGTAAGCGATTAGATAGATAGGATGCCAGCCAATTTTTGATGTCGGAATTCAAACCAAATGTTTTCTCTAATCTGTTAATGAGGAAGTTGTGATCAATCGTATCAAATGCTGCACTCATGTCTAGGAGTGAGATGAGTGCTAATTTTCCTGACTCTATGGCAAGAGTTATATCTGACAGCATACGAAGTAGTCCGGTTTCTGTTGAGTGAAACCTTCTATATGCGGATTGACGATTTGTGAATAATTTATTTGAATTCAAGTGACTGGTTATTTGTGCTGCAGCAATTTTCTCTAGGATTTTTGAAATGAAAGGTAAATTTGAAACGGGTCGATAATTACCTAAGTTATCGGAGTCTAGTTGTGGCTTTTTTAATATGGGTGTGACTATGGCTGACTTTAGAGGTTCAGGGAAGTGACCTGTGCTGAGAGATTTATTAAAAACATGAACTAAGAACGGAGCTAAGACAATTGCACATTTTTTTAATAACCATGTTGGTATAGGATCTAGACTGCACTGCTTATTTGGCGAACTTGCTATTAATTTTTTTACTTCTTCCAGCGTTGTAGATCTGAAGGAAGACAAATTTCCTTTGGAATTGAGAGTGTAAATTGGCGGAGGGGCGTGAGATGTGGATGCACGAATAGATTCAATTTTTTCCCGAAAAAACTTTGAGAACGCATCTGGGGTAATATCTATTTTAGTAGGTACTGTGGCTTCGGAAATAACAGTCTTTATGGAGTTCCATGATGGATAGGTACATAGTAGGTACAGACGATTTAGAAAAATATAGCAGGTGACGAAGTAACATTCTTAAAATGTTTATCAATCAATTTTATCTATTAGTATCTACACCATAAAACAGGAAAAAAAATTATGTGTGGTCGATAGATGACGACAGCCTCAGTGGTCGAAGGGTAAGGTTCTCGACTAGCAATCCGAAGGTGGCGGGACAAAAATCAATTTTTATTTATTAATAATTTGATTATAATAAGGGCGCATTTAATTAATTTGTGAGATTTTATAAATAACTAATCAAAAATCATATGTAGTATTTGCGGCACGTTCTAAAGTGGTAGATATTCTCAGTATCGCCCTGGTCATTCAGAATCAAAAGAATTTTAGAGCCCTTGAGGTGATTTCTCACAAAAACGGCGCTCTATAAATTATCCAAATATTATTATCCTTAAAATGGCTTTAGACGTGTTTGGTCACCAGTTCTGAAGAGCCAATTACTTCCCACTTTCCTCTTCCCCATCTCCTTCCCCTCACAGCTACCTTTAGCCTCACAACATACCCCAATTGGGAATGCCATAGTCTCACTCCAGACGGAAGCAGTTGGGATAATAAAAAAAAATTGTTCTTTGGGTTAAAAATATATATACAGGTATACGATAAGTATCTGGCTTCTTTTGAAGTTATAAAAGCTTACCGACATTGCCTACAAAAACGTGGGTCCTTACCGATAGCGATTAGAAATGTCACAAATTGCCCACTAAAAATTCAAGTCTCAAGTGTTATTAGTTGTTATTTGTATAAGTAACAAAGTTTTTTAGACGAATTTAGGGAGCTCCTAAAACATGTGTAAACTTTTGTCGCATATCCTTTTTGTCGAGTTGTGTCATTTAATTTTTGAGTAAATTATAGTACTTTATGATTCCGTGGGAATTTGTCAACAAATTGGTGTTTGAGAGCACTCAGGTGAAAACCTATCATTAATGACTGGGAAAAAAAATTTAACTTGAACGTTTGTGTAAGCACGTAAAATTTTAATTCTACTGACTGAGTTTGTAGATTTCCCATGTAAAATAAAGAAAATGTAGTATTTTTTGCGTGGAAAGTGTGGAAGATAGGTACCTGCTTTCAATATAATAGTAACACCATTTGGATGACTTATATAGAGCCGTTTTTTTAAATCTCCTCAAGGGCGATGTACAAATTCATAATATATTTCTAAAATGCTCTGTTTTATTAATAACTACAGACTGGGCACATTATTATAACAACTTATGGCTAACAGATTGCTTCCACGGCACCGATTCGCCGATCAGTAACACAAAACTTTATTTACAATGCATTTGACCAACGAACGTGATCCTTCATTAAAATGTACATATATTATTATTTATTTATATTCTATACATATAGTATATATCCCTAATTTAAATTTCGGATGGTTAAATATTCTAAATTATACTTCTTCTACCATATTCCATTCTCCTTGAGTTTTGATATTCATCGGTAGGAAGCGGGCGACATCGATAAGTAGAAATCAGTAGGTACAGGATTCGAAAAATTAATATTCACAAAACAATATTATTTTCTATTATGCGTGCAATTTTGTTTATTACGTTAAATGCCATTTGTGGGAAAAAAAAATTCGAAATTAATATTATAATATGGATTGGAGAATTGAAGGCCAAAATAAAATTGATAAAATTTTCTTCATAATTAGTATTAGGTACTGGAATCAAAAATAATCACTTCGACTTGACATTGGGAATGTAAACTCACTTGCAAAGTAATCTTAGATATGTGTTTTTTTATTTTTTAGACATTGCGCTTTTTAAAGATTTAAGATACCTATGTCTTATCATCGTTATCACAGACTTCCTTCGGAGATAATTTTATGTGAATGGAAAACAACGAATACATATATATTTTACAAGTTGGCGGATATTTGGTGCGAATTATTAAAGAATGTCTTTGATATGGACACATTAATCATATCAACAGGCAAAATGGTTATATTCCAAAATCTAACAGGTGCTAAAGACTTCTAAGCAATCCCTTTTAACTGATTTCTGACCCCGAGCTAAGACAGTTTAAATTTCTCGGACAATTTTAAAACAATGATTCTTATTTTTTATTATATACGCGTAAATGGTTAAAAAAAATTTTTTTTTTGTGACTATATAAGACATTATACATATAAAATATTATGATGTTTTAAGCATACTAATGATATTTCTTAGTTCTCAATAGGAGGTTCTGTGCTAAGGCGGAATACAGTTATTTATTTCCGTTTTGTCTTATATGTCGTTTGTAGTGCTTTTTATGTTCATCTATTTGAATTTCACCTTTGCTTTCATGATTAAATAAATTAAGTGGAAATTAACCCACTTCCCGATATCTAATCAAGCTGAAACTCGGCAGACAGACTCGTTGTTGATGACAATGCATTCTATCTACTTTTGGTGGCAAATATGTATACACGCGTGCGTACGAGTGCGCACACACACATTTTTCTGAATTTGTACGACATCAAATGCAAAAAATAACAGCAGTTAATATACGAAATAAGTGTCGGTACCCTCCAATTGGAATTTGGCTTGGGAGCCATGTTGACCCCAGTCCCAGAAAGGTTCAATCTTCAGTCAAGCCAAAAAAGAGTTTTTGGTTTTTTTTTTGAGTGTTAAGGACATTTGAGTTTTTTTCAATGACATTTTATATACAGGTATCTACAAAAATATATTTTGTAGGCTTCCTCAAATTCGTCTTCAGGCACTAAAAACTAGTTCCATTGTACGACGTTATATTCCCTTGTAAGACGTATCTTATCGCGCGTATTTTTAATACATTTCACTGAAATCTAAAAAAACGGAGCAAGCACAGTCTTGTTGTTGTACAGATAAATACTTAAAATTATATAAAAATTGGAGGCATTTTTCTATCCACTTCTGATCGAAGGCCTTTTAAGTTTCTTACTTCTTCTGCAAGCATCTCTACGCCAATTATTAGAAAATACCATCAGTATTGCCAACGTAGATCGATTTCTTATTTATTCCGTGTCAATATCGGTTCGGATATCAACGGTGAATCCGTGCTTGGGACATTGATAAAAATCATCGGAAATTATACATATCGATCCGATATTGTAAAGTTGTCGTTTTCACTGTGCTAGAGCTCCTGTGAGCTACCTACGCAAAAATTAAATAAATTTTAGTTCGATGTACACAACGTATTAATTTTGCAATATTTATTATTTTTTCTCAAAAAATTTGAAAATTAATCACTTGATGTTTTGAAACGTCAAATATAGTTAGGTATACCTACCAAACCGCGTTTACCAAAAATTCCATGCTCAAAGCAAATCAATAATAATACATAATTTTCATAATTATATTTTTGTACGCAGATCGTAAATTGCGTATGTACTTAGTACGTAGTTTACAGGTTATGAATGGTTGTTAAATCCCTTTAAAATCACGGTAATCACATGCCACGTTAATCGCGTTTGGTGTTAGTGTTAGTTACTACGCGAAGGGACTTATTTTGCGGTCACGCGCGCCGTTGAGTCATTTCAAAACAACTATAATTTTTATGGTAGGTAAATGGATACCTAATAAATCTATAATAGCACCCATCTATGTATCATTGTCAAGGTCACATTTGATTATAGCTGGCCTACCCACTCTGAGCAAGTTATGTGATGAAAGTTATTAATATAATAAGCGTTAACGAATAAAATGTATTTAATAGCAGATAATAAATGTTTGAATTTAAATTTTGTGAGAATTTAATTTTTCTATCCCAATACATGATTTACTGGAAACTGTCCAGCGCCCTTGGGGTGATTTCTCACAAAAACGGCGCTCTACAGATTGTCCAATTATTATAATTATTGTTATTATCGATCATCCGTATTACTTACATCTAATCTAATATAATATCATACCAAATCTTGTTAGTACATTATGCTAAACAAATAAAATATGGAGATGAATATTGGTGAAAAAGCCAGATTGCAGGTACCTTTTATAGATCTCACTAGGCTTTCCCCAAGGACTCCTGTTAGGTACTCTTTTAAATTGAAGTTAATTGTATTTCTGTCCGGGTTTTCCCTTTAATCAGTCGATATCGGGAATTTCTTGGGAAAGTTTGTAAGTAAACATAAAAAAACATAGGTTCTATACGTAGGTAAACTAGGTACGTAATATATTTTTAACTCGTCCTTGATGGTGATATAATGGCTGGATTTTATTATAATATAATCTAGGCAATAATGCCGATAGCGCGTTATGTACCTCCACCCGACGTCAACCTTATCATTGGAAAAGGTTACCACCTACATTCAGTGTTAAGGACGTTGATTTTTTTATTAATATCCCTTGAACCATGAAAAAAACGATTACATAGCCTTTCGGCACGTGTTGAAAGTCATAAACTTGACATTGAAAAACCTGTTTTGCAGAAGTGTGTAGGTGTTAGAAATACTGCCAACTCATATATACATTACCTAATAATACTTCGTCTTCGTGCGATTTTCTATGACGAGGGATAATAAATGTATCTATTCGATATATATGACCTTTAATGGTACCTTTCCTAATTGGAGTATACGAGGATTGGGTACGACTCACGTAAGGTTAAACTTATATACAGTAGGACTATGTGAGTAGCTTTTTGCTTGATGCTGGACCCTGTACCTCAAGTTACTTCTACTTTTTCGAATCCATATTTTGCACCGCTACGTGTTTGAATCTAGTTTGGTTATCTTGAAGATTTAGTGTGTATTATTGTGGCCTTTAATCCTCTTGGATCCTCTTGGGGTCACTGAATGATAAAATTTGTGTATCGATTGTACGGACAATTTCTTGGACCTTCGAGATATATCATGTTTATTACGACGTTAGTGTCTTTAGCATATTTGGCCTGTTCAATCACCTCAGTTATTTTAGTTTGATTCATTTTAACTATAATTTACTTATCTACTTACGGTGAATTACTTTATGTTTTTGGAGTGTTTATCTTTACGTTAATACTGTTATTAGTTATGCAATGTTCTTTCTTAAATATTTATTTTAGCCACACATCTGTGTAATCCATGGAATGAATAGTAGAAAGTTCTGAGAACCAGGCGTTATTTTGCAAGTATTATTTTTTAAGCCTCGTATTGCTTTGAATACGTTTCACCGTAGTATATTCCCACCTAGACACGAGACCGATACTGTGAAATTCTTATCAAAACTTGTAGAAAGAAATTTAACACGGTGTTCATTGTTGTCGCTTGGTGACAATGGAACCTTGATGCAGGACAGAAGTAGAATGGCGCAATTTATACAATGAAAGAATGAAGTTTGTTTTATAAAATTATTGGTAGCTACCAGTTACTACCCGGCTTCATCAGAATTTCAACATGAATTTTGTGTTTTTTTTTCTTATTGAAAACTTGACAAATTTGTAACAAACAAAATTACATCAATTTAGTGATTATATCAAAGTTTCATAGCTCATGATGGAAAATATTATTTTTGCGATGATCTAGAAGTTCCCAGCAGAGAAAACTATGTGATTTTATTAGTGCGTTAGAGAAATTTTAGTTTTTAGTTGGATTTACAAATATAACATCTTTAAAGCTTTACAAGTAGGTAATTTACCTGGAATAAGTAATTTCAAATTAAAACTATCACCATGTGTTTTCAATGGTTCCATGATAACTCAACAAAGTGGCATTTCAACAACCCTTTGAAAAGTCGTTAAAAGTGATGAAAAAATTGCCCATAACCTAACCTAACGTAAACTATTTAGCCAATTTTTAATGACTTTTCAAAGGAGTGATGAAATTGCACATATTTGAGTTGTCCGTTCATCGTAGATATTATATACTAAAAATGTTGCATTGCCTGTTGTAAAAAATAATAACGTTACGAAAAAACCGTCGATAGATATATATTATATTATTCTTCAGAAATCTCATCCCCAAAAGTACATTTCCGATAACTATCTTCTCCCAAATATCTTGTTTCAGATGCCAATCTCAGAATTGGTTCCAAATATCCTCTTAACTTTAGTCAAGAGACGTTCTTCCTACTGAGACATATCCAATTACGCAAATAATGAGAGAGCTACCGTTTCTTACATTTCTTACAAACATTTCTAAACATCCTTTGACTACCATTAAACAGCGTGTTTGCTTTGTGATTTTCAATACACAAGGTTCGTTTGGGCTTACATACACAACTGACATATTTTTTTCTTGAAATTGAACCTTTGTATTAAAAAAAATCTTAGCGTAGTGCATCTAATGTATTGTCAAATTTAACTCTGTTGTGCTGTGGGGCTTATTTTTCTAAGAATGATATTGCTTATTGAAGATCCCCACATTGTTAAAATCATTGTGGGAATAAATGTAAGTGAGATGTAGATTTGTCATGCTCCTACTGTCGTCAAATGCAGGCCCGGATTAAGCGTTGTACAACTGAAGTGCTGGTCCCGGGCGCGCCGTTTCGGAAGGGCGCCAAAATCGTAAAAATAATTTTATTAGTAAAACACTACATACTACTAATAATAAACTTACTTAATATAAAACTATACTAACAGATAGACCAATTGGTCATAATAGACCTGATATAGTTTTACATGACAAAATTAAAAAAATAACTTATATCATTGATGTAGCTATTCCAAATTCCTGTAATATTCAAAAGTCTGTTTCTGAAAAAATAAGAAAGTATACAGATTTAGGAAATGAAATTAAAAGAATTTGGCATTCTCAGACTATAAAAATATTACCTTTTGTTATTTCGGCTACTGGCATTATACCTAGCTCTCTTATTAAAAATTTAGGCATATTAGATTTGTCAAAGAATTTGTATATAAAAATGCAAAAATCAGTCATTTTAAATACATGTAGAATTACGAAAGATTTTTTAAATATTTATATTGAGGGATCAGTAGGATTTATCGGTCAAATTAGGAATTCCACAGAGCCGAACCCTCTGATATGAAAATATCTGGAGACGGTGAATTATATTCCCATTTAATAGTTTGGTAGATTAACGTGTTGTTCTTGTATTGTTTTGTATTAATTATACTTATATAATACACTTGCATAACGTGGATTTACTAGATGATCATTTATATGGAAAAGTGTATGAAAGGGTTTAGTTTTTCCTATGGGAAAAACTAAACCCGTTCCTGTAAATCTGGTGAATAATAATAAACGTGGACATATTTTTATACTACTGATAAACAACCATTTTTCCAATATTAATGGTTGTTTAGCAATTGTGTGAAATATAAAACATGGTTATAGAAATAGAAGGCCCATAAGATTAACTCAGAGAGATCATAGCTTTACTTAATTTTTAAAGATTCATTAATTAATTAATACGTGTCAAGGTTATATTTAATTACTAACCGTATATATTTAAGTAACATTAAGGTTATAAAACTAAAAACGATAGTAAAATCACAAAATACAAGATGATACTCACTAGAAATGCCTTCCATGTAGATTTGAACAGAAACAGATTTCTCCACTGACTTAATATCTTTTGGTATTGGTCCATTTATTAGGTACGCGTTCTGCCTCTTTACACTGCCTGACATTGTATATCGCCATTACATTTGATCGAAATTAACATTTCATAACGAATTTATCTTATTAAAATTTAAGTAAAAAATGGTCAGACTTTTGGATCACAAAACACGCCGACGTTGTATTTCTTGTGCTCTTCTTTGTTCGATGTATAGGTATAATAAAACGCAACTTGTTTCCTTTGTTCTTATATTCCTTAGCAATGCTATAATGTATCTCCGAACTACCGGATGTCTTCGTGGTAGGGAGTCCATTATCACAAATACCCAAAAATTGTCAAGAAGTGACTCATACAACGAAGACCTTTTGTTCCACAACCATAATGAGATCAGAAGCTCTTAGTCTATTGTAAAATTAAAGCTACGTATATAATGATAAATTAATGTGTTTTTTGTTAGTAAGATTAAGAGGTTTAAGTGAATAATAAATTAATATCTAAAGTTTATAATAACTGATCTAGGCAGCGTAGGTATAGGGTTTGCAATCCGCAATAACACCGAATTCAGCAATAGTTGATTCCGCGAATTTGCGGGATTTTCGTGTGCGGGAAATGCAGGATTGAAAGTATACTAAATTTATCCCAAAAACGTAATGTTTACACGCATAACCTGTTTTCAATTTTTTACAATGAGGAACTGAACTAGATATTAGGAAGAGAAGATAGAGCCGGATCACAAGCAAGGAAACTTCAAGATTTGGAACGAGGGAGATTTCAGAGCAGAGGTAGATTCCTCAGTTAACACACAAATATCCGTGATGATGGGACTCTCCATAGTCTATGTTTTTTACTAGTTTATTTTTTATAATAGTATTCTTAAAATAGTTTTATAGTATGTTACCCTTTCAATACATGTTTATAATATTGATAGTTTCAAAGACGATTGATGCCAAAATAATAAACAAAATGGTTATGAAACGTCGACAGTATTTCAATTTAATGCCCCTTAATAAAAATCCTACAAATCCCGCGGGATGATGCGGGATTTCTCAAATATATCCCGCATCCTGTGGGATATGAAAAAGTTGCGAGATTTGCAAACCCTAAGTGAAGGCTTCCTAAAAGTATTGCTTAAATATTTGTATACATAATACATTTATGTCTGGAAGAAAGTTCTTTACGAGGGTCAGCAGCAGTTTATCCAACAAAATTGAAACGCATAATAATAATAATAATAATATTTGGCTAATTTATATAGCGCCGTTTTCGTGAAAAATCACCTCAAGGGCGCTGTACAAATAAACTAAGATTTATAATTATAACTAGGACTTGCATCTAAGACTTATAGCTAGTGACTTACGACTAAGACTTATGTAATTTAAACATAATTGTAACATGTAATTTAAAAAAAGAAAGATAGGCGCGTGTCAGTCTGACCTTAACCAAATAATGATTGCTACCTGTGAAAGTCAATTAGCTCTTTAAATTTGTAAAAGTCTCGAGATTTACAAGAATAAGTCTAATCATATCGACTTAATATAGGTACACATAAGTAAGTAGACATGCTAGCAACGTAAATAGATATAAAGAAAAATATTTGTTGAACACAGGTAATAAATTGTTTTTCACGTGAAATCATTTACAGAAGATCGTGACAAGGAAGTTTGCAGATTCGATTTACACCAAGTAAAGTTTTCTAAATGTTCGGCAGGTAGGTATCTATGATATATGATATATGGTTATTATTATTTTGTTTACGTTCTACAAATGTGACCTTATAATGGGGTTCACCGTTATGTGTATAATGACACATTTTTCTTATTTATTTATTTATTAGTAGATATTTGGTTAATATTTATTTAGTAATTTCATTCAATTTAGCACAAAATTTACGACCATAAGAACTGGACTATTATCTTTCTCAATATGTAGGATTTACATGAAATGTATGTAATACGTACTTATTATTATTAGGAAGCTACGTATTTATTTGTGAAATATCCATAGAATAAGCCATATAATTCGTTAGTCTTAGTTGCTGGACCTAACCTAACATAAAAAATCGACTTATAAGTATAATGTATTTTAGACTTAGCTTTTCGAATTTCTAATGAAAAATAATATAGGTACCCACTATGTTATTTCTTTTTTTAATTATAACGTTTTTTAACTTTTTTAAATGTGTTATTTTTTTTCTATTCTGAGATATTTAAAATATGAGATATTTTATTCTATAGTTGAAAAAGTCGCAAAGCATGCTGCGAAAATTATGAAAATACACCTTGTTTGGTTTTTAACATGTTATAGGTATGAAAAAAATCACAGCGTTTCTTTAAATGCTACTCTACTCGGCACATTTTTGTACGCCTATTATAATGTTTTAATCTATATCATTCGTTTATACATATCTCCCTTTCAAACCACATTAAGTAATCTTGTTCTTTTTGTACTCCTATAATTAATAAATTTAACAAATATCCTTAGGTACCTAGGTAATAGGTGTAGGTACATTTAAATAGCTTCATAGTAGGTACCTACTAGAACTAGCACGGGTATTTGCAAAAATCACTACCAACTCTGAAATCGTGAATATAAACTTTATCTTTATGCCTTCAAGTTATCAATATATTTATGATTTACATAAATTGCCTTTGGATTTAGTCAATGTACCTAAGAATTCTACGATGCAAGTACATAAAATATTTCAGAATTCAGTGTGTCGCGATAGCAAATTATTATTTATTCTCCTCTATTTTTAGCAAAAATACTGAGTGCTTAATCACAATGTTATTGGATTTTCAAATATAAATAAGCAACTCTTTAATGGTTGATCACTTAAAATAAATCTAGTTCATTCGGTATAATTTAAACACGAGTACATTTTTAAATACATCTATTTCAATTTCACTTTTGTTTTCATTATGGACTGAATGTATGAATGAAGTGGAATCTTGGAAATGGAAAAAAACCTACTTCCAGTCATCCGATCGAGTTGAAACTTGGCAGATAGACTCGTTGTCGATGACAATGCATTTTTTTTTATTTTTGTTGGCAGTCTCTCACAAACATACGGAAATATTTAATAAGTAAATACATATTCATATAAATAAATAATATACGCATTTTCTGAAAGTAAAATAAATTAAAGCACAAACACATAGTACCTACCTCAGGTCATAGAAATACAAAATGAAGAAACTGTAAACCCATTGACCAGAATTTTTGATGTTTTATCGTCTGTTCTGGCAATTTGTGACAACTTTTTTTTTCATTAAATTGTCAGTTTCATGATTTGAGGATTTTTAAATCAACATGCTAGGCACATGCCCGTGCTGTGGTGGTTTTTTTGTTGAATATTATGACTATTGATAATTAACAAGTTATTTTTCTCCTCTTTTCAGTAATACAAGCCCGCGTCGCCAACGAAGCCAACATAGAGGCAGCCGATAGAGAATCTCTCCCCAGCTACACCATCGTCTCCGGCCTGCCGAGCTACGACGAGGCGCTTCAGCAGCTAAAGATAGTCCGGGAGAAGCAAGCAAGACAGAAGCAGGCGGAGGCCTCCGCAGGGGACTGGAGTCCCCACACGCCGCCTACTCCGATGACTAAACTCTCAGTGACAGACCTCTTTCAACTCTATATGGCCGCTGGAACCGTCCAAAACCCAGCATTACCACCCACCAGCCCGGAAATCACTGCAGAAAACAAATCCTAACGAAGCCTGTCTGAAAGTTGTGCGAAAATTACAAAAAAGTTACAATTGTCACCCCATGTTAATAATTTTAATTTTATGCAACAAAATTTTGCGTGTGGGTGCACTTTTAGTTTTTTATTATTAATACGCGGATAAGTACCTACCGGTGAAACCGTAGATAAAACGAACGCGGTGTTTAAAAAAAATAATTTGTTGTGATATGAAAATAAACACTATTTTTAATATTAAATACAATGGAGAGCTGTGAATCAATGAACAGCTATTAATTGCTTCACAAACAAGCACTTCCAATTATTATTAGGTAGTGTTTGTTCGGTGTCGCTAGGTGAAAAATATTAGCCCGTGCCACATAAGTGATGTGTATTTAGCGATTAACAGGTCAGTTATAATTATAATTGTAACCAAATCGGTGTTATTTTTAAACACACTGTTTGAAGAGTTTGAACTTAAGGTATTGTGCTTTGTGTGAATCGACACAGCACGAATGTGATAAAAATGAATGCATAACTTGACGTAAATTTGTGAAAAATGTTTTTAGAACCACAGACATTCAAAATTGGATATCTATGGTTAGAATTATTTTTATGTTGACTGAGAAACTAACATTCCGTTCATATTATGATAATTTTTATACGGAATTATTTTATTTTGAGTCTACCTGATGAATTATTGCTTTGATAAAATATTACCTGATACATTATATAATATTCCCACAGAAATCGGTTTTCAATAGGTACAATACATATTTTTACTTATAAAATGTTCATTTCGATAAATAATAATTGTCTGGGTCAATGTTTAAATTTATAATAATGTGATTTTAAGATCTACCTAAGTGTAAATATTATTAGATAAGTAATATTATGAAGTTAAATAATTAAGTAGGCAAAAATGCATTTTTAATATTCAATCATGAGTACCTTCCCTAAGTACTAAATAATAATAAAATTGTGAATAGGTAGGGAGGTACTTACATACGTATAATATATGTAATAGTATTATAACATTGTTATGTTGATACCTTTATCAGTTGTATGCGGAAGCACTTGAAATATAATACCGTGCTTATAGTATGTTACATACTTATCCATGTGTTTTTATTTATTACCTGTGTTATATACCTACTATGGGCCGGTATATCAGTTGCTATTATGTTATTAGAGAGATTTACGTCCGTCAAGTTGCTCTCTGGTTGAAGCCTGGCAAGATAAGAGTAGTGATACCGTTACTAAAAAGTACTTATGTATCGGCCCTATGAGATTTTTCTTCACATAACCTTATCGCCTTCCTAGGTACCTACATAAAAATAATTTAATTTGAAACAAGTTTGATTGATAAAATAGGTCCCTGATTTAAGTAAACTACCATATATCTATCAATGAAATTACCGATCATATATTTTTATTTTTACAATAGCTCCGCACAGGAGGCCCTGAAGAAAATAATTCCCCTCAGGGCCTATGTCATCTTTGGGGATACTGGATGGAGGGTTCCTTTTAGGAAAGGTCGAACAGGATGTGTTGGGAAGGAAAAAGGTAAAAGGGGTTGAGTAGGAAACTGGGGGTCAGTATGTCCAAGAGTGACGAACGAACGAATCCATCGGTTGAGAGTCCGGCTGGGGAGCTCTAGGATCGGTCTCCCTCAACTTGTGATGACTGATAACTGACTCCCCAATTGGTGGGCAGACGCACCCTCCGCCAAGAATCGGATAAACCTCACCCCTGCTAAGTCAGCAAACGTACCGAACCACTTGGACCTACGGCAGAGGTGTTGTTTATCTAATAAATGGTTCCCGGTACTAATACTCGCCTACCAAATTGTAAATTTTGTACCGAATGTTCCATTTATACATAAACGTATTCGTCAATTGAATCAAATAGGACGATAAGTATTTTTCTCTTGGAATGGTTATCAAAGCAACCCAAGAAAGGAAAAAAAAATGAATCTAGAACAATATTTTTCATACTAACCTACAAAAAACATTTATACTTAGATACAATTCATAGATCGTATCAATGCAAGTACCCAACTAACGACAAAACTAAAATAAAAATATTTTGAGAGTGGAAATTAATTCATTTCCGTCACATGCGCGGCATAACTACATAATGAAAACACTGCGCTCTTTTTTTAAGATGAGATAATTTTAAATAAAAGCGGCAAATTTCAAGGTGGAAGCTTATTAACCTGTATTGCCATCTATCAAATAATTACTAAACTAAAGTCAATGTCGATAACAAAAATTCCTTCGGTGTTGACTGCCATCTGTGTTTTTGTCAACAAACTTATACGAGATAATTTTAAAATGCTGCCAGACGCTTGAAGAAATACACCGAGAAAAATAATAAAATAGCAAACTAAAAACATTATTTTAGCGAAAACAAAATGTAAACGTTTAGGATTGCTCGCCACGCTTTGAAATATTTTTTGGAAAAACAATTTTATTGAACTTAATTACTATAAAAGCCAACTATATTCAACCGGGCGAATGGAAAATACCGCATTTAAAATTACAATTGCGTGAAATGATAATTCTCTTTCGTATGGAACGACCGCCATTCCTTAAATTCGTAAAATGAAATAAATTTTAAGGCAACTTTTCTTAAAACTTAAAGGATTATTAAGTTTATATAAAAAAACCGTGCATAAAACCCATTCTAAATTAATAACAATATATCAGAAATACTGACATACCAAAATGCGAATAAGGTGGTCGTCCCATATAAAAGAAAACTTTCATTTCACATAATTAATGTAATTTTAAACGAATCAACGTGTCATTTAAAAAAAAAATAACGAGTGAGCTTTAGACCACACGACTGAAGTAAAACATCGTGCACTGGCTGCGAGAAGACGAGAAAAAGAAAATATGCGCGCGCACTGCTCTCTCTTGCTCCTACAGTGTGATACAGCCCGTTCGCCTCGCTCAACTACACTTTTCGTAACGCTCTAGTCACGCATTCGCCAGCTTTCCCCCCAAGTCAAGCGTGCGTAAAGAAGTTTTACTTCAAAAATTTATTCGAATAAGCGTGGCCAGCAAATCCTAAATGATTACCAATTAAAAACAAGTGAATTACAGCTTGGCTAGTATAGTTTGGTTTTAGAAAAAAGATTTGTTTATTGTACCATAACATTTTTATTTTTTATGACATAAGATTAAGAGGCGTTCTGGCAGCACTATTTTCAAACACGTTCGCCATCCGTCAGATTTGTTCCGCGGTTTCGTCAGTTTTTCCCGGGCTCCGAACGTCAGTGAATTATTTCGATATTTCGTCCAAAATAACTGAATAATTGTTATATTGTGCATGTAATGGGAGATAGCGACTGGAGACCGTTTGTGTACGGAGGGCTCGCATCCATTACCGCCGAATTTGGTAAGATCCTTTGACCTACAGTTAACCTATGTGCATACAATGTTCTATGGAGGGGATATGTCAAGATCCACGTGCTGTTGGGAGTCTCGTCCTGATACATAATACAATATGATTCACAGCTTTCGTACGGTGTATTGCGTACGTTCGAGTTAAAAATAAATCATGAATGGAGTTATATTTAGATTTGCATGACATTCCGTATTTTCTTTGTAGAAAATGAGATAATTCAACGAGCCGTGGTAAATCGGTGGTCATCTGTGAAGCAAATATAATGATTTAATTTTTTTTAAATTTATTTTTACTGTCCATTGATAACATAACATCACACCGAATGAGAAATAAGCTTGGACAAGATTTTGATAGAATCAACGGTTTGGTCATATTAATAGAACATATATGAAAAAGTTTGTTTGCCTAACAACTGATAAAACTGTGATACTATACTAATATTGTGGTGAATGTTTTTCTAGACGTTGTTATTATTTTTCAGGGACGTTTCCAATCGATACGACAAAGACTCGGTTGCAGATACAGGGGCAGAAGTTGGACGCTAGGCATGTCCAACTTAAATACAGCGGCATGACAGACGCCTTCTTGCAAATATCCAGGCAAGAAGGGGTCTCTGCTCTCTATTCTGGGTATGTAAACAAACTGTAAATATCGTCACTTTCAGAATGATAAAATTGATAAACAACAAAATATTATTTGTTTTTTTTTGTTTCACAAAACAAAAACAGTTCTTAATCTTATAATTGTAATTTTATTTTGGTAAACTTTTAGTATTGTGTTAATTTTTAGGCAGCCTTTAATTTTTTTTATTTATTTATTAATGTTAAACCATGTCGATAAAATTATGTTTAAAATTTTCTCTTGTTTTCAATCAGAACAAAATTTCAACGTAATCCAAAATTAATCAACACAACAATTTCATACTTAAAAATAATTATCTTTATATATCCTTATACAATTAACCCGTTGTGTCCGCTAGCTGATTCTATTTTCGTAATAACTAAGGTGCTTGTTTTCTGCAAATAACTTCCCAGAATAACTGCTAATATTTGGAGAATCGATTTTTTTGATCGTGCCTATCGGCTACTGCAGCACAAGAAAGCTTAAAATGTCCACCATCTTGGAACCAACCAGACAGATAAAATGTCAAATGGTTGAATTTGGACAGGACTTTGCCAAGCTCAGTCAATAAACTTATCATTTTGGCTTATGAAGGTGAATTCTTAAGTTACGAGTTACGAATTAATTGCAGATTGTCTGAATTTCTGGGCTTTCTATAAGAATAGAAGTATTTATAAGAATTTTAGATGGTGAGAAATTTATTTTTACTTACCTGGTGTTAGTATTATTAATGCTCTTGTTTTCAAACAGTTCATCTATCATACTCCTACACATTTCTAATATTAACTTTGCATTCGTGGAAGAGGAGAGTTTTTCACATAATAGTGTTATTTTTCAATGCAACAGAATAGATGTTAATTCAGAATACGGAACAATATTATTATAATTTTCATCTGTTATATTATGAAGCATTTCAAAGATTACTTTAAAGCATTCATTTGATGGGAAATCTCATTATATAACAGTGGACTGAAGGCCTCCGTGGTTGAGGGGTAAGACTCTCAACTAGCAAACCGAAGGTCACGGGTGCAAATAAATTAACTTTGAGTAAAGTGTGTTATTTCGCAATTAATTTAAAATTATTAATTGTATATTTGCGGCAAGTTTCAGAGTGGAAGGTACTCTCAGTTATCGCCCTGGTGTAAGGCCACCATTCAGAATTAGCTTTAGCCGCATTTGGTGACCTGATTTGAATAGCTAGGTGCTTCCCCACTTTCCTCTTCCCCATCTCCTTCCTCTTCCAATTGGAGATGTCATAGTCTCACTGCAATTGAGATTCTGTGTAGAGGCTTTAAATGTTTTTTTTTCTTTTCTACTGAACTAATTTTCCCCTTTTATGGTACATTTTTAACTAAAGGAAGAATATTTTTAACATCTCAGGGGTTAATATTGCGAGTATTTTCCATTACGATAACCACTCGATCGACACATTTCCGGGTGTTCGGTTTTTGATTCTACAGCGCTCATTAAAAAAATGATACCTCTAAAAATTAAGACGGAAAAATTTTACCGTATTTTAGATTTTATAAAAAATTCTCAAAAATATTGTTAAATTCATATTTTATTTTACTTGATAAAAATCACCTATCCAAATTAGGGTAGCTATCGCTGGAGTGGACAGGGTAGCTGGAGGGAGGGGGTAAATTAGGATAATAAATGCTGAAACAATAAAATCAAAAGGCTATCTACAAAAATTAAATAAATGTTGTTTATATCCTAACCCAGATCATATTCAACCAACACCCCTGCCATAGGTCAAAACGTAGCCCACCATTTGGAGTGGCTCCTCTTCTAAGTCACCACGTTTGGTGACTTAGAAGGGGAGCGCCGGTTTATGGGGTGAGGTTTGTCTAGCCCTCGGCAGCGGAGGTGTTTGCCCACCTACTGCGTGGCAGGCCGGATCGGGAGAGACTAGTTGAGGGAGTCCTTTTGAGCTCTCCAGCTGATCTCTCATACCTTTTTCCTTCCCAGAACTACCTCTCCTACAGCATCCCCAAAGATGACATAGGCCCTGAGAATTTTTTTTTACTCAGGACCTCCTGTGTGGAGTTAATTTACAAAAAAAGATGTTGCGTATATTATCCTTGCTTGTTACAAAAAATGTACCACTCGAAAGATGCCCATGATATGTGAAAC
Organism: Limnephilus auricula; assembly: GCA_951813805.1. Taxonomy (NCBI): domain Eukaryota; kingdom Metazoa; phylum Arthropoda; class Insecta; order Trichoptera; family Limnephilidae; genus Limnephilus; species Limnephilus auricula. Next base: position 39,993,709 of record OX638392.1, on the reverse strand, counting down.
CAGTCTATACTCTTTTCACAGACAGAATACAAAGGGCTTATCAATATATTATTTTAGGTTAATAATTTACGATGTTAATAAATTATGAATTTATTCTGCACTTCTCATAATTACTTTAGCCATGAAAATCTCTCCAGATTACTTTGATATTATAATTTTTTGATTGGAATTATGATAAATGCTGGCTTATTGGATCAATTTCACTTGCTGTACTATCAACCAGGAAATATTATGATTGTTGATTATGTAATCTGACACTTCACATTCCATCTGGTGTCCTTAGTGGAAATTGTGGTTTCAAACTGTGATAATATATTTAATGGATGAACGTATGAGGCATGTTAAAAAAAAGGCGGCAGTCTCCACTTCTTTTCATTTTGAGTAATATGAAATAATTTTTTTTTTTTGTATTTTCCCCATACTTAAACTATAAACAGTTTTTGTTAATAAATGTTTCCAAGAGTTACATTCTGTGTATATTTAATTGCGAATTGGTAAAATATTGAGTTATTTTCAATTAATAGATGGAGATTGCTGCTTTTATTGTGCAAGTTTGGAGACTGTCGGTTTTGTTAGGAACTGCCATAATTTTTTTCGGTTAATACTTTGTGTGGGGCGGCCATGTTGAATATTATATTTCTGGCTTTCTGGCCCAAAAAAATATGGCTGTTTTTTTTTTATCTTTAACCTAAAGGAGATTGCCCAGAATAATATTTTTGTTTGCAAGTTTGGAAAATTATCATGACGTTTATTAAACCATCCCATGTTATGTACAGATTCAATTTCAAAATAACATTAATTAAACTTGCAAACAACTTACGATACCGAAAGGAAAATTCATTCATGAGAATATTGCATAATAAAAGATAAATAATAATATTTTGTATTATCTGACTATTAATCTGTTAAGTATATTGATCGCTTGATTTATTATTTTAGCATTAATAAATTTACTCTTTCAGTGCATGCTCAATGTATGTATATAGAATGGCACATGGCTGTAATTCTATCTTTTACATTATAACATAATATTCATATTATGGACATTCATGTTTTGTTTGGATTATTTGTGACCAGTGATAAAGCTGGTTTTTGCTAAGCTGAATTCAGGCACCGTGATCAGGCCATGAAATGGCACAATATTACATTCATGTAATGCAATATGATTATGACATTGATTTTATTTCAAGTAGATCTGCAGTATATGTAGTAGGCTCATTTAGGTAGGGTAATTACTCCTTCCTGTGTTAATAAGGCAAGTGATGCTAAAAAAAAAATTTAAACACAATTTGATCACGGTGATAGTTATCATGCCCTGAAGATTACCAATTGCAGTGACATCGGCGGTAGGAGGCTGTTTTAAAATATAAATATTATTTGTTTCAAGATTTGAACAAAATAATAAATATAATAACCATATTTTTACCTCATTAATACCAGATGTATCTGTGGTTTCATTTAATTTTCTATATTAGTAGATTTCTGTGGTAAACATTTCCTTTATTTATGAATATAACATTATTAAGTACAGATTCCCGTTTCACCGTAGTAACCATTTTCCTTCATACAATAGAGCCATTCCTGTAGATTCCTGTTTTAATTCAAATCTCATTTTGGCAGCTTGGACCCTAAAATACCTTCTCTCTTTAATTATCCAGATTTGATGACTGTTAGGCTGGGATGATAAACGTTGGCTTATTTTATAAATAAAGCAATTAGATACTTAACCTTATTAAATACGCAACACCATGGTGACGGCACAAAAAAAAGCATATGGCATACATTCTTTATAAAAATAATGCTACAGCTCTTTCTTACACACTATTATTGAGCTGATGAAAATGAGACAAATGATGTATATATTATGTCTGCTTCCACCAAAGAAAAAAGTAATCATTTTCATACCTCTCCCTTGCACATTTAGAAGAAATTAAACGACTTGTTGCCTTGCCATTGCCGTGGGTATAACAAAAGTTATAAGTGTTTATTAATAAAATTTATCAATTGCTTGAGTTATTAAGTGTTTAAATACAATTTATCAATAGCTTGAAGACTTAACGTTTAATTTGTTCATTCCAGAATCTGGCCGGCGGTGTTACGACAGGCCACATATGGCACCATCAAGTTTGGCACCTACTACTCGCTGAAGGAGCTGCTGGCTAAGCACCGGGGCCCCGAGGTGTCTGAGTCGGTGTGGGGGAATGTGCTGTGTGCCACGGTGGCGGGGGCCTTTTCCAGTGCCATCGCTAACCCCACCGATGTTCTCAAAGTTCGCATGCAGGTCAGCTCTTGTTTTATTTGTCATTGTCAGTATTCATTGGCTACTATGTCATCAATAATGAAATTAATGTTATTTCTCATAATATGGGTAGAAGGTACTCTAAATTCAACCTAACCCAACCCAAACTCACTAGCGTTGTCAAAGTTCATTGCAGGTTATTTATTTTATTTATTTATCTTGTTTTATTCATTGTCAGTATTATTTGCTACTATGGAACCACAGTCATCAAAACTAAAATTATTTTCCTAGTTCAAGAGGAATGTATTAAGTATCTCTCTATTTTTTTTTACAATACCTCCACACGGGAGGCCCTGAGGAAAAAAATTTCCCTCGGGGCCTACGTCATCTTTGGGGGTGCTATGTGAAGGGTATTTTTATGGAAAGGAAAGAGAGGAAGTTCTGGGAAGGAAAACGGTATGAGGACTGAGAGGTGAAAAGGTCTCCCTTAACCCGTCTCTTCTGATTCGGCCAAAGTAACCAAAAATATTATTAAAACTTCATATCTATCATTGATTTTGAGTTCATGTTTATTCAAGACGATATCAATTGGCTACTGTTCATTTTTACAATAGCAGCTTAAAGATAGTACAATCTCTAGCTGTCAAGTTGCTTTGTGCTAATAAGTCATTAATGAAGTAAGTCCTACCATCAGTCATGTGTTTTTGATCCTGATTTTATTAAAGGATATTTGCAAACCATTGCTCAAAGTGTACTATATTGAGATTTTCATGGCCAAAATTATTAATGTGATTTACTGCGCTACCTTCTCCTTTAGACAATGTTTCAAACAGCATTCCAGTGTGTAATTACACAGCTACCCTGATGATGGACACTGTATTGCTGTTCGAAACATTGGCTAAAGAAAGAGATATAAATAACCATGATTTCATTTACTTAGTTACATTTTTATGTACATTTCAGCAAATGTAGAGTATGTTGATAAATTCAGCAAATGTAGAGTATGTTGATAAACATCCACCAACAAACATTGTTGAGTCAATTTACTTTTTATCTTTACTTTAAACATGATTTTTTTCATGCAATCAGCTGATGACTTGATGATCGTTTCTAACCACTTTTTACCAGTATGAATGATATAAAAATCACCTTTTATCTACTGTATTAATGCAAAATTTTAATTGGAAAGGAATTTCTTGGTAGATAAACCATTATTACGCTATCTGCCTACTCTGTCATGAGGTGTTTGTAAAGGTTATCAAGACAAATTCATTATTTTATTAGCATTTAAATTTTAACAATATTATAAGTTAATTAATTTGCCTAAAGAAAAAGATTTAAAGGAGAATAGCAACATGCGATCTTAATTTATTTAATATCTAATTACGAATTGGGAATCATTTATCCCATATTTTACTGGAATAGCCTATAGTTTTGTGTTCCTAAAAAAATAGATTGAGGTGTGAATGATTGCAATGCATGGTATGCCCTACTTGAAATGGTTGTCTCGAGGTATTATTGTATTCTTATAGGATTTTTTTATTTTTCAGATCCTTGGGAATGGCGCTGATCAGAACTTGGCAAGATGTTTCCAAGAGATATACATGAACGAAGGGATCAGGGGATTATGGAGGGTAATTACATTTTTACTTATGCATAAAGTAGACTACAACCCTAAAGCATCATGTGGTTTGCATTCCATCCCGTTCCAGCAGCTCCGTACAGATACAGGGTTGAGGACTACAAGATCAATTGCGACATGTGGCAGTGTGACCAGTGGCAATGTGTGATAGATTTTTTTTTTTAAATTAAAAATAATATCATCTAAATTTTATACTCTTATTTTCAAGTAAGACTTGTGTATTCAGAATCGACTTTTATGAAATACATATTTTTTTAACTTGTTGAAAGCCAGAATAGGAAAAATATATTTTTTCAATATGACGTAAAATATTTGACAGTTCTCACCTTTCTTACAAACTCAATTTTTATAACATTTCTTTTGTGATACATAACAAAAATTACATTAAAATAATGTAGATACTCGTAAAACTAATTTTCTAATAATCACTCAAATCTATGCTTTCCACAATGGATTTATATCAAAAACAATGAAAAAATATAGACTTCAAATACGACTCCGTTCATATTATCAAGCGGCAGCCATTTTGTCCACCACCTTTGATGCCCGGCGCGTCTTTGGGAATTAATTTGAATTATTCGGAGTGGCTAGACGCTATCGTTACGTCAAGAACGAGAATGGCCCAAGCGATTGTGACCTTGTTCTTCATACAATTTCTTTATAATCCGGACCCGCCGAGGGGACTGCGGCCTGCGACGGGTTAAGCCATAATATTTTTCACTGTAGTTATGTACTTATCGTATTTATGTTATCATTATTATAAGCGTCACTAAATTTTAATGAAATCATTTATTAATTACATGACTTAAAACAATTCATTTATGGATGAAAAGATAAAAATTTTGTTAAACCCCGTGGCGTAGACTTCTGAGCCCGTAGACTTTGAGTCATTGCGTTTTCCCACGCCAAAATATATGATTGTATAGTGATGATAGAATTAAAAAGTTACATATGTGATTTTTGAGTTTGTTCAGCTCTACCGAAAATAAATTTACCATTGCGGTAGAGAAAATGATAATTTAAAAGACCTATAAAATTTGTTTAAAAGTAATAAATATGAGATAAGGCTGTGTACTTTTGGTTTTTATGTGTTTTCCTGTATGAAGAATGAATGGATGCTTGTATGTATAAGATTGTTCTGTTTAATTATCTAACGATCATCATATGACAGGGTAATTACTATAACTAGGTAACTCTGAAATCAACCTTGTTGGGAAATTGAATTAATTATAAGATGTTAATCAGTCTGAAAAATCGGTTGTTGTTTATTTATACTGATAAGTATGGTTTAATCTTATATTTGTGTGGTGGGAACCGTAATATTTAGCATTCCTTTTTGAGGAGAGGAAGGAGTGAAAATGAGTCTTGAAGAGACCCATGTTGTAGGAAGGAAGAAACACAGAGGCCGGCAAATCGTTCCACAGCCGAGCTGTTGAACTCAAGAACGAGTCGTAAAAACGACCAGTTCTCATGTGACAATTGTCAACCGTGTACATATGTTGGGCGAGCGTTTGACGTGTTTCCCAACTATGCACCGGTGCCGAGGGGATCAATGACGCTAGTTCCTCAGAGCATCTTCCATTAAAATATCGGTAGAACAAGGAACTAATGTTTAAGACAAGATTTTTTATGCATAGCACAAAGGTTAACAATTATTATAAGCAATAATTATCAGCCTGAAACAATCATCCATATTGAAAAAACCTCCCGAGAAAAGATGCATTCTCGTCGGCTGAGTGTTTCAGGCTGAGATTATTGCTTATAATTTTTAAAAATTGTAATTTTTTTGCTTCATTTTTTAAGCAATAAAAGAAAAGTGGAAATACCCTATTGTTTATTTAATCTTATCAACACTAGAAAATCTAAGAAAGGTCGGTATTGTGATGGACAAAAAGTTCGCATCAACCATACAATACAAAAATTTGAACTCACGTTCCAGAAGGTAACAGGAATTTTTTTTTGAAAATCATTAGCTTAAAATGGATATCCTGACGACATCTACCGGAATAAACAGAGTAAGAATAGGAAACTGTAAAGTGTAACATATTCTAATGTAAGCTATTATCTCTGTTGTTAGGGTGTGGGTCCCACGGCGCAGCGAGCAGCCGTGATTGCCGCCGTGGAGTTGCCGGTATACGACAAATGCAAGCACAAGCTGCTGCCGCTGCTCGGTGACAGTGTGGCAAACCACTTCACCTCCAGCTTCATCGCCAGTCTCGGGAGTGCTGTGGCCTCCACGCCTCTTGATGTCGTTAGGGTGAGATTGCTAAAATTTTTTATTATTGTCAGTAATAGACAAGTTGTTACCGTTGCTGAGTAAAGACCTCTCTGAGCTTTTTCTGTTGGCTTTTTTGGCTTTGGTCGGCATTTAACCCTCTTGTATCTTATAGGAGATCCCTAAATGAAATTTGCCATTTAATTTTCCATCCTCTGAATGATATATGTCTCGTCCTTATTGCTTTTTTTGATGTATTCTTTTGTTTTCTTCATTATATTTTTTCCTATATCTTCGAGTGATATCTATCAAAGAAATTTCCATCCCGAATTGTTTTGTTTTCAGTTTATGGACCTCTCTTTTGTGTCCTGATTTGGCACCCTGCCTATATACAGTATACACTTTATTTAAAATTGAAAGTCAACTAATTTCAGACAAAACCTGCCCTCATCGGAATATAATAAATAAAATATCTCATATAATAATTATATTATTGTATAACTTCATGTGTAATTCGTATCCATGTCATCGACGATCATTCTAAAAGCTGTCCATAAAAATCTTCCTTCTCACACGTCTTTTTATGAAAACAAAAAAGACAGAAAATACTATATACATACATATAATATAGAATGTCTTTAATCGAATTCCACGACTTCAAGTCATTTCACGAAGTTACTATACATTTTTTTCCAATTTTAGAACTTTAATAGTATTACCAGTGTAAAAATAAGCAAAATATTAAATGCTGTAGTTCATTAAACACACATGAAGTTAATAAAATTCCCACAGGATGAGATAGAACATTTAGATTAATCATAAACTTATTTGTTAATAATTTAACATAAAAATAATAAGGTTTTATAGTTACAAACATATTGCTAAGTAGTAAGTTCTTTTCCGGGAACGTTCGACATCTGTATAGAATTGTAACACTGAATTCAAATGTAAACAAGCTCTAAAAAAAATGCAAAATTTAATAATTAAATTGTTAAAAAACTTAACGTTTATACCTAAACTTTTTGCGATATTTTCAACAAGAATGTGAAAATGGTCGACCATTTTTTACCACTGTTGTGGATGAAGAAAACTATTTTTTATGATCGTTTTTGCGTAATATTATTCTGATGTGTCGATAATGTGACCGTACAATTAGAATTTTTGCTGCTCCGTGATGTGAATCTGCCTGGGAAAACTTTAAGTGCAACTACATTTAAGATTAATGTTGTGATATTAAACAATAAAATAATAAACAATGACTTTTGTTATGAAAATGAATGGTGAATTTTCTTACTGAATATGAAAAGTTTGATGGATGATTTATAATATTTATGTTATTATTTTCCAGTGCTAGAATGAAAACCAATGTTAATTAATGGTAATGTTTCAATATTTGTTTTATTTTGGTATGTTTCAGACAAGATTAATGAATCAGCGGAAACTGAAGAGAATAAGCAGTATATTACCTGGTGAACAAATTTATAAAGGAACCATTGACTGCGCAATGCAAGTGAGTCAAATCTTATTCTTGTCATTTTAATATTTCTATTTTTGAAACTGACAATAGGTATAATAAACTTCCATTATAATAGGTATACTAAAACAAATTTAAATCTTTTTCCACTATAATCAGTTTTAAATTTCTTTTATTATACTTATTTTTAATTTTTTATTTAAAAAGTAACTTTCAAAAATAATACAATATAATCTATAATATAAAAAATAATTTTTGTTTGTACATACCTTATGCGCGGCTATACCGTTCAAAAGCCATAAGGCGTATGAGTTTTTATAGACAAGTATTCTGCTTTTAAAAATTTGGTAAATATTGGATATCGGTGGCATCGTTTTTTTGAAAAAATCTTTAGATTCACCTTAATTACATTAAAACACAACTATTTACTCTGGGGGAAGAGGATAATATTTCATTCTAAATTTCAATTACGTAAAATTAAAATTAGCTTTCGTTCTGTGAAACGAGACCGACATTTTCAAATTTTTGCCAAATGTCATTTTATTATGTTGGTATTCTTGATACTAAATACTATACAGAGAGATGCCAGAGCGAAGCGTAGCAGACTTCATGGGAATCTGGCATTAAAAAACACAATAACACCGAACAGCTAGATGACAATTGCGCTGGCGTTTTTTTTTATGCTAAAAACTAAAATTCCGCCTAATTAGTACTTACCTAATACGCATGCTTGAATTTTTTTTTTCATTAAATTTTTTTTTTTAAGTAAACTGTTTCTGTGATGATATAGCGCCTACTCGCCTTTAGATAAGCAATACATCCCAGTTTTCAAGTAGTTAAGCGGCTATGCTAAGTTTGTGTGACATAGTTTGTGATACAAAAGAAAGTGCCCCCTTGATAACGCCTGCTCGCATCGAGGCAAGAAAAACATCTCAGTTTTCAAATAGTTTAGCGGCTGCACTAGGTTTGTGTAACATGGTTTGTGATACAAAAGAAAGTGCCCCCTTTACAGCGCCTGCTCGCGTCAAGGCAAGAAAAACATCCCAGTTTTCAAGTAGTTTAGCGGCTATGCTAGGTTTGTGTAACATGGTTTGTACAAAAGTGAATGTATTATTTATAAAAAATAATTACTAGATAAAAAAATGTGTTTTTTTTACGTCATTTTATTTCCAAAACTCCGGTAAATTAGTGTTTACCTAATACCTCCAGATTTCGTGATATCTTCAAAATCTTCTAGCCGTTCGTTATACATAGAAGTATCTGGGCCTAAGGCTTGGAACAAACTCCCTCCGGAACTAAGATGCATAACAAGCCCAACAGAATTTAGGTCAAAACTAAAAACCTACTTATTTAGGCTCTCATACCTTTAAATTAAATAAATCTATTTGTATCGTGTATTGCCTATAATTTATCTTAATCTATTTTCTTATTAGTTAACATCATTCGAAGCCTTCACAGCAATCCGTCGCTTAACGAGAGACTGAGACTTCATTTAAGAAAATAAATATTCTAATAAAATTCATGTACTACTGTACCGCCCATTAATTAATTTTGCTTTTCCCAAACACCTTCATTAAATAACATAATTATATATTAGTATTAAAAATATACCAGGATCAAATAATTACTTTTCCAAGAACATGTGTTCGCTATTATGTCCTCTGCGCGCAAACTGTATATAAATAAACATCTTTTTACTTTAATCTCAAGTGACCTACCAGGTAAGTATGGTCCTGTACATTTTCATTAAAAAAAAAAAAAAATATGTGTACATTTACATTTTTAGGCAGCACCGCGCTAGTTGTTCAGATGCATTGTACATATAGTTTTGTATCGCTGATCAAAGAACCGGTGGATTTGCATCCATTGTTTTAACCATAGGTTTTTTATATTTGTCTATTGTGTAGTTAGAAGTAAGATTGTAGAAATTATTGAAATTTGTACAGCGCCCTTGAGGTGATTTTTCACAAAAACGGCGCTATACAAGTCATCCAATTATTATTATTATTATAGAAATGTATCAGGAATACCGACATACCAAAGTGACAACGAATGAGCAAAAATACAAATGGCGGCCTATAATCTCACGAGACGAAAGCTAATGAAATTTAGAATGAAATATTTCCCCCAATGCAAATAGTTGTCTTTTAATGTAATTAATAACTTAGGTACGGGACGTACGTCATTCCTATGTCTACCTACGTTAAATTATCGTGAAAACAAGCTTAATTGTCCAAGCGGTTAAGGTGAATCAAAAGATTTTAAAAAAAGTGCATATTAACCGATGCCATCGATATCCAATAATAACCAAAAAATTTTACAACTGAGGAAAATAATTTCCCTTAAGGCCTAATGTCATTTATAGGATGATTGTGGAGTCTTTTTTGCTGCTAAAAAAGCAAAAAAATAAAGCAAACTAATTAGCCTGAGAGATGAAGAAATTATAATTAAAAGATATTTTTACAGGCGTAATTTAGTTAATTTTTTACATTAAGGAAAATAATTTCCCTCAGGGCCTATGTCATCTTTGGGGATGCTGTGTGGGGGGTATGTAATAACATAATATTGTTAACCTGTTGTCTTATGAATTTTTTTTTCAGGCGGTCAAGACAGAAGGGTTCGGAGCACTGTACAAAGGTTTTATCCCGGCCTGGCTGCGGATGGGACCGTGGAACATCATCTTCTTCATTACTTACGAACAGATGAAGAAGTTCTACTAAACACTAGTTGCATTATTTAAGTGCATTTATTTTTGCAACATACCTAGCGCTATTTTCGATAGTTTTTTCTGTTTCGCATTTTCACAGCTTCAAGATTTTCCGAAATGTGTTTCAACCAATATTACATTGGTTACTTACTCCTTCAGCATTTATTTTTATAATGTTTAGTTGGTTGAGCTTATTAATGCAAAAAGGTGATCACTGTTAGTGCCATTATATTTTCTAAGAACAATTTTTATGATGTTTGTGTTAAAATTTGCAACAAAATATCAGTTAAAATAACATATTTACTTCTAAAAAAAATACAAAGTAAGAACCGGTCACAATGGCTTTAAGCTTATTAAAAAACCTGTAAAGTGAATTCAATTTATTGATATTTAAATTAGCTTACCAGTGTCTGTATCTGAGGCGTGTTGAAACAAAGACGGCAATCTCCACCATTGGTCTAAAATTATGTACTTAGATATGGCGATGGAATAGAAGCAAAAATACTATTGACAGCTTCAGAGGGTGTGGAGTTTAAATGACAGTAACCCATATGTTTTTGAATAAATGTATTTAGTTCTGCAACAAAAATGGCAATATCCATTAAAAATTACAGGGTAAGGAACAAAAACAGCAGTATTCCTTTGGGCCAATCGGAGAGACAGAACAAAAGCGGCAATCTCCATCTATTAAATGAAGATAACTAAATAATTTACCATTTAATCGCAATAAAATATACACAGAGTATTACTAATAGAAACAATTAATTAATAACAAAAATTATGCTTTATTGTTCATAGCACAGCAAAAGAACTAAAATGACATTTTAAGCTTATTACTCAAAATGGAATTAAATAAATAATTGGAGGTTTGCCGTCTTTGTTTCAACACGCCTCATCTGTATTGGGATATTTGCATTCATCGTTTGTAAGAAATTTTAAGGTTAATTTAATTTAATGTAGAATTTGAAGTTTGTAGAATTCGCAGTTTGTAGAATTTGCAGTTTGTAGAATTTGCAGTTTGTAGAATGCGTGACATCATTTGAAATATTGCTGGTTACAAAACGATTGTATTTTGATAAGGACCAGTGAAATGGACGAAGGTATTCCAGTAACGAAGGTGCTAGATTCGTGATTGTGTAAGAGAAGCATTTTACGCACAGGACTTGTGTGGTATTTTACGCATAAGTCTTGTGTGGTATTAAATTGGTGTCAATAATATGTACCTCTTTTGTGTAGAATAGATCTCCATTAATTATCCATATTTTATAACATTATTTTATCATTCCTGTTCAGGCAAAAGTAATCGACCTCAAAAACATGTTTGAGGAGCTTTTGCACAATTTTTATATTTGAAGATGAATATAAAATTAATATTATATACCTACAACATAAATGTTTTTATTTTAACGTGAGTATTCAGGGCGGATGAACCAAAAATTGTTAGGAAAAACGACTAAATAAATTTGTATTTATAAATTGTTTTGTTTAACTTTCTATTTCAGTTTTCTAATGTCAATTTTTTTTCTGTAATCAAAAATTTTAACTGGATTAGTGTTTAAAGTGCTGAGCATTATCTTTGTTTGTAATCTAGGCCCAAAGATGATGTTTTTTAAATATCGCCAAAAAGGGTCAAAAATGCTTCGGTGATTAATATTCTGTTGTTGTAATAGCGATAAAGAAATTACTAAAAATTGGTTGGCCTAATCAATTTATAAGGTTAATGTAGGAAAAAGAAAGTTACCTACTTTTTTGTTTTTAGCTCTTAAATTTTTATTATTCTTATATATCTTATATAATTTTTAATATTCTGTTGTTGTAATAGCGATAAAGAAATTACTAAAAATTGGTTGGCCTAATCAATTTATAAGGTTAATGTAGGAAAAAGAAAGTTACCTACTTTTTTGTTTTTAGCTCTTAAATTTTTATTATTCTTCCTCATGTTTTTGAGATTGCCTTTATGTTTTTGAGTTTTTGAGATTGCCTGTTCTCGCCTGTACAGGAATGATAAATGTAAAATGTACATGTTGTTATGTACAGTCGTGTTTGGGAAGAGTTGTTTTTCGTTTTTATGTATTGAACTGAAATTGTTTGTATTTTTAATTTGTAGTGACGTTTTTCACATTGTGGATAAATCTCAAAATAGATCTTTTTATGTCACTATCAATAAGCGCTACTTATTCAAACTTAATTTATTTATTGTAAAAATACAAGTTATCCCTTAGTAACAATAAAATGTCCCATAGGTTCTTTAATTTATTTTTCTAATAAATAACTTTATATTTATATAAGATTTACTCATTTGGTTGTATGTTTTCCGAGAAGTTTTCCTTTGTAAGAAAACTCAGAGGTAATGCAAATTTAATTTATTAAAGAAAGCATTACTACATATAATTCACAGATAATTTTACAACACACATCTAGAGAAAATATAGTGTTTTTTTTTTTATAACATTTAATAAAAAATAAATAATTCATGTCGCAACGATTTAGAGTTAGAAATTTTTTAATACTCTGCTCTTAAATTTCTTGAAAGTCTTTAGTTGAATTATTTTGAAAAATGGTAAATGTGTTGATGTAAAAAAGCATTTTTTCTTTACAATTAAATAAACATTATTCAGTAATGAAGATAACATTTCTATTATCTGTGCATTTACGATGCATGATTCCTGTATAAATATGTTGGTACATACACATATCCACGATGTACAATTCATTTGAAAATCTGAGAAAAAATTCGAAACATTATTTTATTTTGGGACTTGTACTTTTCTTCTTTTTGCGTAGGTTAAGGATCCAAATTTTGGATTTCCATAATAGAAATTTAATTCATCTGATTTAATTAATATTTTTGAAAATAATGCTGAGTTTATGTACCGACCAGTCAGTTGCTGAGTTTGCATTGTGTTTGGGTCCCACCCAAGCATTGTGAGTTTAATTCTCGGCTGGCTAAGTCCTCCATCATGATACAAGCAACATTTTCCAACCCGGGAATGTTTATCTTTTTTTTAAAATTATCATGAAAATGGAGTTAAATAAGTAGAAAAGTGGTATATGTTCCAACACCACCCATTTTATTATGTAAGTAGGTACAATAAAAAATGAGTATTGTCAAATTATTGCATTGATTTGTGCTGAAGATAATGCAGGAGTAAAACAAGTGAGTTGGTAGTCATTAGAAATTTAATAATGTCGAACATCTGTTTTAGATTCTTTGAAATTATCGTGGTATTGGATATTGAAATACTACAAAAATAATTTTAAGATACATAATATGTATGTGTAATGAAACCAAAAGTAAAATTGTTGAAGGTATTAATGTAAGGAGAATGAAGAAAGAGGACTTTTGCTCTGCGAGCGTATTTATTTAATATTTATTTATCTGTCACTTGCCAAATTATTTTATTTTTAGTAACCTTTGTGAAATATCCAACGCAATTGGATGAATTTCCAATTGACACGAGATTGAAATATCAGCATGATATAAAAAACAAGGGTTTTTATATTTTTTATGTTTTTTTTTGTTTTTATGTTGTAAAACTTATTATTGTTAAATTCTCTTTAGTTTGTATTATTTTTACGTGTTTCTGTCGCTTGTTCTTTTTATATGTGAATAAGAGTCCGCACAGTTGCTCCCAACTGTCTGGGACCAGTGAGACTATGGCATCCCCAATTGGGGTACGCAGTGTGGCTGAAAGTAGTGGGGAGGAGAAGGATACGAGGAAGATGAAGGTGATGGAAGTACATGGGTATTCAGATCGGATAACTAAGTACGGCTAAAGCTACTTCAAGCAACATTTCAATTCCAAACACTATTCAGAAACAAAACATTACTTGAAATTGCTTAACCGCTTGGGCACATAAGCTTGTTTTTACGACAATTTAACGTGGGTAGACATAGGAATGACGTATGCCTTGGACCTGAGTTATTAACTGTGTTTTGGGACTGGGTCTGGATTTCCGTGTTTTTCTCATCCCTACCGATATTTTCAGCCTCACACCATTCCATAAATTCGTGATGCTTGAGTACCACTGGCTCTGGGATGTTAAGATTATTGTAATTTAATTTAACTTTATAATTTTATTCAGCATTTTTGGAAACTAGCATCCTAAAATTTTTCCCACTTAGAAAATATTAATTACAAATTGCTCTGTCATACATTTTTTCATTATAAAATTAACAATATTGTTTACTAACAAATTATTTAATTTCTGGTGACCCGATGGTGTGGATAATGCATCTAAAAGTCTATTCCATTTCTGTCTTTTTCATATTGCTTATGCCAATCTTATGTATTATATTATATAATATCCACGGCAGTCAGTAGGAAAACTGTTCTTCAATTCCTAAATTCGTCCTATTCGGACATGTTTGGTTTTCATTTGGATATCACTTCTTCAGCATTTATTATTCTAACCCATATCAAAGCAGCCATATTTATTCCTACAGAATGTGAAAAAAATGGCTTAGAATTGTACTGGGTCAAATAAATTTTTATATAATAAAATAATTACCTTTTGCAACTTCAAAATACATTACCAAGTTAATGGGATATTATTTTCTGCTTTGGTTCTCAGTAAAGTGTATATGTATTTCACAACACCATTTTGTATTAACTGTGATTTGTTTATTTGTTTCCTTTTCAGGAATATGCGTAGATGTGGAAGGATGGTGTGTGATATATTTTTGAAAAAAAAAAAAAAATATATGAGTGTGCTTTAGACCACGACTGAAGTAAATACTTCTTTAATAATCTAATCTAATTTTCTTTCTGGCATCGAATAAAACCATTCCAATCATCAGTGTATAATAATCTATATTGAGGGTTCGTTTGGATTGTTACCAATCATCGTGACAAATCAGTCGTTTCAATGCACTGAGTTCGCACACTCGAAAATTTGATTAATTTTATTATGGGAATTACGCTTAGAATGGATTATTGATTTAATTCTTACAAAGTTTAAAATAAATGCCAGCACCCATTCCAAAAGTCATTACTATGGATTTGAGCACTGTTCTTACGATTAGATTGTGAGGAATGAACCTCAAAATTAATTAAAATTTATTATCGATCGCCTCCGTAACGTTCGTAACGCCCGATATTACGCCTCTCGTAAAGCTATAATTTCCGTAACGCATTCGCCAGTTTACCCCTCAAGTCAAGCTTGCGTAAAGAAGTATTTACTTCAAAAAAATTAATTACTATTGTAAATCAGTGTAGGTACTGTGTAAGTTTGTTAAAATGTTACTAATTTTTTTTTGCATGTTTCAATGTTATACCAAAAATATTTAAATTTTAATAAATAATTTAATTTTCTCATACTTGATGTTCTGATTATTTGAGTTTCTTCTTTAGAAGATGTGTAAAATAGTAATATTTTTTTAATGTGAATACCTCACAAGTGTCACAACTGCTCCCAACCACTTGGAGCCAGTAAGATTATGGCATCCCCATTTGGGGTATATTAGGAGGCTGAAGGTGTGAAGGGGAAGGAGAAGGTGGGAAGTATTTGGCTATTCAGATCTAGTCACTAAATATGGCTAAAGCCATTTCAAGTAATATTTCTATGCTTAACGGTTCAATAAAGATTCTTTTTTTAAATGTGAAATTATTGTGTTTATTTGGACTTTCGAATTGCGTGTTTTCTGCCTGAAAAAGTTTTAAACATCAATAATAATTGTTATTGTAATAGTGATTACGGGGATTGAGAGGTAGTAAGTGCCTACCTTCAAATATTATGATTTCGGAGGAAATTTTGGTTTTGACTTATTAAATAAGAGTAAATTAGAATCTTTATTTTTTGTATGAAAGATCCACCGTTCACAGAACTATAGTTGCCTATAACTTAAATAAATTGGGGGTTCGAACTAAAATTACATATCAAAAACGCAAAATCGTGACAGGCTGAGTAAAAATTCATTCTCTTTGGCGGCCGTAGTGGTCCTACATCAGTGGTATCCGATAAAATCAGAGTTTTTCAAAACAAGGGAATGTTTTAGAAATCGCCGCGGGTTTTTGGTCCCGGAAAAGTCAACTCTAACAAGCGATATTATTTATTAAGTCCAAACTAACTATTATAAAAAATTGTAAGGAAAAAAAAAATAACAAAGAATATCAAGAATTTTTACAAACTAAGGCTAGCTATATGCTAGCTTTACACTTGTAAGTTTTTTCATAAATTTACGACTTCTGGCCAATGGGCATAATGCATTTTGAAAATCCAATGTGCCCATTGGCCAGAAGTCGTAAACTTACGAAAAAACTTACAAGTGTAAAGCTAGCCTAATGAGAATGAAAATCAATTTATTACACCCAATTTTAATGCAAAACCATTATATATATCTACCAAGCCGTAAAAAACTACAATAACCTCCCTTCTGAATTGGGCCTTATCCTGATAAGGGAACCACGATTTCCTACTTAGGTTGTATAATACAAATTTTCTAAAATACATATCTATAAATGTAACCCATATTCGTTACATTACAATAATAAAAAAAAAAATACGAGTGTGCTTTAGACCACACGACTGAAGTAAATACTTCTTTAGCTCCATCTATATGTATGTCCATATATATATATATATTTTTATTTTATTTTATTTTTTTTATTTAATATTTAAAGGTTTTTATTACAATAAAATACACAATTTTTACATTTTATACAGTGGTAAAATAGTCGAAAAGAATAGCTTTTCCTCACCATAAAGAGACGAGGCTCTTGTGTTTGGTGAGGGAATTTTAGTTCAATTATATTTCAATTATACAATATCATGTGTGAAAGTAAATACATTATACAATATGGCAAAAAACAAGGCATAATTAAAAAATTGCAAGATTTATCAATAAAGGATATGAAAGAAATAATAATAATAGTGAGATATAGACTCTTATAGTTGTTTTAGGTATTTTTTTAATTTTTGCTGAAATTCCTGAATATTTTCGATAACTTTCAGATATAATGGTAGTTTGTTATAATATGTTATACCTACATAGAGATAAGTATTTTGTGTGTGCTTTGTACTAAATTTAGGGATTTTGATAGTATTCTGATATCTTGCTGATGAATGGAATGGTAAGTTATTTAACTGTACTTCTTTGTAAATTTGTAGAATTGAATATTTTTTATATATTTTGTCTATTGTAGGTACATTGAATATTGAAAAGAGAATTTCAGTAGAAAATTTGGATGGTTTTTTCAAAATTACTTTAATTATCAATCTTTGAACAATTTTGAGTGGATTTAAAATATTATTATAAGTTCCTCCCCAACCAATAATACCATATTGTAATATAGATTGAACAATTGCATAGTACACTCTTTTTAAGTTTTCTAATCTAAGAATATTTCTTAGTCTTATAAATATATAAATACATTTTCGAATTCTTTTGACAAGTTCACAAATTTGTTTTTTCCATTTAAAATGTTGATCTATATATATACCAAGATATTTAATTTCAGAAGTTGGACTAAGTATTGAACATGCTTGATTGCAATTTGTTCTGTTACATTTAAGTTGATGAATTGTAATTTTTAGTTCTGGTTTTAATCTAAATTTATTGATAGAGAATGGGATAAATTTGGTTTTTTCAGTATTTAATGAGAGGAGGTTTTTGTCGAACCAATTTTTCAGTATATTAATATCAGTATTTGCTAAGTTATTAACAGTATTCCAATCACAGCCTTCAATTATTATGACAGTGTCATCAGCATATGATATTATTTTTCCATTTAATCTTTGAATGAATATGTCATTTACATAAATGATAAACAGTAATGGTCCTAGGACTGTACCTTGAGGTATGCCGAAGTGAGTTGTTTTTTGTTGACTAAATACATCGTTGATTTTTACGACTTGAGGGCGTTCGAAAAGGTAGCTCTTTAACCATTCTAGAGCTGTACCATTTACTCCAATGTTTCTTAATTTCCTAATAAGTTTAGAATTATATAATAATATTTCCTAATAAGTTTAGAATTATATATATATATATTTTTTTTTAAACGTATAAAATATATATTTACGCATATACATATTTTCATTTTCTACAAATATTTCTCGCCCGATCAAGCCGCGCGCATCGATGTCCGCTCCCCTCCGCGTTTGGCGCGTCACTGGTAACTGGTATTTCAAAATACTGACTGAAATATTAGGTCCTTACATATGAAATTGGCGTTTTGCCGTACTGGCAACTTTGATCTCAAATATCTTCTCCTTGGTTAGGAATTCCAAATTCAAATTTATACAGCTATTTACTCATGTATTTGTGTTTCGAAAATTATAATTAATTTATTTTTTCTTTAATTTTTTTTTTCTTTGCGTCACCAAACGCTCACAAGTAACTTTTTTGGAGTCAATTTTCGCTTGGGGCATGGTTTGGCTGGTTCAGCAGGGTTCAGCCATTTCGATGAGCGCTTCCGATTATCGTACAGGATCCACTTTTCTACACAGGTAATGATTCGATTTAAAATCCCTTCATTATTGCCGGTTGAGTAATACAACGCAGCAGTCAACGTGCGTTTGTTGATTTGCTTCACTCAATTCGTGAGGTACCCACCTTTCAAGCTTTTTCACCTTCCCAATTTGCTTCAAGTGGATTAAAACAGTTTTATCACTAACACCGCAGCCTGCAGCTAACTCAGACGTGGTTTGCGATGGATCCGCTTCCACAAAATCATTCAATTCTTCATTATCAACTTTGGTCTCCGGCCGTCCATGGGGCTTGTTCTGCAGGTCGAAATTTCCAGGACGAAAACGTTGGTACCAAAAACGCACTGTGTTTCTTTTGCGGCACCGTCGCCATACACATCATTAATCCTTAGAGCCGTTTCTGCAGCACTGGTGCCACGCTCGTACTCGTAAATAACGCGATATTTCAAGTTTTCCATTTTGTAAACTAAGTGACGCAAAGAAAAAAAAAACAATTAAGGAAAAAACAAATGAATTATAATTTTCGAAACACAAATACACGAGTAAATAGCTGTATAAATTTGAATTTGGAATTCCTAACCAAAGAGAAGATATTTCAGATCAAAGTTGCCAGTACGGCAAAACGCCAATTTCATATGTAAGGACCTAATATTTCATGCACTGGCTATGAGAGGAAGAGAGAAAGAAAATGTGCGCGCGCACTGTTCTCTCTTTTCAACGCATTTCAATTTCCGTTACACATTTGCTAGCTTACCCCCCAAGTCAAGTCTGCGTAAAGAAGTATTTACTTCAAAAACTTAAGCCGAGATTACTCGCATCATCTTCGGAAAAATACGAGAATAAAAAATTATAAATAAAACAAATAATGATAAATGATCTAAATAATAACGCAATTCATATTATCTGAATCTTACAAAGAAAAAATAATCATTTTTGACTTTTCGATTTATAATTTCGGAGCCAATTCTGCCTTTTCTGCGGCAAAGAGAAAAGAAAGTGTTCGGCCTCACTCGTTGTAGTGCGTCTGTTCCCGGTAAAGATTTCCCAGCTGTGTGCTTACGGCTTAGCGGCAATTTCATTAAATTACTTGCTTTCTCAGATACATATTATTATTATCTGCGCGTGACAAAGTAACAGCTTCAGTTTATGAGAACCCCCGAGAGATATTGCACATAACTTCACCTTATAGGTAGCTTACCAGCTCTGCCGCGGGCTTACTCCTATTTTAACAGCAATCTAGCTATCGTCAGAACGGCACTAAAGCCGCTGTTTTTATAGCCACAAATAACAATAACAATTTAGAACAATGCCGATGTTAGGCCGTAGTTAGAAACGATGGCGCTTTTAAGATGCGAATATATAAAAAGTTTTGCCTTTGATTTTCTCGGGAGATGTCGGGAGGAATTGCCGGAAGATAAAACAATAGAGAATTGACGGGCAAAGAAATTTACTAATAGGTATTTCTTATTGATTTTACCCTTTTAAGATGAGTGCAGTGTGTGGCGATATAAGAAAATATTCTGTTTTTCTTAAACCAACTCGCAGATGATTACACCTGAGTAAGTACCTACTTATATGAAAATTGAATGTTCGTGTTGTGAAAAAAGAAATGATTCACGAAATGCGGCTAGTCTAGACAATTTCCAAGAACAATGCATTTTAAAATGATTGGTTCGAAATGAATGTAGGTAGGTACTTTCTTGCTACCGAAGAAATATTTTAATGTATTCCGTTTTTGTACCAAATAAAAGCGAATGAGTTGTTTTTGGCAAATGGAATGGAGTAAAAAGCGAAAACAAAGTTTACAAGGGTAAAAAAAAACAGTAGAGTAGGTCAGTTAAAGGTTAGAGATGTGTTGCGTTATGAAGAAGGTGTAATAAGTGTATACGGAGGATAATAAACAAGAGAGAAAGAGAATTCATGGATCAAAAGTACCGTGTAGGGTGTACGTAGGTACTTAATGTAATGTTCACGCAACAATTTACGTTAAGGTAAACAGTTTTTTCTTTTGCATAACTTCAACCAGTTCTACCTTGTCCCGAGTTTGTTTTTCCGGTGGTGAAAATACGAACATACCAGGTTTTACATATCGCAGCTCTTGTGTCAAGCTCGATTTTAATGGCCCGATATCACAGACTACATAAATAACAGAGTCAAAAGAAAATTCTTCGTATCACGCACGGCTGTTAACAGAGAAATGTTGTAAAAAATAATGGTTGGCATTATTAATTCGTATCTCGATTCGCAGAAGTATTTTGGCGCTCTACATGAACATTTTTTTAAAGACATAATATTTTTCGTCGGAGTTCTTTTATGTCCTTGTTCTGATAGGCATCAATATTCATCTTCACAAATCCTAGAATTATAATTATCATCATCATCACAATTGGCTTTACAACCCGTGGTGAGTCTTGGCCTCCTCAAGAGACTTTCTCCACTCATCTCTGTTTTGTACCAGTTTTCTCCAGTTTGGCAGCTCCAAGGTACATAGGTCTTTGAGGACGTTGTCGGTCCATCTTAATTTTGGCCTTCCCAGGCTCCTTCGCCCTACAGGTCTAGATTTTAGCAGGGACTTTGGTGCTCGATGCTCGATACAATTATAATACCCTGTGATTTATCAAGTTAAATAAGTTACATTTTTGAAGAAGGGTCACCACCCCCTACTTATAATTGCGGTATCCGCCGACTCATCCTTGGTTTTGTAAACCGGTTTAAAACCTTTTTAACCATACACACGCAGTGATAATAAGTAAAGTTTTTCACTGTTACGTCGTAATACGACGTGTATTAGTTATACTACGATTGTAAGTAAGGTGAAAGTGGTAGATCGAGTTATTTATTTATTAAAAAATAATGTATTACATTAAAACATAAGCTGCACATCTAAAAATATTTGAAATCTTTTATGAAAAAGCCGATTTAATTTAAATTCGTTTTGAAAAACATGATTTTGACGACAAACAGAAAAAAACAATAATAACTAGAGATTAAAATCCAAAATTGTATTATTGGTTCTGACCAATAATACAATTTTAGGTTATAAAAATACATATGTTAGGTTAGGTTAAAAGTAGGTAAGGTTAGGTGTAAATTAGCCCGTGCAACTTGCTAAGCATTAATATCTGTTTATATCAAGAAATCAATGCCATACCTTAAAAAAGTTCAAAGAATAAATTGAAGGCGGGCTTATTAAAAGTTTGGATAATTCAACTTTCCAATTAAAAGTTCAAAAAGCCTTTGTGTTTATAAAAACAACGGTTGTATTGATTTTACAAGGGGTTTCGCCATTTTCGCTCGAGCCTAAAAGTTTCGTTGATTTTTTACCGCGTGCAAATCTAGCTGTATAGTTGTAGGTACGAACTTAACTTGCCCTGGATCAGTGGGGAGGAAATATACAATACATACATTATCGGTCCTGTGTTCATAAAATAATAGCAGAAGGCATATTAAAAAAACGCTGTAGTGTACGAATAGATTAACATGAAAAATATACATATCCGATACACAAATCGATCGTCCAATTTATTAGTCGGACATCTCCAAATACAAACATAAAATTTTATCTGGAAATCATTATGGTTTTCGAAAGAATATGGGAGTACTGGATGCAATACCTATTAAGAGTGACCGAAACTATTATAAATAATGTTGACCAAAAAAAGCTGCATAGCGGTTTTGCTAGATCTAAGCAAAGCTTTTGATTTAGTGTCCCATAAAATCCTCCTTAAAAAAATAGATAACAATGCATGTAACTGGTTCAAATCATATATAACAGAACGTAGTCATGCACTAAAACTAGGCAACGTAACAAGCCAAAACAGATACATAACCTACGGAGTTCCCCAAAGGAAGTACATTAGGACCCATCCTGTTTTTACTTTATTTAAATTGCCTGTGTCAGTTAGATATTAGCGGTGAAGTTATTTGCTTTGCGGATGACACTGTTCTTGTTTTCACTTCTGACTCCTGGAATATATATAAAAAAGCTGCTGAAGGAATCAACCGGACTAAAAATTGGTTAGACAATAACCTGCTAACACTAAATATAGAAAAAAACAAAGTACATGACATTTAGTATAGATCCCAGACGACAACCAAGACTCAATGAAAACTTTACCATACACGACTGCACATCTAAAAAAACTGCCTATGCAACCCACTAACGCGGACTCAGACAATCGAATACTTAGGCATTTACATTGACAACTATTTCAGGTGGACAGCACAAATTAATAAAACAGCGGGTTAAGTCAAAAAACTTATATATTTTTTAAGAACATACGAAACACGACGCCAATGAAGACTTTAAAAACTATATACTAAGCGTTAGGCCAATCAGTTATCACCCACGGTATGATTGGTTGGGGTGGTGCTGCTAAGACTATCATGGACCCTCTAGTCAAAGCGCAAAAAGCCATAATTAAAATTATCGCAAAAAAACCTTACAGATTCTCGACAATACAGTTATTTAAGGACTTCGCCGTACTGAACATAAAGCAACTGCACATCAAAATTATATCTATACATTACCAAAAAGACAAACTAAAACAACTTACTGCACAACACAACTACGGTACAAGACATAGACATCAACACATGACTCCGAAGATAAATACTACCTATGGACAAAGACATTACCGTGATCTGGCTCCAAAACTTTCAAATTTAATAGAAAAAGACATTCACTTGATAAAAAGCGTAAATCTAAAACACAAAATACATACATGGATAGTCAACAAGGGCATTGTATACTGCGGACATATTATCCTACAATATAATAGCAACACACCTGTAAAAAAAAATATTTTTCAAATAATTTAATTTCTTAAATCATCTCTTCTCCATTTTTTCTTTTCTATTTCTCTTATTAATTTTCATTTTATATTTATTTTTCCAAATTCTACTTATTAATTAATAATTAATTTTATTCTTTCTTTTAAGAAAATGATATAAAGATATTAAATTCCTGCCACCTCGCAACAGGCTCAGCCTAGTGAGGTGGCATATACCTAAAAAAATATGCACTTAAATGTATTTTTTGGTTAATCGTGTGCATATGTTGGGCGCGCATTTGGTGTGTTTCCCGACTATGCACCGGTGCCGAGGGGATCAATGATGCTAGTTCCTCGGAGCATCTTCCATTGAAATACCGTAAAACAAGGACAGCATTCCCACACAACGCCTGTGCTCTAAAGATTGCAACCCGTTTGTTAAGACGGGAGAATCTATCAAACTATCTTATCTGCACAGAGTCGAAGGTTTTTTCAAGTATTGATGGGCTCCAGACCAGTGGTGGCTGCCAAATTCAACGGTGGGGCGCACCTGCGATTTGTACAGGGTTAGCAGTTGTGTACTATTGGATTGGGCGCTAATTTAATCTTGACAAACAAGCTTAAAATGCTCATATATAAGATCCGGATAATGTACATTAAAAGTCCTTCATTGTTTGGATATTTTCTCTAGACGGAACCGTATTTTCTTTTGCTGACTTCAAACTTTATGGAGCAAATTAGAGTAAATTATACAACTTTGTCTGAGCATTTCCCAGAGATGCGGCCACCTTGGGTGCAATTTAAGTACCTACTTTCTTGAATTTTTCTGAAGAATTGATAATGTAACTATTAGGAAAGTGTAGTCACCCACTCGAACGATGGAAATGATAATATAACCACTTAAACACGAATATAATGTCTCGAACATTCGGGTATACCACGATGGCCATATTAGTACAATTATGTTTAATGGTTTCGCTATTAATATCATAATGTCTAATGTTAGTCTGCCTGTCTATCGGTTTATGGTGTAATTATTCCGAATTCCAACAATGTTGTGGTAATTTCCCTGTTCAAAGGGACGACAGGTTAACAAGCAGAATAATGTTCCGACCACAGATCTTTTCTTGGTTGTAATTTGTAGATCTACGTTACATACATTAATTATGAAAAATAGACACACAATATATCAGGTTTTTTAAATTATAATTTTATTTCAGTTATTTGAACAGTTTAAAAGTGACTAATTTATTATAACTCACTTACTTTATCTATCTCTATCATATTCTATCTTGTTCAATGTAGTTCAATCCTTCTTTGAATTTACAAATTGGTGCAGACTTTATGTTTTCCGGCAGCGCATTATAATATTACATCCCTTTGTACAGTAAAGTTTTTTGCGTATAGGGTTTATTGACCGCGCTAAAAGCGACGGCATTTTTGTCTACCGACTGTCAGAATACATTTTTGTCTACCGACTGTCAGAATACATTTTTGTCTACCGCCTGTCAGAATACATTTTTGTCTACCGACTGTCAGAATACATTTTGTCTACCGCCTGTCAGAATACATTTTTGTCTACCGACTGTCAGAATACATTTTTGTCTACCGCCTGTCAGAATACATTTTTGTCTACCGACTGTCAGAATACATTTTTGTCTACCGACTGTCAGAATACATTTTTGTCTACCGCCTGTCAGAATACATTTTTGTCTACCGACTGTCAGGATATATGCATACCTTGCTCGAAAATTTTACAAAATAACTGACCGTAGATGACGGATTTAGTCAATATCGTATTGATATAGGATTTTATCGATTGACCGTGCTAGATACCCAGGTCCTCTAGTCTTACCGGGACAAGCACTCTATACCAATTGAAATTGCAGTAGGTACCTACTGTATAGTCCCAGTTGAGAATAATACCTTATTATTTTCTGTGTCCGTCTTTATCATATTTTCATTGAAAGTTTTTCATAAAATTTTTTTAACATTTTCTACACACATAAGGCCCTGTTTGGAGCTAATGTAAATTTAGTATCTATCTTTCTAATGTTTATTTTGGGATGCCGTGTGCTGGGTCTTTTATGTAAAGGAAGAAGTGAAAGTCTTAGTAAAGAAAAAGGTATGAGGGTAGGTTAGGTTAGGTTCTGGGGTCAATGTGTCCAGGAGTGACGGAGTGAATCCATCCCTCCCAGAGTGAAAGGTGCAAGACGATGGGTCGAGTGAAAACTTCTGGAGAAGTCAAAAGGTCTCGTCACGCAGTAGATGGGCAAACTCATCCGGCGTTAGTTGTACAATTTGGTTCCCGGGGCTCAAATTTGAAATAATAATTGATATTATCTTCGTCAATGATTACATTTTATTATTGATTGACTAGTTACCTAGAATACTTACAAATTGATTTGCATTATTTAGCATTAGAGAATATTTTTTCTTGTTTTCGTATAAGTAATTAAAAAAAAAACAAACTTTAAAAAGACTCAGACGTTTCCAGGAATCCCTCATGTAATCCGTAATATCGTTAGTTGACTATATAGGTGCCTACGATATTTTCACATTGAATTAAATTATTTCGCATTATACAATATTATTTTTCGTTTTCATATAAATAAAAACAACCTTTAGAAAGACGCAGACGTTTTTCAGGAATCCCTAATATAATCCATAATATTAATATCGTTTCTCTTCGGGATAACATAAGCGTAATCTAATAATGATTGTCTCTATATCGACGCCCCCTGCCTAAAGTACTCTATATGCAAATTTGTTACTCTACCAGAGCCTAGTTTGGTGAATTTTATAAATTAGATAAGGTAAATATAACTTTATGAAATGTAAGAATTTATATTCATGGCAAAATTACGAATAAGTTATAGAATTACACAGAGATGTAGAGAAATTTCTTCATTTACCATAATCTCGTCCAATTTTGATAAAAATAATATTATCTAATATTAAGTTTCTATATCTGGGGTGCTAGCATGGTCGATCGATACGAAGTTACCGACCGATTGTCGGTAACTTCTCATCTTTACCAGATGCAGAACTGCAATCGGAAACGAATAGGTGACAGTTCACAATGACTAAGTGTCATTAATATATTCGATATCCACTGTCGTTTGTACGTTAGCGATCTGCAGTTGTCCTAGGAAACAATGAGAAGTTCCCTAGGACAATCGGTCGGTAACTTCATATCGATTGTCCATGCTAGCACCCCTGCTCTGAATTTTTAGCGGTAAAGTTATATAACAAACTCCCACAGATTATCAAAGAAATTAAAACAAAAAATAATTAAAATAATGTGATGTACTTCAATCGCAGTGATTGAGATTACTTAAAATATGTTCGGGAATATAGATCGAGGTTCGTTGAGATTACTAGTTGCTTTATTTACGTTATCGTAAGGTTTGCAATGAATATTTAATCGGACTAGACGTCCGTCCTATCTGAACATCTGAGTTATTTTGAAGGTAGGGAACCCAATATTGCAATAGTCGAAAATGGGGTTATAAGTTATACCAACATTCAATGTGACTTTTATGGTTTTAATTTTATAAGAGTTTCATGAAAGTGATGTTTTTTAAAATACAAATGTCTAATACTTGTGTTGATAAACAAGCATAAAAACTATCGAAAAAAGCAAGCACTATTATACAAAATGAAACAAGTTCTTTGTTTAAAACCACTTTATTTTAATTTACATACGTCAACCGGTTTCGGTTGATCTCAACCTTCTTCAGGACAATAAACATTTAAATTAAATTACAGTACGGAGGGTGATTGTGAGGTAAATAAAGGAGAAAGAGAAAGCATATAAGAGAGGGTGAGAACATCAGAGACTGCTAGGAGGAGAGGTAAAGGAAGGGTGTGGGTTACATAGGGAGAAAGGGAACAACTTCAAATTCGGACTGACAGTTAATTCTAACAGTTTGTTTAAAATTTGGCAATTATTTTTATTTGATTTTGATATTTCTAATGCTTCTAAATTATCCAGGCGTATTCCTATTCTATTTTCATGTATTATTTGGATTCCTGAGTTTCGTATGGTTAGTATCAATTAAATGGTCGGCATTTACATAGCAGTGTACAGAACAGACAAACTACCTTTCTTGGCTGGGTAAGCCGTGTATATGTAAATACATCTTTCCATTATCTATTTTTGTCAGTTTCCTAATTAGTGAGGTTATCAAATACACTGTTATTTATCAACTGTATAAAATATTATATTGTTGGAGATTATAACATAAAAAACAACCTCCCCCTTACCGATGACGATGCTGTGGCGCTGTGGATAGTTCACGTCCCAACCGACAGCCATAAATAAGAGTTGTCTATTCTCCTTCACCCTTTAATTAGATAAATCGATCGCCAGTCGATGGCTGCACTTATTAATATTCCGTTTGCGCTCCTCGCCAATAACACCCAGTAATCAATCTTCCTTTCACAGCTTCCGAGTGGCAGATGGTGCTGCTCTCTTGCGGCAGGGAGTCTTAACACACTCCGGGGGGAAAAAACAACGCTTTTGTTTTCCAATCTCTTTGTCAAATTACAGCCGATAATCAATAACGGACTAGCGAACAACAAACTTATATGCCGTGTTTCTGAAGCAATTATATTGTTTCTGGGTTCTTGTGTGTTGTACAATGTGGTACTCAAAGAAGTGAGATGTATACATAGTTGTTATTGTAGTGAGGTGACAGAATTTGGTAACAGTGTAGCCTAATCTGACAGTTATGGTAGAGACAATGCTAGGAAATCACATGAAATCTAGTAAATAATAAAATATCGATATCAATTTGGGAGGCGGGTAAGGGTACCGCCGCCCTGGGAACCTTTTATTGGATAACCAACCTCTGCCATAGGTTACCCCCAGAGGCGGATTAAATGTTGAGAGCACCCTAGGCTAGCACCTCATCGACGCCCCTCTAGCGGCCACATATTATAAAATGTAACTACTTATACATATAATAACCAATGCTCTGGGAATTTTAGTATAAAATGTGTAAATCTGATTCTCCAGCTGTCCTTTTTTTTACATACCAAGTTTCGTCACAATCGGTTCAGTAGTTTTTTGCATGAAGAAGTAACATATACACACACCCACAAACAGACCTCAGTTATAATATTAGTACGGATAATTAATTAATAAAACAATTTATAACCTAATATATAATAAATAAAACTATTAAGTTATCAATTATTTATTTAAAAATTGGTATCTACTAATCACATTCAATGACAATTGTTTAAAAAAAAATCGCGTCAACATTTTTGTCTTGCAAACTTGTCAATAACATCGTCATAGTTTAAAGACAGCAATAAGTTTGATTCAATGATAAGTTTAATCTCTTACCTGTCATGGTTGGGCGGAGACAATTTTTCACTCTCTTTAGACTGGAAAAACTCCGCTCACCACTTGTATCTTATAAAACTACTATTATGTAATCATGCGATGTAGGAATAATCAAGAAGGCAAGCATGCTTCGGAAGCTCTACATCTCTATATAATTAAATAACCTTTAAAATTTGGAAGTATTTGCATACTTACTTACACCTTTTTTTTGTTTCAAAATTCTACGAGCGCCCCTTTGTAACCTTGCGCCCGTAGGCACGTGCCTAGTTTACCTTTGGGAAAATCCGCCACTGGTTTCCCCAAATGGTTTGCTGAGTTTGGTGACTTTGCTTCCGATCCGACCACTGAATCTAGAGCAGGTGTCTCCAGTACCGAATTACAAATGTATTTATAAACGCCACTTCACCGCTTCAAACAATAATTGCATATCGCAGTCTGTTAACCCGATTAAATTAGAAAACTGTCATTGAATCACCTTCCTCCAAGAGTCAAACCAATGAATAATTAAATCGGCAATAAATAAACATACCTAACAAAGAAACATTTTTTCATGGACCCCATTAGCACCATAAAGGAACTGATAAGAATCAACTTAACCAAAATAACTTCTTAACCACCCACACACATATTGACCATATTAATATCTGTTACTTGAGTGAGCTTGTATATTTTTTATTGGTGATGTTTCTGTTTTTCTAATTGTTTGTATCTGTATTTAATTGTATGTAATTGTAGATTTTTTGTAATTGTATGTCCCTATTTGTACAATAACTGAGTTTTTATAACTGGATTGTTCTCATGTAAATGCGAACATCTGTAAAAACCCAGTATAAATAAATAAATAAATTAAGTTAAAAACAAAAACACTGCACCATCACTCAACAATCTAGACCCCTAAATACACTTACCCTGAAAATAAACACTACAATCATTTCAAACTTAAAACATTGCAAAACCACAAAAGTCTACAATAAAACCGATATTTTAAAACCGTAACAAAGGACCCACTACTTCATAAAAAATTAAGATTGTCCTCCACAACACAGATGAACTCCTAGTGTGGGGGACGACACAAATATTTTTTAAATATTAATATGTAAAGAATAATAAATAAATACCTAATAAGTAGATAGTACGAACAAAACAAACCCGAAGTAGGAACTAGGAACAAGAACTCAGAAAAAAAATCATGTAAAACATCTTTCCCAGTGTTCAATCGCCAAAAACATTTGTTCAGTTTTGTTCTGAAAGTTTGAACGAAACAAACGAGAGTTTCAAAGAACTTTCAAGAAATTTGATAGTCTTCTTCCAATACATCCGTAAACAGTAGACAGTAGTTTCCAGTCATTATAAAATCGATGATGGAAACACTATTTACTGCTTCGCTAGATTAATGGATAGCTTATTTACTGTATGTCAAGATTATGCGGGTTCGATTTCCGACTCAGATAAAATGTAAATATTTGTTTGAAATAATATAATAACTGTAAGAAGTAATGATGTTGATTAATGGAGTAAAATAATATCGTGATAAGGAAGTTTCAATTAAATGAAATCGGATTTTGATTTAAAGTGTGATAGGTATCTGGCACGTAATGGCTGTTTCAAAGGTTTCAGGCAATATTTATGTCAATGGAAATCCAGCTTTCCTTGTAATGATTTCTTTCGAGGAAAATTTTGAAAAAAGAACCAGTTTATTACGAGTATGATGGCGTGATTTTTCGATCCATAGAAATAGAATATTGTTGTAATGTTGTAACCCAAAAATGGTTTGTATCTGAAATTTACATGATATTTATATGTATGTATATATATATATTAAATTTTCAATTCTGGAGGCAGGAATGGGTACCACGGACCCGAGAACCATTAATTGGATTACCAACACCTCTGTCATGTCACCCCTAGTGGTTCACTAAATTAGATGACTTAGCAGAGGTGGCTGGTATCATGGGGTGAGTTTTGTCCGGATCTTGGAGACGGATGCGTCTGCCCATCAACTGCATGCAGCGTGCACGAATTTTAGTACGAAAGAGAATTTTGTGCATATTAACGTTTGTAGAAATTCAAGACAGAGACATATCACTTATGTGTTCGCCTGATGGTTCAAAATTTAGATACAGTAAAATAAATAGGAAAGGAGACAATATTTATTGGTTAAGTATGATTAAAATAAAAGAAAATTTGCAAAACGGATGTCGAGGGCAGATTTTCCAATTATCACTATTTTGACATTTCCCGCAGCACTCTCTTGAAACATTGCCTTGCACCGCCAGTGAGAGGAAAGGATTCATGCTCCTAGACACACTGGCCCCAGCTTCCTACCCGCCCCTTATCCCCCTTTCCTTCCCAGAACATCCTCTTCTTCATTCCTAAAAAGATCCTCCACACAGCATCCCCAAAGATAAAACAGACCCCGCAAGGAATTGCTAAATTAAATAATTATTTATGAAGAAATCAAATTTTGTGCCGAACAGTTTGTTAAGAAATTTGAAAGGAGGTTGCAATACTGACGTGATTGGTCAATTTAATTCATATTACCAAATAAATTTATTTGAAACATATGGTTATGGACGTCTCAGGAAAGGAGGACAGGACAGGATAAGATAATTCTTAATGTTGTGCTTTTCCTACTTTGCTTTGGATACAATAGCGTCTATTTTCACTCTAGAAGCTCCGGTTTTCACTCCGTACGTTCTACGCCAACTAGAAAATTTGTTTTCTTCATTCTAACTCACAAATAGTTACATGATAATACCTTATTTGTAATTATATTTCCTACCTCTATTGCCTTTTTTCATTCACAACACATTATTCCTTTATATTCTGAAATATCTCTAAGTAATTCCCAAACACAATAATTTCGAAATTCGTAGAAAACTGCGAACGTTAATGCGAACAAATGATTCAATTAAATGATAATGGTATTTGCCCTTTCCCGCTGAATGACCCGCGAATTCCCTTCAAATAATACTTTCCACAATGGAGAGACGTGCGATTGATAGAAGAAAAAATATGCTTACATATGGCGGATGTGGGATAACAAAAGGACCGATATTGTGCCACTGGACAAAGGGAGGGAAACGCGTGGGAAATGTTAAATGTAATAATTATTAATGTTCCATATCCAAAGGCTTTTCCTTATTAGGGCGGATTGACTATTGAATGGGAGGCAGCGTAACCAAGTATTATTTTATCAAGGCCTGCGCGTATCAAAGGTCGGAGATCGCAGAATAACGAATTGATGATTTCTCGTTGAATTAACATTGTTATCATGAACGTGGCTCTATCTACTGATAAAAGCTTTTTTCAACCATCACTTCGAAGACTTGTTTGTTCGAGTTTTGTTGTAATATTTTAATTGTTGGTATTGCTTGAAAGAGCGACCTCGAAAACTAAGTAGTTGTGAAAGATGATTTTTTTGGATTGGAGAGTTTGGGTATTTGGGATTTGTTTTCTAGGTTGGAAATGCTGATGAGGTCTTTGGAAAAAGGTGAATGTAGGAAAACTTCAATAATGGAGGTCTGAAGTCGCTAGCAAACGAACCGGGCTAGCAGTCCACAATGGAGCGCTGATACCATCTTTGTGAATGGTAGTGAGTCATGGAACTGACAGATGCTGTGTAAAAGAGTTCCATGAGGCGTGTGTATGGTGAAACCTAAGAATATTGGTGAGAGGAGTGTTCCAAGTGTGCCTTTTGAGAATTTTACCTACACGGCTGACATTGGCTGCTGATTTTGGCCGTTTTATACGTTCCGAAATCTTTACGGCAATAGCCGTTTTCCACTGTGACAACCGATGTCAGCCGCGTGGGCACACTGTACGTATCGTCTCTCTAATATCCACACTCTTAGAGTGAAACCATGTTTTACC
Organism: Limnephilus auricula; assembly: GCA_951813805.1. Lineage (NCBI taxonomy): Eukaryota > Metazoa > Arthropoda > Insecta > Trichoptera > Limnephilidae > Limnephilus > Limnephilus auricula. The sequence goes on along the minus strand of OX638392.1, from coordinate 39,961,004 downwards.
GCAATAGAAATCCGTAGTTTTGAACAAGGTTAAGAAAATGATGCTATGATTTATGGAAAGAGAATGGTGTAGGTTTTCGGTGTCATCGAAGACAATATGAAAAGGAGTGAATCAAACAATGAATGAGTCGGGTCATGTCAAGAGACAGAATAACGGTTTAATGAGAAGAGTGTTTTAATAACATCTCCTAGCAGAATATTCTTCACTAACATTTCCATGAAGTTGAAACTCTATAATACGCTTCTTTACCTACCCCGTTATTAATTCCAAGAGATAAAAGGTTTTTTTCTTTGAACTTCTCCAGAATATTGACTCTTTACTGAGCATTAACATTTTTGATAAGAACTTCAAGAGAATTTATTTAATATGTACAATGTTATACACCCGTAAAGGCTTTTACGTGTGTGTGAGATACGAGTATATGCATCAGTAATGATGTAGTTGATTTAGCTAATGCAAAAATGTAGAACTAATTTTTTCAATACCTTTAATTTTTATGATATTTTTATACTATTTGGACTCTAATTTATTTACTTGTAAACTGTATATACGCGTGTAGAAATAAATAAAAAATATAAAATATATAATTCTTATGTATGTCAGCATAAGGCTGTTACTTTTATAATTTAATTGTTGGCACCAAAGCAATTAAATTATATTTCATTGTTTATTAAATTACATTTTCACAGTACTCGTAACAAATTTTAAAATAATATTAATTCTTACTTCATTCTTCAGATTTTCAGGCATTTCATCTTACATTTTTAATCCTCTATACATTAAGCAGTTCCATGTTCCAGTTCTTATCAGCGGCAAACTAAATATATTTTTTATTTCTAAAATATTAACAATATTTAAACTACCCGCCATAATAATTCATTTTATACTTCTTTAATGAAAGAATTTATTCACGTATATTTATCTTATCGTGTACCTACTGCAATTGTAGGTGGATACACAAATTTGCTCACCGGTAAGGGTAGGTACACAATGGAAGAATCTCGGAAGCGGAAAATTGGACGTAAGAAAAGATAACACAGGGAAAATGATGCCATTTAGAAAAACCCTTGCAAAATAAAGCAGTGGGTTCAAATAATAATATTGCAGTTAATTTTATTTATTCACTTTCAAAGCATTACAAATAAGAAAATACTGAAGTCATTTCTGAAGAATTAACTCAACTTGAACTTGAAAAAACGTCATTTTTTTACAAGGTCATAAAATTCAAGTTCTTGACTCCCATTGACCTTTAGATTACAATTTTTCGACTTTCTCTAAAGGAATTTACTTTTTTCTTCCATTCAACAATATTTATCTCTTCTAAGCCCGAACTCGTCTCCAATCTTCAGATTACGAAATTTGCCCATTTACATCAAATTGACAAATCTATAAATGTGAATTCCCGTGCCCTTTCTTAATATTGAAGCGATGGCCATGAACACCCCGGAAGAGTGAATGTCAGAAACAATAAATAAGGTCTTATAATCACTTTGTAACGAAATACTAAATTATTTTTTATGTTAATTTCGGTTGTAGATCTATCTGTGAATGATTTTAAAGATACCCATTCATTTCAAAATTGGAAATGATTGTGCCAATAATTCAGATGAGCGATAAATATAATATTTTAACAGCAATTTATTTTAACTTGTTGAATGGTATTTCGAAAAACCGCGCGGAAATTATCTTGATGATCTGGTTAAATATCCATATAAAGACATTGCTTTTTTTGCGATTTTTTCTGTTTACCAGATAATATAACTGATTATTCATATAATAAATTACATGATAATATCATTACAAGTTTTGCCAGAACAGCTAACTTAAACAAAAAAAAAATTGGGAAACAAATGTCAAAAAATATGTTCATACGAATACGAAATCATTTTATTATTTCTACACAAACCTGAATTTACACCTTACATAAAAAAAACAATGCGAAGGTGTTTTCGAAGAAGTAATGACATTGATACTTCTTTGAAAGTGTAAAATATATTCATTTTTTCAAAAAACTGACGTTCCCAATGTCATAGATGTTAATTAAAAAAATATTCCGAGAAGCTAGATTAAAAATCAACTGTTACATCAAGAAAGATATTGGCGCAAGCGATTCTGACTTTGTCAGTACAGTTTCTTTATATGGGTTAAAATCGCATTAAAAAAAAAACATTTTTTACGCGCCCGCCGCGCCGGCGGGCCATGAACAGATAAAAGGTTAATTGTTATTTTCAATGTTGGAACTGATTTGTCAAGAATTCAAGAACTTTCATAAATGCTCCTCTTAACTGAATTTATATCAACTATCCGCCTTTCAATTTAACGACTATCTCTTCTGATTATGAATGTCTGTACATTTAACATATTTACGGAAAGTACACAAATTTGACAAAGGGTTTCCGGAAACTCTTGGATCACAGAGAGTAGTAGAGAGGCCCAGTATCCCTAAAGTAATGCTCTAACGTATTTTTAATTATGTGTTTGCGCGACGATTGCGAGAAAGCGCCAGGCGACTAAGTATCGCATATTAGCACCGATTGTCTGGCCATACTTTATGCAAATGGGTGTGGAATAATAATATATGTGTTGCATTTGGCTTGCGTCGGTAATTACGGGTTTGAAAGGGAGGTTACTGGGTGTCAGCCTGACTGGGAGGCTACAATGGCCTGGGCCCACCCTGACCGACGGGCCACCCTGGCTCTCAGGCGCCGCACACAAGGCTGAATTATCAATTTACGACGCCAAAAATATTTTCGTTTAAAATTCTGATCGGAAATGCGTATAAAAGGATTACCTAAGAAAATACTTAAAAAAATACTTTATTAGGATTATTTGGGGTCAGGTGGTCGTGTATTTTAATTTAAAAAAATATATTTTATTATTGAATTATTTCTGTATTTTGAATTAGTGAAACGGGTAGATAACTTTTTTTTTTAAATTTAATTTAAATTAAATTTAATAATGTTTATTATTAAGTTCTGCAAGTGTTATAGTTTTTATTATTGTGACAGCTGTTTCGGCTTACAAGGCCATTTTCAAACTGAGGTGTTTCATAATTAGACGACGATATTTATACGATTTAAAATGTCAATTTGAATGTGAGCAAATTGATTTATTATCGGTTAAACCGAATTCTTGGGAAAGTAATAGATTCTCCCCCAGGGGTATTTTGAAATTTGTAAATGTGTTCTTAATTGTTTAATAATGACGTTACTGCTATTAATATTGTTTAGGTTTTGTGAAAATACTTAGAAAAGGTGAATATAATGGGTAGATAAAAGATGTAAATTTGATTTAACTGTAAAATGGCGATAAAATTTAAAATTATTAATTTTTTAACATTATAAATACGTAGTTTTGCTTTAGAGCAGGGTCGCTAAGATTACCTGAAAAGAATGTGCTCGATTTAAGAAAGGGGGAAAAGGGATATACATTTTACGTTTTCACATAACTTATAAGTTATATTAACACGGGTATGTGCCTAGAGTGGTGGTCGTAAAATTCTCGTAACATGTAACTAGCAGTTTAATGAATAAAGAAAAAAAAAATATATTTGAACTAGTAAAATAACGTCGTGGAACGCGTTGGGACTTTTTTCTTAACTCTAATTGGTGTAAATATTAGAAACTGTTTAAATTGTATATCGTAGAAATTGTATTTCATAAAACAAATTATAATACATGAAATCTATTTTGTTAAAATTAATTGCAGATTAAAGTATATACCTGAAGCTTTAATATCCATGTTGAAAAATTTATGATTTTTAAATAGGGAAAACAGGACGAGTGTAGCTACCCCGTCAACGAATCAGGAATAAGAAATATTGGCAGTGCGATACATATCTCAAATTTGCGCGCATGCACAGGCTATTGGATTGCGTTCACAAAATAAATTCTTGCCGTTCATTTTGAACTGGTTTATGGAGAAAGTTTAAAAAATATTAATGGTTAGTTTGAAGACTTTTTCCTATTTTTGGCGCCGTAATTCCCTTTAGCCGTTCTTGTGTGCGCCGGGTGACATTGCGTCGGGTGACACAGCGTCGGGTGACACAGTGGTAGAGCTACACAAAGGCTGCTTCCGTTCGTCCGGACCACCTTTGTTTCCTCTCCTAGGTACCTTTCAGTGATATAGCGTCACCAAGATAAGCTCTATCAGAATCAGGAATTGAAATTAGGCCCATTGTGAACTAATTTCCCAAATGTTATCTCAAGGAAGATGTCACTAGAGACACAGATAATGTCATCTTATCTATAAAGCAGAAGTCTGATTGACTTTCCCAGTAGAATATCTCGATTGGTGATCACTAATGTCATTATATGCACTGTGTGCAGCCTATTACCGTGACCATGGATTGAATCACCGATATAATATTGTATTTGTAAGCCTTTCTTGAAAGATTTGAGTTTGTTTCTAGATAAAACAATTTGTTCATATTCAAATAATTACGTATGTACCTACGGACACTTTTAAAGCATAACTTGCAAAAAGTGTTTTTTATGTAGGTATCTCCTGTATGTAAAATAATTAACCGCTCTATCACGGATGTCGTCATATACAGTATATTAAAATTCAATAGCCGAGAACATTTAAAAAAAATATCTATCACCCATCATTTTTTCAATCGCTCGCGCTGGTTATCGGTTAGTCTCGGTCGCAGTAATAAATTCATGGATGAGAACAAGTAGGTGGTTTTATCTTAAGTTTAATAATAAATGATGTGTTAAATGGCATGATCGAGGCGCAGTACACATAATATTATAATCTAATAAATAAAATAGGGGAAGAAATTTCGCCAACCCATCAATAGCTTTCATTGATTTGAATTGATTTTATAACAGGGTCTCTAATATATTTAAAAATTAGTGACCTCTGTATATCAATGCCCATTAAATAATATGCGCATTGGCTATAGAAACTGATGCGCGATCCTTGAAGGATTTGAAGACAAAATACTCAACCAAACTGAATAAATATTTTTTTAAATCATAAGGTATTGAAAATATCTAGGAGGGCCGAGATTTTATGTATTTGTTTAAATTATTAGTTTAAATTATAAAATATAAGCCAAAAAAAAAATTCGAGTTTTCAAGATTTTAGATGCAAACAATTATATAAACAAACAAAAAAATTTGCCTGCGTTCTATGTACATATGATGAAATAAAAAATTATGAAAATACATAAAAAAAAACATTGTGAAGGTATTATAATTAAACCACTCTTAAAAAAATAACCGTTGAAAGTTGAAACACAAATACTATGTCATACATAAATTAAAATTTCGTCCTAAAACGCAGTTTTTATGATTTTATTACATTACATTAGTTTGACCAATATCGTTTTTTATTCAAAACTACAGCTAACTCACAAAAATGCCAAATCTGCCTCTAAAATCGTGAAAATTTTAATTCTTTAATTACATGCTATTATAAATCAATACACAAATAAATAAAATAGCTCTCCCCCGTATTAGATATATATTATGATTACAAAGTATTTATTCTTCAAACTTTGCAAAATTACTTGGTGGCATCATTTTGATTAAATGAAACAAAGTAATTTGTTTAATTTAAATATTTATTCACTTAAGTTGAGTATTTTGGCCACATTTCCAAAATTAAGTTTTGCACTAAACCCAATTAGCTTAGATCTTTGGTTCAATTAGCAGAAGGTGTTTACATTTATCTCAGTCCGAAATTAAGCCTCGTTCTTGTTTGTATTTCTGAAATTACGTAATTTAATTGAAAAAAATAAATCGTTTCGATAGGAAATTGATAAACATTGCGATCGTTTTGTATAAATTTAGACTAAGTACATTAATTTGAAAGTGGGTCATTTTTGGTACTGCAAATACCAATCTTACCTGTTATATGTCTATTGCATTTATGCATATTATAGGAATGAGGATGCAATAATAAATAAACGGTTAACCTATGTAGTGCGGATATTTTAGCACTATACAAATTTACCACTTAAAAATGGTTAACCTTCGATTGTTACAGGTCACCTTGGTTATGGGAAATGGTTTCAATGAACCCCGGAGTAGGTACTTTTGTTGTTTGTTTTTGGGGTGTTATGCCGTGTTGCGCTACATCCTTCTTTAGTGAACGTTTCGGACGTAGCGCAGAAAAAGGTAGCGCAACATGGCATAACACCCCAAAAACAAACAACAACTACAATAATACTTTTGGCCGTGAAAATCTTAAATCATAGCCTACGGATCAGGTACTTTAAAGTTACGAAATAAAGAATAGCTAAATATCATATTCCTCCAGAGCCCACATTATTTTCTATAAACTCACTAGAACACGCCCCCGTACGGAGAAAAATGTTATTCTAAAATACGATAATTTTATTCGTAAAAACGGTTAAAAACGGGACTGTTATTGGCGGGAAGATGTAAGAATAATTTGTTGGTATACGTAATTTCGTACGTGTACCAACAAATTATTCTTACATTTTCCCGTCAATAAACATTGAAACACTGTTAATTTGTTCGTAAGAACTTCGGTCCCGTTTTTAACCGTTTTTACGAATAAAATGATCGTATTTTAGAATAACATTTTTCTCCGTGCGTAACAAGTATTAATGACCAATTCTCGGTATAATATATACCTCAGAAGATTATAATCCTTATTTGTAATTGTAAGGATTAAAAACAGTTACATTAAACAATTTTTAAAAATCACCGTAATCTTTTTATTCTGGAAAATCGTGGAACCGGAAAAAAGGTAGCCGCTTAGCTATTAGGGTGCATATAAGAGCACCCCCGTTTCCTGAAAAAATGCCTTTCGTATAAACTTCTAGCAGACAGTTGAATTTCATAAATATGAAAATTTAATTACAAAAAGCCTGTTGTGAAGTGAATCTTACCTAAGATCCAATTACGACAATAAAGATGTGTATGTATGATTCAAATACGTGCGAATTTCGACATAAAGAAACGGCGAATCATCTACTTATAAATAATAAGTAAGTATGTAATGGGAGTATAAAATTGAATGTAAATCCATTCATTCATTTGAACGAGTAAATGCGATTCGTTTACAGTAAATCGATTCATTATGACTTGTGTCTGTTTAGGTGTTGAAATTTGATTATTCGTGTCTCCCGCCTTCGGCAATGATTGTGTTTTTTATTCGCCCGCCCGTCGTACAAATGACGACGAAAATCGATGCTTTATCTGTCGTAACAGCTGTAAATATGGATACGTTTTTAGATTTTCACGGCCAAAAGCATTTTAGTTGTTTGTTTTTGGGGTGTTATGCCGTGTTGCGCTACCTCCTTCTATAGCCGACGTTTCGGACAGCGTTGCAGTGTCCATCATCAGGGGTGCTAGCATGGTCCATCGATATAACCCTATATCTATACTACATTGACAAAATCCGTCATCTTTGGTCACTTATCAATATGTGCTAGCACAGTCACCTATTGATAAGACATAATCCAACCGACGATTGACAAAAGCTCGCCAAATCGTATGCGATCTTGGCTGTGACCCTAGCATGGTCCATCGATAAAACCCAAGTATAGATATGAAATTCATTAAATTCGTTGTCTATGGTCAGTTAGCAATAATTGCGAGCACAGTGAAAAGATTATTCCGTTAGTCGGTAGATAAAGGTCACTGATTTTAGCGCGGCTTCCGTAGTGTCAGATAAGATATCAATATGCAGTTTTATTTAAATAATGTCGTTCGTTATGCAAGTTAACTGACTTATTAATCAATGGAGGTTAACCTAAAAACCTCCTAGTATTTAAAGAAATCGTATATGCGACCCATAAACTTACATGCATTCATTTAAGACGAGATCAATTTATTCATTTTAGCTTCGAGATACGAACTTTGATAAAATATGTCTTTGGATCGTATCAACTATTTAACTCCCGGAGATCGCAAAAAGTAAATGCGAAGCGCCGATGTATATTAAAGTTAGTATTTCAATTTGAAATTGTCAATTTATTAGTATTTTTAAATTTTTAAATATCTCATTTGAAATTTAGTAACGTAAATCCATCAAAAAGGTGCCAGTGTTGCCATCTTATACCGACTTAGTATTTTTTTCCTTCCGACATCGGTTTCTTTAGCAACGGTGCAAGCGTGCTAGGACATTCGATATAAACCGTCTGAACGGTAATACAACGGAAGATGTAAATCACGGGTGTAAATGTTCGAAGGATGATATTTCAAAGCTCTAACTGTATATGAGGCTAAATATTACTTCGTAAAAATATAATGAACTATTTATTAGCGTGATTACCCAAAAAAGTTGATTATTTATATTGTTAACATTACTCAAAGCAGCATCCAAAAAAGGATTGCATTTTTCTTCGCCCATTTTGTTTCAAAATCCCGCGCTTTGTCGAGTCTGTAGAAATGACGCGTTGGCTCATTGTAAGTTGAGTGGTTCTAAAAGTTTATTTTAATGTTTTTGAAATGTGGATTTGTGTTTTTATACCTGAATTGAAAGTTTGCTCTTCTATTTTTACATTTAGTTTTGTATGCATGTGTCAGATCCTGCTACTCAAATTGCTGGAGAAAAATTAAATGAAATTCGAGTTCTTGTCAATTACACTGGATAAATTTTTAAGGACTCAGTGGTGCCGTATGAAAATCTATGCTTGACGAGAGCATTATAGAGTTCAAAGGATGTCTTAAGTTTAAGGAGTATATTCCATACAAACGCCAACGATTTGGAATAAAAATATTTGTTTTGTGCAACGTGCAGACGGTTATATTTTAGATGTAATTATTTATTGTGGTGAAGTGATGGATGTTACTGACGAACAATGTCTTGGGGCTTCCGGAGCTGTTGTCACCACTCTATTAAAAGACTACGTAGGTAAAGGCCACAAATTGTATGTAGATAATTGGTACACTAATAAAATATCATTTAAATTTCTGCATGACTACCAAACCTACGTATGTGGAACAGTTCGAAAAAACCGTAAAAACATATCAAAATTCAATAAATCGAAGAAAGGGTAAATTGCCTCACATTATTCTGGTTCACTGGTAGTATTAAAATGGCACGACAAAGGATAAATGCGTATTTTAACAACGCTTCACGATGATACAGTTTCTCCAACAGGGAAAATAAATTTTAGAAGAAGAGAAATAATTTCAAATCCAAATTGTATCGAAGATTATAACAAAAATATGGGCTTAAGAGATAAATCGGATATAACTAGTGTAAATGCCCTACGAAAATCAATTAAGTGGTACAAAAAAGTTTTCTTTCATCCTACATATTAAAATTTACCGAATTCATACATAATGCCCAAAACCGTTAGTTCAAAAGATATTAGTTTTCCTGATTATCAATTAAGTATATGTTATAAGACAATTATTAGAAAAATATCATATTTCGTCGCACCCTGAAGTTGGTCCACGTGCGTCACAAGATGTTACATTACGGTTATCTGCCAAAATGCTGGCTAAACATATGCCGTGACCTATACCCGCAACGGATAAAAAACAAAAAGCTGTAATGTTTGCTCAAACAAAAAACAAGAAAAATGATAAAATATATTTGTGGTGAATATAACCTGCCGTTACGTATTTGTCCATCTCAACGAAATTCCATGAGAAAAAAGAATAATAATTTCAAATCTTTTGTAAATAAAAAAAAAACTCCAATAAATGTGAAAACAGTTGGAGAATCGTTCGTTGCCTATTGCCCGTTCGTGCTAGCCGATTGTCAGAATCGTTGTTTATTATGCTCACTTCAAATATTCTGTGTTTGTTATGTATCTAAATCGATCTTTAAAATATATCAAAACGGAAATTTGATGATTTTCATTTTGTTGTTAATGTATACTAACCGCTAAGGTTTGAATAAAATAATTTGACATTTGACACAATATGTTTGACGTTTTATGTACATAGACAATATAGAAAATCTTTCCAGTGTTGCTAGCGTGTTTGACCAAACCTTTATCTACCCAATGTCAGTCGGTATAATATTATCGGTAGTTGCCTATGTCTATTCGATATTGTAAAGTTATCGATTTCATTGTGCTAGCACTCCTGGGCAGATCCGGCAGATCCGACGAACATCTGCAACGCTGTCCGAAACGTCGGCTAAAGAAGGAGGTAGCGCAACACGGCATAACACCCCAAAAACAAACAACGAAAAAATCTGTAAATATTTTTTGTTTATTTTTATTAATTCATTTTTGTTACATAAATAGAAATATATTAACATTTTTTTTTATAAAGAGTAAAAAAGAAAGAACAATTAAATTATACGGACAAAGATATATAATAGAAAGTAATTTTTAAAAAGTACACAGGGAGTAGAAAACAAAGAATAATGCGAGATCAATAAATATGAAATTTTTCTTACATATTTTAAATTGCAAAAAATTCAAATATCAATATGTGATTCTTTATCTAACAATACCCATTAGGTGATGATCATTAATTGTGTTGTTTTCATGATAATTATTAAGGACCGTCAACTGCGACCGTTCCCACAAACAATACCTCAAACATTACCACAAACATGTGACAGGGCAGTTTTTTGTCATTTATGGACCACGGAAAGCAAAAACATTGTGGCCGCGATCTAACCTTCTACAAAATGTGTACCCACGTGTTTTTGTCGAAGCAGACCGGCCTTTACAAAAACGTTTATTTCTAACGAATTTACGTTTTTATTATTGAACGTTTAAAATACTGACGAATTTATCATATCATGAAAAAAAAATGTCTTGTAAAAATATATACTTCTTTCGGACACAATCCAATATTTTTCAGAACAGAGAAATACAGAAATACTTAAATAGTTGATATACCTAAATAAATAAAAAGTTTATGCAACAACATCCCTTTAATATATTGCGTGCAGTAGGCGTGGGTTCCGTTTTTATCCGTCAACATTTATAAATTATTTTAAACTTTAAAATAAATCATTTTAGTAATGAAACTAATATTCAATTTTTATTGGAATAACTCTTGATTTATTAATATTATTTTCTATTTCGATGATATGTTACGTTGAAAAGGAATCAGACACAGAACAAAAAAAGGGAACGGTCGTAACTTGGACTTAAACCCGGATCTCTTGTTAACGGGACGAACGCCTTAAGAGCGATTGACCAGCGGCTGAGAATAAAAGTTTAAAAATGCTTGCAACTGTACAGGAAGGTTCCAATGAGAAAGATCGATTATTTCCCGTATCAAATTTTTAAAATAAAAAAATTTATATCGATTTATTTTATTCAAAACTTGCTTTAATATATACCTACATTCAAGTAAGCAATATAAATGCTCAAAACGCACGATGATAAATTATTAAATATCGTGTACTTCTTGTAATTATTTTTTGATCATAAGTATTTATGATTTTTCAATAATGTCTAAACAAAATAAGTGTGCAAAAAAAAAGTTTAATATTTAGTTAACCTTAAATAACCAAAAATGAGGTATTTTTGTTACAAAACACGTTCTCGGATTTATTTTTTAATAATTTTAATTTAACTAAAAAGAAAATTCTGAAAGCTGCGTTGACTAGATTATTTATTGGTTTATTTCGTTGTGTGATTACATATATGATTTGAAATTTGAGTTGTTTAATAGAATCTATCTTTTGAAAATTGAACAAATCTGCCAACGACCAACAGTATAACCTTAGTATATTAAAAATAAACTTAGTTTTTCAAAATTAACTGCGTGTGCCAGATAAAATAACAATCTTTTAAAATCAATTTATGTTTTTTTTGTAAAAAAGAGTCAATACGTCTAGAATTTGATTAAAAAGGGACTAATTTCCGGTATTCTCCAGTAATACCCTCTTAACCAACTCGGCCATTGGAATCAAATTTTTCTCATATTTTCACTTTTCAAATTATCACAAAGTTCTAAAGAATTGGTTTATAACCTAGATAGTGTCTCGGATAAACAAATACGATTTTATTTATACGGGGCACCTATTGACTTTCCCTAAAAATAATATTAATGATTTTCTACAACGTTCAACAATTTACGAGTATTTAAAAAAAATGTTTAGCCTTCTAATTAAAATGCTTCACCTGATTTTTCTTTATAAATAACGGTTATGAAAGTCTTTCAACTCCCTAATAAATCTTGGAGTCCAATTTCCGATACGATCTTATTTTGTTAGGATATTGTAATGACTTTACATTTATCTCCGCAATTAATCTCCTTCCAAAATTTGATAAATAGATAATGATTAAATTGCTTTAATTTAGAACTGGGCCTTGTTCCTACCAAAAGGGTTCTTTTATCGAGGCCCAAGGTATTAAGATAGGCCTCTATTGGATTCAGATTGATAAATTGAGCAGATGACGCCGTACCTTTGCTTATTTATCTTTCATAAAGGGTTAATCAAAACATTTATGTAATAATATAAAGTGTTTATTACAAAGTCTTCCAATAAGCGAGCCCTTTGACGGAGAATAATTTGTTTAGGATTTATTTTGTAATGGGTGTCCCTAAATTTAAGTAAATTTTGATGTAAAAAAAGGGTTTATTAATTTTTTATTGATTCATAAAGTATAGTGTAACGGACGCGCTTGTGACCATTTCATAAAAGGGGACGTGAGTCCAAGGTCTAAACGTAACCGCGGTTTTTTTTTGTAAATTATAAGAATGTAAAACTGCGTGTGACTATGTTAAATAAATTAACCATTGGGTTGGGAGTATGCGAGCCAGCAGAGAGGGAGTCGCAGCAGCAGAGTAGAACCGCAGTCGAACGCGACTGCAGTACTGCTACCCGCTATACATAGGATTACAAGCCCTTTTGCAATACTCGAATCAACAACAACTCTCTGTGCCCGCCCGCTCTACCTGGTTGGACAGTGCGTTTCACTTCTGACCATCGCCTAACCCTGGACCACGGACCACACTACTCTCTCTGGGCCAGATCTGGCTACGCCATACGGAAGGAGCTATTAAATCATCTTCATCCAGCTCTACAGCGGGCAAAGCAGACGACGTTCTCCCTCCACGCGTGGTGAAGAAAGCGACATTTGGCGCCTCCGTGGACCTCCAGCTTATTAACCGTTCTCGTGTGCTTCACCTTGTCTGGAACACATACAGAATAGGCTTATGTATGGAAAAAAATATCGAATAGCACATACGCACTCTTTTGTAGAAATATTCCACAATTTCCTCTTTTCGGCGTTGGTGGTTGTGGGCTTGTTGGCATAATCCTTAGACTTCAAACATCCCAAAGAAAATAGTCCAATGGCGTTAAATCGCAAGATTAGGGTGGCCAATTCTGATCACCTAACCTGGAAATTACTCATGTAGTAATTGAATTGATTCTTGAGCAGTGTGGCATGTGGCAGCGTCTAGTTGAAACCACATTTCTTCCATATTCATATCTTGCAATTAAGGCACAAAAATGGATTATCATATCGCGATAGCGGTGCATATACAAATATACATACGTCAGCAAAGCCGAAGATCCCATTTTTCCGATATCCTGCTCCATACATTACCCTGAACTGTATACGTGTATACTTTAATATATTATTTTTAAAATTTAAAAACATGTGTTTTACATTTACTTGATTTTATCAAAATTACTTCTTACATAAATTTTGGCACAACCTATATTAGCGTAAGATAAACGCTGAAATCTCCGATTATTGTAAAAAGCATAAAATTCACATGAGATATTAATGCAAAGGTTTGTGTTCAAAAGATCAATCTCTAGATACCTTTATGAAAAGGAGGATTTTAGGTAAATCTATTTTATTTTCGTGGAAAACATTTCCTTTGTGTTTTTAAAATATTATTTATTTAAAAAAAATTTGTATATAGATAAATATTTTATAAATAATAAGTTACGAATTCGGCAGTCGTAAAAAAAAGAATTGCTTCTCTCTTGGTAAATAATATACGTCGACCTCCCTCCGGGTCGATCAATCATAATTCTTGATTACGGATCTGTCTTATTTTACGCAAACAAATAATCGTATAAAATAGTATATTTATGGCTTCCAGAGTGGTAGATAGGTACTCTCAGTATCGCCCACGCGAAAATCCACCATTCAGAAATGAAAAAAAGTGCTTGAAATTACTTTAGATATGTTTAGTCATGAACATCCAGGTAGAGCCCAACCTTTCTCTTCCCTGTCGCTTTCCCCTTCTCACCCTCTTAAACATCACAAAATACCACGTCATCCAACAGTACCGACTTTTGGTATTTACATAAAAAAATATGATGGCAATGTCACAAGTGGAGCCCCCAAAATACGATATATATTACGCCTTACCAATAAGATATAACACTTCTCAAACGATAAACGGTGTTTTACTTACACATTGAATAAAGACTGTATATTTTCTATATCGAATTATTACTAATAAAAATGTCTTTATCTTGCTCCGATTTTTGTAAACTGTAAACTGTAAATAAGTAAAACTAAGGTTTTCAAATAAACGATAGTATAATAATTGTATAAAATATTCACGAGTTTTCAGTAAAGCTGTAAAATGAAAATAATTAAACAGATTTTAAAATAAATAAAACACTGGCGAAAGTGGGTAAGAAAGTAGGAAAAAGAATAAAACATCTTCCTTCAGTCTACTATCACGGGTATTAAACTCCCGAAGCCCGGCAGAGCGAAGACCATAGAAGCCGGCAAAAACTAGACGATCGATTACAGCAAATTTCAAGAGCTAGGAAAACAGTGCACCTTTGCTTTTTGCTCAATAGGTGGCCTGAAGCATGTGCTCTGGACGTAAATCAGGAACAAGCTAGGAACTCCAAAGTTTTGGAGGGAAATTAACAATTGTTCCGGAAAATGGCGGGATCGAACGTGCGGCATTTTGAAATTGAGTTCGCGTGGTTTGAAAACAGCCCCTACAAAAGCGAAAGCATTTTTCCGGAATATATGGCCTAGTTGGCGTCTAAATTCATCCCACGAAACAAAGGAAGTCACGATTTTGTAATTGTGTGGTTGCGGTATTAATATTTTCCGTTCTAAACTATACTCCGAATGATTGAACTAAATCTACAATGCCTCATATTTTGTTAAACGACTTCGCGAGGCTATTTATTTTGTCTCCCCAATTTGCGTGACATTTCAACAAACAGTGTGGGGTTTATTTGTTTTTAGTTTTGATTGTTTAGAGCAGGGGTAGGAAACCTGCAACCCGCGGGTAGTATGCGGCCCGCGAAGCTTTTTGCTGCAGCCCGCGAGTTTTTTGGTGCGGCATTTTTTGGTGTTGCAATAAGCAGTTTAGTTATTATGTAAAATAAATTCTGTCTAATTTTTCTATCGTGTACATTTGCAAAACATAATTTTTTGGTTGAACAACGCAATTCCTAAATAGTAAAATGTAGGAAAGAAACACTTAAAAAATGGAGTATTATTTTATTTTTTTTTGTCATTTTCAGATGGTTCTGTACATGATTTGGGAAATTTTGATAAATTACCCGAGGTGAAGACTAAAAACACACAATTTTATAATGTTTTTTCACATATCAAATTTATAAAAAGCAAATAATTTGTGCATCTTTTCAACTGATTTTAAGTATGTTAAAAAAATTAAATGTAGATTTAATTAAGTAAAAAAACACAGTCAAATCACATAAAAAATTACAGCATCTTAAAAAAATATTGACGAGACAAAAAGGTCTTAAATTAAATTATTTTTTAAATCCCTTGTATGTAATTCAGCAATGGGTATATTTTTTACTATTTGCTATTTACAAAAATGCTATAAAAACCTTATAACGAAGTAGTATAAAATATAATTTTGACTGACAATAATATTTAATATGGATGATAAATTAAATTGATGGTAAGCTATTCACAATGATTTGCTTTATATAAATAGTTGTAAGCACAACATTCTCCATCCAAGCAATATAATATAAAGAGAAAAATACCAGTTTCATCTGACAACAATTAATATTAGGTAAAAGATATCCAAAAGTAAAATTAGGTACCAGAAACAGTAACTTTACGTAGGATTTCTAAAGATTTTATTGAAATGGATATCCTTACGGGTGCTGTTTATTATTGTTTCTGTTCAAATGTAACATAATCGAATTCATAAAAATCAATTATATTACAAGAAAATCTTTTCTGTAAATAATTAACAGAACTATAAAATAAACGGCTATTGTTTTATTAATATTATTTGGTCATTTTTCACTTTTATTGAAATTTTATTCAACATCCGTTGGGGAAGATTGTCCAATTGGTTTTTATTACAAATATGAATGATTGATTTGAAAAAAAGCATAGCAAACACAAATTATTAAAAAAATGAAAGCATATTATAAAAATATTTACGATAAAAAATTGATAACTTAAAAACTAGCAAGAAAATTAAAAAAAAATTTTTGATGAAGCAAGAGGCATTTAATTTTTTTAAATCTACTAAAATATTACTTCTGATAATAGAATCTATGAGCAATAATTTTCTGTGTCAGAAGAAAGATATCACGTAATAATTAATCTTTGTTATTAAAATACAAAATATATATATAAAATAAAAATATAAACTATATATACATATCGATGGAGATGAATCACATTTATTATTATTAAGATATTTCAATAACTAGGATGAGACGAATTCAGTGTTAATTGTTGTGTCTTGTCAACTAACTTTATAATAATAACTTTATAATAAATAACAAAAAGAATAGAAAATTAAGATTACACAAGATCATAAAATTGGAGAGCCAGATGGCGCACGGATTGCCGTTAAAATGAATGACATAAAGAGAATTGGCAACATTTGTTTTTAAAAGGCATTATGTCCTAGCGGAAAATATTTTCTAAATACGTTCAGCTTCACAAAACAATTATAATATCCCGTGATTTACCACGTATCTATGCTGGTTATAATAATAATTAGTGTTGTTGGTTTACAGATTATATATCCTCAGTAACAAGTTTCAAATATCTTTTCCACGATGAATCGATTTAAAAATACTAAGCCTATATAATCTGGGGGGACGTCATCTCGAATTTGGCATTCAGTTCGTCATCTAATGATGTTTTCCCAAATCCCGACGTCACCGTTACTCTGTTTATGGTTGATTGGTTTTTCGGTTTCTTGGTATAATCTGAAATGGGTCCGGTCCTGGAATGCGACCCTTGGACCCGGGGCCAGTTCCGGTCCTTCTCGTTACTCCACCCGGCTCACCCCATATCTGCCGGTCCTTTTCCAATCGGCCGGTCCATCCCCTATCTGCGTTCAGCCCACGTCAAGATGACATCGTTCGGTCAAATGTTGTGATAATACCCGGGGCTATTTAAACCCAGTCCTTTTAAAGGGGAAGATTAAGTATCCTCTGTGCAGAATACAAAGACCAAATTTATCACGAAAAAAAACAGGAAGCACTCTTCATAGGTAATTTGTTACTTTTACCTGTTCTTCCTGTGATTCTTCTTGATTGAAGAATGAATGTCGCAGAATCTTGGAAGTGGAAATTAGCCCATTTACCGACATCCGATAGAGCTGAATATCAAGATATAGGCTCGTTGTCGATAAAAATTCATTATTTCAACTTTTGGTGGCAATCACTGTTAGAGTGAGAAAAATGTTTTTCTATAATACGGTGATTTTATTCGTAAAGACGGTTAAAACAGGACTGAAGTTCTTGCGAACAAATTAACAGGGTTTCAATGTTTATTGGCGGAAACATGTAAGAATAATTGTTGGTATACGTAATTTCGTACGTTAAATTTCACTGTGTATTATAATTGTGGGATTTGTGAAGCGAAAGTATTTATGAGAAATTAAATAAAAAAATATTTGCCGGTCTGCGCCAGTTTATGTGAAATAGAAAAAAATCACTTTGAAGTGTTGGCTAAAATTTGTTTAGGTTTTGGGTCACACACATTTTATCTTCATTTTCCTCTGTTCTTTTTCCTCGCCCTTTATTATCCCCTCAAGACGAAAATGGTTTACCATATAATACGACCACTTGTTCGTTTCGTCAACCTTTAATGTATTTTAGATGAGCCTTAGACATAGAGATGAGCGCTATTATTTTGACATCATTATTTTACAACGATTTGAACTTATACACTGTGTCCGGAAACTTCTAGTAGGTACAAGCGAGAAGAATAAACTTTCCACCGGGAACTTTTTTTTTTAATTCTCGCAACTGGAGAGTTAAGAAAACTTTTGGAGCCAGGTCTACACTTCGACTTATTTTAAAATGCATTAAGGCCCAGGTTTTACGGTAACATTTTGGAAATTTATTCAGTAATGAGTGGACATTTGAGGGGAGAGGTCACGCGCTCGCATTGCAGTTCCGTCAAGCAATGAATGTGGAATTGGGTGTTATACAAGCAAAGTAGAAATTAAATAATTAATTATTTTATCGTATAAAAATGAATGTTTCTTTGTTTGTTCCTCGTGCGGAACCTAAAGCATTTATCCGATAGCGATTTTTTTTTTTTTTTTTTTTACATTAACTCCACACAGGAGGCCCTGAGGAAAATAATTTCCCTCAGGGCCTATGTCATCTTTGAAGATGCTGTGAGGAGGGTCTTTTTGAGGAGAGGAAGGAGTGAACGTGGGTCTTGAAGAGACCCATGTTATAGGAAGGAGGAAACACAGAGGCCGGCAAATCGTTCCACAGCCGAGCTGTTGAACACAAGAACGAGTCGTAGAAGCGTCCCGTTCTCATGTGACAAATGTCAACCGTGTACATATGTTGGGCGAGCGTTTGGCGTGTTTCCCGACTATGCACCGGTGCCGAGGGGATCAATGAGGCTAGTTCCTCGGAGCATCTTCCATTGAAATACCGGTAGAACAAGGAAAGCATTCCTACCCGACGCCTGTGCTCTAAAGATTGCAATCCGTTTGTTAAGACGGGAGAATCTATCAAACGGACCGCCCGTTTCTGCACAGAGTCGAGGGTGTTTTTCAGGTACTTTGGGGCTCCAGACCAGAGGTGGCTGCCAAATTCAACCGTGGGGCGCACTTGCGATTTGTACAGGGTTAGCAGTTGTGTACTATTAAAGTATCTGCGGGCCCTGTACAGTACGCCCAGTTTCTGAGAGGCTAACTTAACTCTGGCCTCGATGGAGCCCCCATATCTGAGCTGGTCACTTAGAGTTACACCGAGCATATCAATGGAAGACCTGTTCGGAAGAATGCTACCGTTGAAGGAGACTAGATAGTCATTTCGATCCCTTTTAGACGTAATCAGACATGATTGGGTCTTTGATACATTGAATTCGACGAGATTATTCTTACCCCAAGAGAAAACACTCTCGAGGTAAGCGTCCATTCTTTGCTTCAAAGCCCTCCGAGCCATTGGAATTTGTGCACCCTTTGGGGGCTTGTCAAACAAAAAGCTATCATGGACTGTACTGTCATCCGCGTAACAATGAATTGGTGCACATGTCAAAAGGTCATTGATGTGCAACAGAAACAAAGTCGGAGACAGAACCGATCCCTGTGGGACGCCAGCGTTTATCGAATGCGAGGAAGAGGTGAAACCGTCAGCAACCGTCTGAATCGACCTCTCCCTCAAAAAGTCGGCAATCCACCTGCACAAGGATGCGGGAAGTCCGTAAGAAGGCAGTTTGTTGACAAGTCCTCGGTGCCAAACCCGGTCAAAGGCCTTGGAAATGTCCAGCGCAACCGTTTGGGTCTCACCGAAACGTTCCAGGCACCGCCCCCAAACATGCGTCACATACGCGAGAAGATCACCGCACGAGCGGTTCCGCCGGAATCCGTATTGACGGTCGTTAATAATTTTGTTCTTCTCGAGGTATGTGAGCAGTTTGTCGTTGATCACACGTTCCATCACCTTGGATAGAACTGATGTGATCGCTATGGGACGGTAGTTGGCCGGGTTGGAGCGGTCACCATTCTTTGGAATAGGATGGATGACCGCTTTTTTCCAACCAGAGGGTACAGAGCCAGAATTCAGGGACATTTTGAAAAGCTTTGTCAAAATCGGAGCTATTTCTGCAGCGCACCTCCGCAATACCAGGGCGGGGATTCCGTCAGGCCCACTAGCTTTATTAACATCAAGCCCTCGTAAAACCTGGAGCACATCCCGATGCCGGATCCTCAGCTTTTTCATATAGAAACCGCAGTGAGGGACCGACGTCGGGACTGCACCCCGATCATCGAGGGTTGAGTTATCCGCAAACATTTTTCCTAATAGGTTAGCCTTTTCGGTGGCGGTATTTGCTAGTGAGCCATCAGGTCTGGTAAGAGGTGGCAGACTGGATTTGCAGAAATTGCGACCTATTGAGCCCGCAAGCGACCAGAAGGCTCTGCTGCCATGCGGGCATGCAGCCAGCTTTTTGCTGATCTGCAGGTCGTGCTCGAACTTTGACCTATTTATGATCTTCTTGCTTTCCTTTGCCAATTTGTTATATGCTGCTCTGTTTTCGGAGGTTCTAGATGTGTTGTAGGCTCGGTAAGCCGCGTTTTTTCGCCGAACTGCTTCGGAGCATTGTCGACTGAACCACGGCTTTGAGCCCACACCAGTTTCTTTAACAGTGGATTGAATGAAGCCATCCATCGCGGATGTAATGACTTCACCAATTTCCTGGGCACATCTTGAGGGATCCGAAGTCCGAAAACAGACAGCTGACCACGGGAAAGCATTGAAATGAGCCCGCAGACCGAACCAGTCTGCTGACCTATAGTGCCACACTTTTCTCTTCAGCCTTTCTTTTGGCGGTCTGAAGTTGACAGGGATTGAGGTCGTCACCAGGCAGTGGTCGGACGATCCTAAAGGCGCTGTGACCTCAATCTTGTAACCGTGTGGCACAGTGGTTAAAAATAGGTCTAACAGATTGGAGCGGTGAGTCTGGACATCAGGAACCCTTGTAGGCTCCTGAACCATCTGCTCCAATCCGTGGCAAAGGGCAAAGGATTCCGCCTGTTGGCCAGCTGAGTCTGTTGGTCCTGAGAACTTCAACCATGGTTCGTTATGAACGTTGAAGTCCCCCAGAACCACAAACTCAGCCGAAGGGTAGCGGGGCAAGAGGTCATCAATAGTCTCGCTCAAATGTTTGAATAGCTCGGATGTGTCTGATTCGCTAAGGTTCGGTGAGCGGTATAAACACGCGTAGAATCTTGCCGTACTGGCAAGATTGACGCGCACCCACATTACGTCGAATCTGGGTTTTTCCAGATTCAACAGACGCACACAGTTGACGTCAGATCGGCTATAGAGACAGACACCTCCTTTGGGTCTGAACTTGCCAACGAGGGCGTAGCCCGGGCAGTCCAGATAGGAGGCATCTGGAGGCTCAGCTATCTGTGTTTCAGAGAGGAAAAGAAGGTTAGGACGCATTGATAGAAGGTGGTGATGTACATGGTTTAAATTTGTGTGCAGGCCGCGAATGTTGGCAAAATTTACCAACAGTTTAGGCCCGCACCGGGGACGCCTTCTACTCGCCGCTGTCAAGATATTAGTTGTATTCGTTGTGTTGTTCATGATTTTATAATTATAAAGAAAGAAAAAGTAAATATGAGGGGATAAGGAGGTCTGGGAAGGAAAAGGTATGAGGGGTGGGTAGGAAGCTGGGGATCAGAGTGTCCAGGAGTGATAGACGTATGAATCCATCCCACCCACTGCGGTGCAAGGCGATGGGCCGGGAGAGTCCGGCTGGAGAGGTCGCCCAATGCGCCCCAAACGCTGCTGCTGGGTCCCCTCCGGTCACGAACCGGCACAACAGCAACGGCGGGGTTTTTGCACTCGTTGATGGGGCAGCCCACCCTCAGTCGTGAGCCTGAGGGTCGGGCCCCTGTACTACCGAGCGGCCCGGACAGCGGTAGCCGGTTGTAAAGGGTCTCCCTCAACCAGCATCTACCAATCCGGCCCGCCACGCAGAAGGTGAGCCGACGCACCCGCCACCAAGACCCGGACAAACTTTACCCCATGAACCCGGGCACCCCTGCTAAGTCACCAAACGTAGCGAACCACTTGGGGTGACCTGTGGCAGAGGTGTTGGTCATCCAATTAATGGTTCCCAGGGCGGCGGTACCCATACCCGCCTACCAAAATGTCGTGTATGAAAGCGATTTGTCGTGTATGAAATTATTTCCTATACCTTTATCCGATTGTGATGAAACTCTGGTGAGTTGTTATGTGCACACCCGCCAATGTTTCTATAAATAATAGTGAGCTCTAGAGTCATGAAATTTGTAAAAAAAAAACATAAAAAAATTAATGTTTCTTTGTTTGTCCCTTATTCGGTACCTAAAGCATTCATCCGAGTGCGATGAAACTTTGGCGGATTTTTCGTGTACGTGTACATGCCCTTGAAGGTTTCTATATATATTATAGTGCAAGTGAGCTCTAACGTTATGAATTTATTTCCTGTACTATTTATCCGATTGTGATGAAACTTTTGTAAGTTGTTAAATGCACACCTTCGTAATTCATTATACGGTACCTAAAGCATTACTCCGATTGCAAATAAACTTTGATGATTTGTTGTGCACATACCTGTAATGGTTTCTATATGTAGTGCTGAGCTCTGGCGTTATAAAAAAAATCCTATACCATTCATTCGATTGCGCTGAAACAATAGGTGATTTGTTGTGCACGCGCCCGCGAAGGATTCTATATACATATAGTGGTGAGCTCTGACGTCATGAGATTTGTAGAAATAATTACAATATTTCCTTCTCATCCCCATTCACCTTCAGCCACACAACATACCCCAATTGGAAATGTCATAGTCTCACTAACTCCAGACGGGAGCAGGTGGGACTTTTGTAAGGTATTCATATAAAAAAAGGAGTGGCGGACGTATGAATCCATCTCTCCCACAGCGGGGCAAGGCGATGAGTCGAGAGAGTCAAATAAATTTTGGGTAATTTGTACACGAGCTGCCAATAAGAAGGAACAGCCTCAGGAGCACACGTGCTTCAAGAATTATTCAGGGTCGTCTACCGCGATGGAATCCTTGTTCTACCGTTATTTCAGACATGGAAGATGCTTCAGAGAGGAACTAGCGTCATTGATCCCTTCAGCACCGGTGCAAAGTCGGGAAACACGCCAAACGCGCGCCCAACATATATACAAGGCCGAAATTTCTCACATGAGAACGGGTCGCTTCTACCACTCGTTCTTGAGTTCAACAGCTCAGCTGTGAAACGATTTGCCGGCCTCTGTGTTTCCTCCTTCATACAATATGGGTCTCTTAAAGACAAATTTTCTCCGGGCCTCCTGTGCGAAGTTATATATAAAAATAAAAAAAAAGATTCTACTATTATTTTTGAGAGGTTTAAAAATTCCGTACGACTAACACTGTTTAACACAAGAAATAAAGATAAAATTAATATCATTCTAAAATCCACAAGTCTTGGCAATTTTTGTAGGATATTATGCAAGTTTACATTTAGTTGATTTTATATCAATTTGTATTAAATTTTGTGATTTTTCGTTTATGTGCGTCATTCTACTTTTTGTTTATCTGAGCTAATAAAGTTTACATTTAGTTAAATTAAATTTTGTGATTTTTCGTTTATGTGCGTCATTCTACTTTTTGTTTATCTGAGCTAATATTTTGAAATATATTCTTTCTTGAGTACGAAAAAATTTATCTAAATAAACTTTCAAAAACAAAACCACCTTTTGTCATTTCTATTGCACGTACTTAAAAATATTTGTCCCAACTTTATTTTATGATCTTCCTTTATTCACACCCATTATTTTCCGGTAATATTATAAATACAGTTATTGCCATTTTATAAACCATACAATCTACGTCAAAACACCATTAGATTCAAAGTCTCATTGAGTAAAAAACGGAGACGTCAAAAAAGGTTCAGGGCGTAAAAGATGTTTCTATCTATCCATTCCATTGCTAATATGTTTTTTTGTCTGTCTAGCTGCATCCATTATCTAGTAAAAAAATTTAAATTTTATATAGCAAGTGTATTTTTTATTTCGTACTTTATCAAAATGCTAAATGGTTTACCAATTTGGTGTCAATCTTACCCGAGTCTGCCCCATAGATGGCTAAAATTGTGGTTGGCTAGCGGGCCGTACAAGTACGAAAAATACCTAACTGCAGTCAAGCCGAGTTTTGATATCCCCCCCTTAAATAGCCGATATTAATCCCTTAGCGACAGATTTTTTCAAATTTCATCTCTGAATCCCAATGGGTAAACAAAATATCTAAGAGAAGGACTTGGTATACCGATCCAAATACACACCGAACATTCTTTCCAAACGGTTATATAAAAATGGCGGCGATTTCCATGATAATTTTTCAGTTTGAAAATTAAGTAATAAATATTGGTTCCTTCTTGGCTGCCATTTTTGTAAAATATAATGTTTTATTGGAATGCCAAGTCTTCTCTTAGGGTACTCTGTTTTGTCAGTAATAAATTCCAACTGATATAATCGAAAACGAAAGCTCAAATTATCAAAAAAAGTTACTTTAAATGAATCGCGAGTATCCCGGAGTTTCTAGGAGTTTTTAAGTGTTTTTAGGAGTTTCCGTCATGTATAAATAAGCACCCAGTTAGTGCTTACTATGAAAGAGATGATATAAGAAGGCGAAAAGAAATGATCATAAAACATTTAAAACTTTTTTTGGTTATCCATTGCGTCTTCTTTAACACTGTGATCATTCGTGATAATACACTGTATTAATTGCAATCCATTGACTATCATTTCGCAATCACAAATCAAGCATTATTAATGTTATAAATAAATCAATCGGATATTTTTTATTATATGATACATAATAAAAATAATATTACATATGTAATACGCCGGGAAGATTGATTAAAAGAACCAATAAACCTTGAGATTTAAAAGAATAGCTTTTTCCGATTACGAACCAACCCGTAGTTTCCGGGAAAGTAAATACCGGCTTTTCTTATAACGGAAACGTTCCGTCCGGTATCATGAAACTTATTTGGTGTAAAGCAACGAGGCTTATTGTGTTTTCCCAGTTAGGTATCTGCCTTATTTAATCGGATTGATTGACAGCATTAAAAGTAATGAAATAAAAGGGATTTCACGATTTCCAGAAAACTGACATTGTGATTTATTCCATTTCTTCGAAGGCGCTCGTACTTCTTTGATATAAAATATATTGTTGATAAAAAAATTGTTAACTTGGTAACTTACCCGTGTTTCCTTTTTTATTTTATATAAAGGAAAAAATACCAGGTTACGAATAATCTGAGAATATTTGAAAAACTCCAACTACCACCACACACGAAGAAAAATGTTATTCTAAAATACGATAATTTTATTCGTAAAAACGGGACTTAATTCTTACGAACAAATTAACAGTATTTCAATGTTTATTGGTGGGAAAATGTAAGAAAAATTTGTTGGTATACGTACGAAACTACGTCTTACATGTTCCCGCCAATAAAAATTGAAACCCTGTTAATTTGTTCGCAAGAACTTCAGTCCCTTTTTAACCGTTTTTACGAATAAAATGATCGTATTTTAGAATAACATTTTTCTCCGTGCACCGTGCGGAAGATGTTGCTTGTGTTGTGATGGAGGACTTAGCCAGCCGAGGAATCGAACACGCGGGTGGGACCCAAACGCGATGCACATTCGGCCACTGACCGGTCCACTTTAAGTTTGCTATATTTGTATGTAGTAGTTTTATATGTGTACGCTCATATAAATATAATATTCGTTGCAGTTATAATGTGACAATTGTATGGTTCTTTGAAGGTCTCTGGAGGTCCGGAGTTGGTCGTCAAAAGAGCTCCTTATATGACTTATTTCGTCTTCCAAAACAAGAGGTGAATCGCACAGTAATAATACAGGTTATACTCGGAATGGAACACTTGTGTTAAATTACTGCTTAATTGCGTACACATAGTTCATATAAACTCGTATTAAAGATGAAATGATTTTAGATGTTGGCTGTTGGCTGTAAGGATTTTAGTAATGGATTGAATGAATTTTAGCAAAGAATTTATGACTATATAGGCTTCATGACTTGACACTTTTGCTCCTCATTAAAGCTTACACAAAATAATACAAAGACATGTATACAAATTAAGATAAAGTGTGACGATAAAATGAAAGTAATTTTAAAAAACATTTAAAAAAAGGTGATCCGGGTTGCTTGTTTTCTATTTTAGTTAATTATTGTAAAAGGTTTAAGACACTTATAGTCTCTTCTTTAGCCAAATCCTAAAAACCAGAAACACATTTTCTTTAAATGATTTGTATTCGGAGACTGGAAACTGACATTGGTACTTTAAATAAAGAATTAAAATAAATAATATTGGATAAGGCCATGATAAATTCGTACTAAGACTCCTACCGGTAGTCCCGCCAATGGGAAGAAGTACCTACATGTGTATATACTTTATTGCTGGTCAGAATCTCTCAGGGTAACGATATATAAAATAATAATAGAGAGAGAATTAAGATAGAAATCCTCCAATTCTTGAAAAAATTACCCTCTTTGATATTTCCATTGCTTGAGTAGCTTTTGGTCTTTCTTTTATTTCCTCTATTGTGATTTCTTATTCGTATTAAATAATAGGTTTTTGGTGTAGGACCGTGAAAATTATAATTACTTATGACGGTTATTGCGGCAGTTAAAATTGTCAGAAATTGAGTGAATTATAAGAGAAAAGGATTGCAGTTCTAGCTGCGCGGCCGGTTTCATACAAAACGTAGCATTGGATTTGAAGCCAAAATACCCAACCAAACTAAAAAAAAAAAATTCTTATCAAAAGGTATGTCAAATGTCTATCTCGGGCAGGAACTAATTTATTTATTTTTGGTTTAAATTAAAAAACATAGGCTATTAAAGATTTTAATATTTAACGATTTTAGAGGCAACTTGGACCATTATTTTCGAGTAAATGTAAACATTAAAAAAAATAATTTTATCAAATTAAAAAAAAAATATAATGAAATATGAATTTAATTAATATATTTTTTTTTAGGAACAATTTTTAAGGAGGTAAATTTAAATTACAAATTACCTATTTACACCGGAGCATAAACTTGTCGTTAAAAATTTAAAATTAGTATCCAAAGAAACGCATTTTTAACATTTTAAATTTTATTCGTCATTATATTACATCCAAGGATTAGGCAGATTTTTTTTTAATAATTATAAATAACTCACAAAAAATTCCAAAGTTGCTTCCAAAATGAACCAAAACTGATTTCTTTAATTACCTACAAGTCACCATTTAAAAGCAAAAAAAGCAGCTCCTGTCCGAGGTACATATTTGACCTACCCTTTTGTTACAAAAATAATTTTTCAGTTTGGTTTGGTATTTTGGCCTCAAATCCAAAACTACGTTTTGTATGAAACCGGCCGCGCAGCCGTTCCTCTCAAGGCGAAGCACAACGAAAAAATGCAAAATCACGTGATTTTGGTTTGAAAATTCGATGATTTAGAAATATTCTATATGCTTTAATTGAAAACTGCGAGAAGCACACGTCCTGAACTTTGAAATGGTATTTTTATAAGCCCAGAAAAAATAAGGCGTCAGGACTGTAAAAAACCCATTAATGTTCAAAATCATCATCAGAAAATATTTGTGAACATTTAAATATTTGTGATGAAACTTCAAAATAAAAAAACACACTTTTTGTCGATGTTTTTTTCTTGCATAAATCAAAATAAGCGTTTGGGGTGTTAACCGCTTGGGCACATAAGCTTGTTTTCACGACAATTTAACATAGGTAGACATAGGAACGACGTATGCCCCGCACCTGAGTTAACTGTGAGAATTTAAACCTTATCGCTATTTACATAAGGATGTCATTGTTGGCGGCCCGATTCTAAATGCTGTGAGACGTGGTGCATCAGCGCCTTTATTGAGGTTCGCTTCCACAAAAAGATAGGTGCATTAAAAACATTATGTTTAATTACAAAATACGTCGAAATCTGCCCTCTTCTATCCTTGTGCCTACCCTTCATTAACGCATCCTCTTTATATTCTCCTATATTATCCTTACTTCTGATGTGATACGTCTTTAGTATTTAACGTATAGGTTGTCCCAATAAGAGCGCTAAATTAAGTTTTTGAATTATACACACTGATTATTCGAAATGCTGTATTATATTTATTTCGTTGTACAGTTTAAATGTTTCGATTATGTATAGAATAAAATGTCAGACAAATGAGCACCACGGCTGTCCTTGCAAACTCTTTGCGTAATTGTGGTTTGATTGTGGCAATATCATGTTATGCTCAAAAATTGTTTGTGAGGCCCAATTTGGGAGCGGGGGATGGATATCACCACACCGGGAACCTTTTATTCAATAACCAACACCTCTGCCACTGGTCACCTCAAGCGGTTTGTTACGTTTGGTGATTTAGCAGGGGTGCCCGGGTTCAACAGCTGAGGTGGTTTCAGACTTTGGTAGTGGATGTGCCTACCCACCAGTTGCAAGTCAGGCTGAATCGGTAGAGGCCGGCTTAGAACGACCCTTTGAACTCTCCAAATCTCGACCGTCGTCTTGCATCGCAGTGGGAGGGATGGATTCATTCGTTCGTCATTCGTGGACGCAGTGACTTCTAGATTACTATCCACCCCATACCTTTTTCTTCCTAGAACATCCTCTCTTTCCTTTCAATAAAAAGACACAGCATCCCGTAGATAACACAGGCCCTACGGGAGATTATTTGTCTCATGACATCCTTCTGGGGTTAATGAAAAAAATAATACATATGTGACTTCAAATAACCCAAGAATTAAGTGGCGAGTTGGCAATTTACTCTATCTTTCTGTGAAATTACACGACCAGGATACCAAAAAAAAACTGTTCAGAAATTTTCGGAAGATGCGAATTTTGAGGAATAAAATTATTTCAAACAAAGAAAAAGAAGCTTGTAATGTTTCATATTTACTAATCGCAAGGTTGGCAGATGACACATGACACAGATTTTTAAAACTGCATACTTCATAATCAGAACACCCCGGAAAATGTAAATCCGGCTCACTTAATTTTAAACCCTGAATAATAATATTACGTTCAATCAATTTTCTTGCTTAAATTATTATGCTCAAGAAATTAATACAGTGCTCGGAGCAAAATCTGCTATAGCTAACTCGCTCATTAAATTTGTCTTTAGTTTAAGACGCCCGCAAGGTGCATTACGATCTAATTAAGATGCGCCTGGAATCAGAGATAGATAATACGCAGCACAACATCTGTTGGGAATATTTCAGATATATTATTAAGACGTAACCGCTTAGGTTTCAATCAATGTACTACATGCTCAAACTATGATTATTATATTCGTAATGCGCAGTTTTCCCTAGGTATTAGAGGCAGTGAATAATAATCCTCTGAAATCTGTGTTTAGTGTGGGAGTTTTGAAGGATTTAGGGTTACTGTCTTAAGTTTCTGTAAGTCTTACAAAGTTTTTAGTGAGAAAATTATGGTTTTTTGCTTGCCATTTCCCGTCCGAGTATAAATACAAAAATTAGAGTTCTGACGTGTACGGCTAAGGAGGTTAAACAATCACACAGAGCTGTTGAGATAGTGTCCATGGGTCCTTCCAGTCATACACGTTGTCTGTAAATGTATGCGCTCATATGAACTTACAGCACTCGGATTAATATGATTTATTAAGACAATTCCGAGCTTAAATCCACTTTTTTATACCCTGTTTATGTCGATTCCTTACTTGATTCGTAACTTTTCGTACTTGTTCGTACTTGTACGAATACTTGTACGAAACTAATTCGTACTTGTTACGAATCAAGTAAGGAATCGACATAAACAGGGTATAAAAAAGTGGATTTAAGCTCGGAATTGTCTTAATAAATCATATTAATCCGAGTGCTGTAAGTTCATATGAGCGCATACATTTACAGACAACGTGTATGACTGGAAGGACCCATGGACACTATCTCAACAGCTCTGTGTGATTGTTTAACCTCCTTAGCCGCACACGTCAGAACTCTAATTTTTGTATAGAAGAAGCTACATTTATTTTTTAAATGATTTTAGGCCATTCAATGTCCCCGCTTGCACGAATTTTAGTAATAAACAAAAAAATGTGCATATTTACGTTTGTAGTAGTTCAAGATGGAGACATATCATTGATGTGTTTGCCTAATGGTTCAGCATCTGGATAGAGTGAAATAATAAAGAAAGTAGATAATCAAGGTATTCACTTAAAAAAAATAATAACACTTTCACTATTGTTTCATAGTCAAAATGTCTACCTTTTATAACGTACCTCACCTACAATATGTTATTCAATAGTTAACACGATACGTTAATGTCCAACAAACTTAATAGAAGCAAACTAGTCTTATTATAGACGATAAAAGATTGAAGAGATTCCATTGGTATTACGTTTTCAATTCCAATATTGGTTGAGGTCGAAGTCGTCTGTGAACTCGTGTCAGAGGATGAATCCATAATACATACTGGTCGCTCTCCACGAATTCAATAAATGCCACTCGAGCATTCTACTCGCTAAAAGGGGGATTTCCAACATGGAGGTTAGTTGACACGTTAAAGTTCTGTTGAAAATATAAAAAAAACTGCATTACGTATCTAGTAGGTAGGTACAGTACGAATAGGTGTGTTAACTGGTCATTCAATGATCTAGCTAAATCGCACTCTGCTGTAGATATTAAAACAAATAATTGAATTCATTTTTAAAAGTAGTGTCAGACAGGAAGGATGCATGTTCCTGATGCATGATCCAGCAGATCCGACGATGTGCCACACATCGTCGGAACCGCCGGACCTGCCCTGATGATGGCCACTGCAACGCTGTCCGAAACGTCGGCTAAAGAAGGAGGTTGCGCAACTCGGCATAACACCACAAAAACAAACAACGAAAAAGGAAGGATGCATGTTTAAAAAAAAGAAACAATGCTGGGTATGGATTCCATGTTAGAGGATAGTGTCCTAACAATGCGAGCTACGAATGTAAATAATTGTAGTTAGTAGTTGTTTCAGTGTGTTGGACATGCATTTATATAGTTTGATTGCGTAGTAGGTACTTACAATTTCTTTGCCCTTGCTGTGTTATATCGCGCCTGCGAGAATTTTTTTTTCGAGAACTTTCAGTGGAAAACTTCAGAGAATCGAAGATAGACGATTTACTGCTATTGTGCGATAATCTACACTTGTGCTTACTATATGCAATGTGTTAGGGGTTTGGTCGAATCATCATAGGTTAAGTAGAACTAACAACAAGAGAAAAGAAGTAGAGAAAACATCAAAACAAGGATATACAAATATGGATGATTACAAATAAAGGGAAAAGTGACAAGACATAACAAAACATGACTAGCAAATGATACATTTAAAATTTATTACATTAATTTTTTCATAATAAAATTTTTATTGCTTTGTAATTTTTATTATTCTGGATGTTTTTGTACATATCTGGAAGCGAATTATATAGTGTGTAAGCTATACAGTTCAGATATATTATCCCATATCTTAATGTTCAAACATTAACATTTTATGTATATACATACATTTCATTCCAACTATAGTTTGCATTCCCAAGAAAACGTTTACACAGTCATAATAGTTAAATAATATGGTTTAATGTGACAATGATTTGAACTTGTTAAACTATTTTTTTACCCATTTCATAAACTATTGTAAACACAAAATTATTATTTTTTTATTAATACTTTAGTTAATTTGGAGAAAATTTACAGATTATCTATTTTTACTTCACTTATATTGTACGCTACCTACTCTTTTAGTGCAGTACAAATACTGATTTATTTTTCAAGTTACCTGTATTTTGTGAACTCTTTATTTTAATCGTAATTTAAAGAAAAATATGAACTGCATTGTACAAGCCCTATGTATATTAAGGTGGTCCAAAAAATTTTTTTTTGTAGTTTTCATTTGGCCACCCCGCGAATTTGTTACATGTATTTATAGTAATAACATAGTAAAATTTCAGCGACATAGCTCAAGTAGAAAGGGGTGCTCAATCGAGTGTTGTTTTTGAATTTTTTGTGTAAAATGCTAAATTTTTACGTTTTGTTACAGGACAGTTTCTTGTGTTAAACTATTAAATAAATATTACAATAAACTACTGAAAAGTTTTATAGACAAATTTAAACAGTTTTGATACTTATTTAGTAGACTGTGGAGTGAATCAGTGTACTAAAATGTGTTCATCTACTTGAAAAAAAGACGAAATTTTTCTACTTTGGGTTCTAGATATTGAGCCATTGATGAGGCTTAACCAACTTCATATTCTTTGGCCAGTTTTACTCCGTTATCACCACAAGTTAAATGAATCCAAAAATGTGATAGATTGCGCGCCTGTACTTACTCAATAAATTATAGAAGTATGGAGTAAATCTAGTATTCCGACCAGACAACAAGATCCCTGCATTGTAAAACTGATTAAATTTCACAAGAACTGGCTGCTATTGAATAAAAATAGAGGAAGAAATTCTGAAGCACAAAGAAAAAGAGAGTACTTGTTTACAAAAGTATCAACGTTATTTGGTATAAGACGCCAAATGACATTGCAAAAATCACGGGATAGCACTAGAAAAACTTTTTGATATTGCCCATGCAAGCGCTTTAAATTTGATAACTGCAGGAACGGGGGAATAAATATCTGATGCTGGTTTTGACACAATGCAACAGTGAAATGTCACAAATGAAGTCCGGGCTATGAGTTTTGACACTACTGCTTCTAACACCGGTGCCAAAAAGGGAGCTTGCACTCTTTTAGAAGAAAAAAGGGCGTGATCTTTTGTGGCTTGCTTGTCGTCATCACGTATTTGAAATAATGCTTTCAAAAATATTTAATCTGCATTTTGGGCCATCAAGCTCTCCTCAAATCCCACGTTTCAAAAGATTCAGCGATATTTGTGAAACATTACCGAATGAGCACTACGATTGTCTTGACGCAGAACAGTTCACTGAAAATTCTCTTGAGAGTCTTACAACCGCTCTATCTGGAGAGAATCAAGTTTGTGATGATTACGGAGAGCTAATGAAGCTCATCATGATTGTTTTAAACAAACCACCTGCGATGATACATTGGAGCGCTCCAGGTCCGATTCTGTATGGCCGTTGGATGGCGAAATTGCTGTATGCTTTGAAGATTTTTCTTTTTCGAAATAATACTCCTTTCTATTTTCTCCTTTCTATTTTCTACTTTCTATTTTCTACTTTTATAATTTTTCCAATATTTAACATGATTTATACTAATTCCATGTTTACACTAGACTTCATATTTCATACAATGTAACTATACTATATTGGTCACCATGATACAGGCAGCCGCCTAGTATGGTGATTTAATATATCAACTTTATGTAAATGTCACAATTATGTAACATGTATTATATAAATAAATAAATAAAAATAAAAATTTAAACTAACCAAGAGAGAAGAAAAACAAATTGTTCGATTTGTTAGTTTTGGTGTGCTCATCTACACCAAAGTTTGGATCGAAGCGCCTTTGGCAGCAGATGCACCAGTAAATGACTTACTACTTTGGAAAAGCTTAAAATTTTACGAAGCCATTGAATTCCGAAATCAGTATAGCAGTTAGTGTCTTAGAGCGTCACTTATGGTATTTGTCAGATGAACTAGTTACACTTGCCTTGTTTTCTGACAAGCTGTCTGATGCTGAGAAACAGGCCATAGTTCAAAAAATAAATTCTGATAGCGGTTATCTTTCAGTACGAGGTGATTCTGCTAAGCTTGCCTTGGAATTTACATTAGAAGATTTTGCAACACAATCTTGATCAAATCATGGACTCTTTCTTGCAATTACCTCCTGAGACTTGGAATGACAAAACACAAAAGCTGTGTCAAAAAATTACGAGTTGTTAATGATACAGCGGAAAAAGGTGTTAAACTCTTTGAAGATTACAATAAGATACTCACTGAGAATGAATGAGGAAGAAAAGCAATTTTTACTTCACATCGTTGAACAGAACGGAAAATCGTTTCTACTGAAACACTCAAAAAGGAGTTAACAAACATAGTTTTGAAAGATTGCGACAAATATTATGTTAATTATTGCTTTGTTACCAAATTTTGTTCACATTTAAATACTTTGTATACTTATTTGATTTAAATACTTGTAATATTAATAAACCTTAAATTAGGTGTTTTACTTAAATTCCTGAACTTTTTGTCATAAACTTCTAATTCGATGAGCACTCCCTTGTATATAAGATGGGGAGCTGAAATTTTTTACACATAATAGGAATGGTAGGTGTAACAAATCAAGGGGGTGGCGACACCTATATTTGAATATTTTTTTTTTTACTATATAGGCTTGGACCACCCTAATGTATATATATAAATAAGAAAGTATACAGATTTAGGAAATGAAATTAAAAGAATTTGGCATTCTCAGACTATAAAAATATTACCATTTGTTATTTCGGCTACTGGCATTATACCTAGCTCCCTCATTAAAAATTTAGGCATATTAGATTTGTCAAAGAATTTGTATATAAAAATGCAAACTCAGTCATTTTAAATACATATAGGATTACGAAAGATTTTTAAAATATTTATATTGAGGGATCTGTAGGATTTATCGGTCAAATTAGGAATTCCACCGAGCCGAACCCTCTGATATGAAAATATCTGGAGTCGGTGAATTATATTCCCATTTAATAGTTTGGTAGATTAACATGTTGTTCTTGTATTGTTTTGTATTAATTATACTTATATAATACACTTCCATAACGTGGATTTACTAGATGATCATTTATATGGAAAAGTGTATGAAAGGGTTTAGTTTTTCCTATGGGATATATACCTCTCAAATTATTCAATTGTCCATTGATCATGTAAGATGTGTTCTTGATAAAATCCAGCTGAAGTTTCTGCCAGTGACTTACTTAACCCCTCCCTCAGATAAAGTTTTAGCCAAAGTGAAACTCGATCGGTGGAAAAGAGCATTTACTGTGCTTTTTGCTAAGTCACACCGCACTGCTTGCTTCCACGAAAATAATATAAAACAATATCTTTAACCGGAACGCACTCCAAACTCAGAGTGGCAATTCATCTTATTAGATTTCCCCAGGAGTGCTGAGAGAGATACGTCGTCTCACATGTTCCTCTCGACACAAAGCCCCCTCCCTCAACATTTACATTCTTCTATCTCACAACCGTCACTTATTTTAAAGCACAGGTTCTCAAACTTATTTCGAACACCGCCTACTTTGAGATGTCAAAAAAAATCTTGCACCTCTCATATTTTTTAACTTCTCTTTTTACATTACCGTGCGGTACTTATCTTACAATTTCTTGCAAATATAATTTATAAACATGCTTATCATATGGATAGGATAGATAGGTGTGACCCATATCTACTTTCTGAGGTGAAGGAATGTTTCATTGAAAGTAAGTAAAACTCATACTTAGTCATATTTAGAAGTACTTTTTATTAAAATAAGTCTTTGAATTTAAAACTTATCTAATATGAAGAATGAATCTGATGCTTTTCAAGAGTTTGTTAATACCAAGCTCGAATTTATTTAGAAACAGCCGTAAGTCGCCGAGATCAGTAACTTGAAGCCGATTTCTCTTTTTAGTTAGCCACTGGGAGGTTTTTTTAGGGAGGCAACGTTAGTCTACAATTTGGGAGGCGGGTGTGGGTACCGCCGCGCCTGGAACCATTTTTTTGGATAACCAAGACCTCTGCCATAGGTCACTTCAAGTGGTTTGTTACGTTTTGTTACTTAGTAGGGGTGCCCGGGTTCATGTGGTGAAGTTTGTCCAGGTCTTGGCGGTGGATGTGTTTGCTCATCTGCTGCGTGGCAGGCCGGATCGGGAGAGACTTATTGATGGAGACCTTTTGACCTCTCAAACCGGACCTTCTCGACCCATTCATCGCCTTGCACAGTAGTGGAAGGAATGGATTCATACGTCCGTCACTCCTGGGCACACTGACCCTCAGATTCCTACCCACACTTCATACCGTTTTCCTTCCCAGAACTTCCTCTCCTTCCTCCACACACAATGGCCAAAGATGACATAGGCCCTGGAAATTGTTTTGCTCAGATCCTCTTCTGTGAAGATAATGTAAAAAATGCAACGTTGCTACCACAGTAATTAATGTTATCAGAAATCGTTGAACAATCAACCATAATGTGGGGTATAGTTGAGAGATCCGGTTCTGCAGATTTCTTTATCGCTCCCTAATTTTCTTAGAGCCTTCTACTGCCCCCTTAAAAGCCTCCAGCGCCCACAAGGAGGCATTATCGCCCACTTTGAGAAAGACTGTTTCAAAGAAGATGGTATCATTTTCGTAATTGTTTTGAGAATGTGCTATCTTTGTTGAATATATTGTCAGCGTAAACAACGTCTCTGAGTGAATCTCTAAGAGGGATCAGGCAACCTCTTTGTTGGCGACGTGATACCTCCGTGTTCTATTGTCTTGTCCGACCCTTATTAATCAAAATAACATATTCATACGTCATATTCTCATGGAGCTTCCCGTATCGGGACAAAGGAATTCCTCCCCCATCTTTCAGATTATATTGTGATATAGCATAAATCACTGGATATTTTAATTGTAGGATTTGTAAACCTGAAATAATTTATTAAAAAAAAAAATTGATCAAAAGAATTTCAATTTAATAACTTTTGAAGGTTATACTCAACAATGTTATATATCATTGAATTAATGTTTTTCCTTTTTTTTCATTATTCTAAACTAGTTTATGTACTTAACCGTACAGTACCATACTATTTCAATATGAATTTAATACCCTTCAGTGATATATTAAAGTCCTTCCTGGAAAAAGCTTACTCAAATATTTGTTTTATTGGTTGTTTCTGTTTAATATGTTTTTCAAGTATCGTTTTTTATGTTGTATTTTATTTGGAAATAACACGGATACAGACAGTAATTAACAAAACAATTTATAATAGTATTAGTAAAATTAGAATGTTTATTTACATAAAAAAAATTACTAAAATTTAAAAACAAATTGTGCTATGTACAAGTATTATTACGAAACAGTTGTACTGACTAATTATCACGCAGTTTCTCGGCAGGGGTAGACAGAGAGGATGGACCGCCAAACAACTCGATCATGGCACACACTCCTTGCCTCATTGTTTTTTTTATTTTTTTATTTTTTTATTTTTTTTCATTGAAATTTTTTTGATACAATGGTACATAAAATAATAAAAGGTATATAACATACTTAAATTTAATATTGTATGAAAAAAAAAATCCCACAAAGGCAAATGCCTGAGCGTGGGTATAATATTGAATTTATTATAATTTTATGGTTAATAGGAGATTTAAGAATTTAGTTTATTTTTAGGTATAAAAAGAGTAAAAGTAAAAGAGTAAAAGTTATTCTAGCTTCGTGGATACGGAACGAAGCAGAGTATCCACTGTTGCTGGTATTGATGTGCATTGGTGTGTTTAGGTGACATTCGAGCATTGAGATTGTTATTATAATATGTAGGTCTTATGTAGGTATAAT
Source organism: Limnephilus auricula (assembly GCA_951813805.1). Lineage (NCBI taxonomy): Eukaryota > Metazoa > Arthropoda > Insecta > Trichoptera > Limnephilidae > Limnephilus > Limnephilus auricula. The sequence continues at coordinate 39,923,633 of OX638392.1, read as the reverse complement.
ATTTCGACTCGCACCGCGTTTTGTTGTTGTTAGTCTCTGAGATTGGGACGGTCATGTTAAATTGCTGTATTGTTGTTTACAGCTAGAAATAAGCTGAAATATTTTTTTATAACAAATTTTATAATAATTTTATAAGAAATAATAATAATTATTATATTTATTATAAGCCTTGAAAATAAGGGAAGGTCAGAATCCACAGTATGTATGAAGGGACCGCGCCTGCTAGCAAGTTAGTTTAACACTTAAACATTAACGAGATCTCCCCAAAACATTACTATAGTCTCGATTATTTAATTTTTTTATTTTTTTTATTTTAAGAAACATTACAAAATAATGCATATTATATCAAATACAAACACAGAGAAAAAGTCCCAATAAACTACTTTCCAGTAGTTTGTCAATGGGTTATTAAGGTAACTAATTATAAGAGTTTGTGTCTCTTTTTGATAAGGAATACCGCTTTTAAGAAAACTATCAAAACGTGTCGTATACGGCAGATTTAACACGTGTTACGCTGTAGCAAAAGATGCGGAATCACATTTCTTATCAGTTTTCGATTTGAATAAATAGGCACTCAAAATAATGGTTAAAGAGCTTTAACCGTTGGGTACATTTTTTGTGTTTCCCCTCATGTGACAAATGTCAACCGTGTACATATGTTGGGTACGCGTTTGGCGTGTTTTCCGACTATGCACCGGTGCCGAGGGGATCAATGACGCTAGTTCGGCCGAGCATCTTCCATTGAAATATCGGTAGAACAAGGATAGCATTCCCACTCGACGCCTGTTCTCTAAAGATTGCAATCCGTTTGTTAAGACGGGAGAATCTATCAAATGGACCACCCGATTCTGCACAGACTCGAGGGCGTTTTTCAGGTTCTTTGGGGCTCCAGACCAGAGGTGGCTGCCAAATTCTACAGTGGGGCGCACTTGCACATTTGTACAGGGTTAGTAGTTGTGAACTATTAAAGCATCTGCGGGCCCTGTGCAGTACGCCTAACTAACAGAGAGGCTAACTTTACTCTGGCTTCGATGGAGCCCCCGTATCTGAGCTGGTCACTTAGAGTTTCACCAAGCATATCAATGGAGGGCCTGTTCGGAAGAATGCTACCGTTGAAGGAGACTAGGTTGTCATTTAGATCCCTTTTAGACATGATTGGGTCTTTAAATATTAAATTAGACGAGATTATTCTTACCCCAAGCGAAAACACTCCCGAAAACAGGCGCTGAATTTGAGATGTATCCTGCATGATCCTGAAAACTATGAATCAAGTGTCAAAAATTAATAATTCTACCAATATACGTAACAAAAAGGCGAACAACACTTAATATAGATATCTTACAGTGCGGTTACAAACTTTTGAAGTTTATTTTGTATTTATTATCCAACATTGTTAAAAATAAACTTATACGTTTGGACTATTGATAAGGCAGTCCTATATAAGGCACTATTTTCGTCACACTCTGTCAATAATTTTCTACTTTTCTGACTGTCGCAAATCTATTTATGCGCTGGTTGTCGTTGATGTCTGTTTATAATAAATTAATTCATATTTTTTAAAAGATTATAAATGATAAAGCTATGATTTACCTGTCGTAAAAGCTGTGTAAATGTGCTATGTAAATTCTGCACGTTCATAAAAATGTTGATCAAAGGCCGGGTATTTATGCAAGTCTGAAAATTAATTATTATTAAAACTTATTGACAGTTTTGCTGAAGGTAGCTTTAGTTGCCGTGATTTATTTCCCTCGAAGTTGTTTATATTTTACATACTAACTACTACCACGTTTTTGTTTAACGCAGGTTTCTTATTAAAGTGCTTTTTGGCGAGTTATATATTGTAAATCATTTTGAAATAATAAAAGAAAGGGATATCGTATATAGAAAGATAGTTAATTCTCAAAACACCAGTAAAACCTAAGCCATGTTTTTTTGAAAAATACTTACATTGTTAGAATTTTGTGTGCTTACAAATCAAATGTGTTTACACAAAATGAATACTGTGTTGCATACTTGTTGGTTAAAAAGAAATTATTAGTGGTATACCTATATGCTTTATAAGTAATATAACAAATTGTACACAATTGTCTTAATCCGGAGACAACAGGTTGCCTATAATATTTTACACGTAACCGTGGAAATCAGCATTTAAATGTGATAACAATAGATTTTGCATTCTCAAAATGCTTTCGTGGGTTAAAAAATATCTGATTCATCATATCTCCCCCCTTTCTATACCTAAAGTAGAATGTCAAACCCTCATAATTTTATTTCTCGAATTTTGTTTTCGTTGATCAGCAAAAATATACAGTAAGGGTCGGAAATACACTAAACAGTGTAATTTATTTAAAACCCAACTGAGAAAGAGTTTTCAAGTAAAGTCGTACCAGTAAATTTTCGAGTGAATTCGGCGAAACGTTCAACATCCTTAGCGGAGGTACTTTTTAGAACAGTGTACATGCAGGTTGGGTTCGGACTTGATATGTTTGTTGCATTTGCTTTTAGTGGTGGATTGCTGACTATTATCTTGGGCAGTAAATCCCCCTAGCGGACAGGAGCCAGGAGCTGGAATCCTGATTGCAACATACATCACCTGCAGCAGCATTCCAACTTCCTCTGCGGGCTTAAAAGTTGCATCCCAAAATCGAGATCTCAATATTCCGGCGGTAAAACGCTCGGCTATCCGGTTTCCCGACTCTCCTCTTTAAAATTATCTCCGAAAACTGCTGAAATCTCGAAGATTTAAAGGAAATTTCAGGTCTTGGTCTCATCAGACTATAGACGGCGGTAAGCTTCCGTAATCATGGCGGAACTTTCAAGGCGGAGACTTTGAATTTATTAATACCCGCGATTACGGAGATGGTAGCTATTTCTAGAGGAAAATATTCAATTTTGCTTATAGAAAATATCGACGTTTTCGATACTATAATCTAAAAGTTAAGGTAGACCTTACTTTGGTAGTTCAAGCAATGCGGTCGATGATAAAGGGCACCTGTTATTAAATCAGTTATCTTTAATATTGATACTTTGTAATATAACGTCATATTATTATCGTAAAGCATTGATCCTTGGAAAAAGGTATCAAGGATTTTTTTTATTTGTTTTTAAATGGATAAAATAGGAATTGGTAAAACTCACAAGAGTAAAAACAAAAAAGAGAATAAAAGTATAACGACAACGGAAATTTGAAATACTGTAAACGACAATAAATCCAAAAATTAATTAAACATGTCATTTTCCTCCGTTTTATATTCTATTTACATCTGTATCGTTAAACTATTTATAGGAAAATAAGTGCGTCTTTTACTTCGTGAATTTTAAGAGGATTCGTTTTTCTGAAAAATTGAATAGATGCTGTTATTAAAGAAATTTAGAATAATGTATTGTGAAAGATCTATCAAACGTTATTTTATAATAACAAAATCATAATTACAGGTCTACTAAACAGGAGGTATGATTATTTAAAAAAAAACATTCTTTTCGCTCTCCTGAACCTAAAACTTAACATCTTGTAATTTACATCATTTCAAATTTCCGTTATCAATATTATTTCTTATTGCGATATGCATTTTTTAATACCCATTAACCAGCGGCCGAGAATTGAAATTTCATCTTGCGATCGTGCCCCCGCAAATTATACCGTTCCAACTTGTTCCGATGAGAAAGATGTATTATTCTCCGTACCCTTTATTTCATTCAAAATTTGCTTTAACATATACGTACATCCAAGTAAGCAATAAAAATGCTCGAACGCGTGATGGTACATTTTTCAATATCGTGTAATTCTTGTAAGTATTTTTTGATCATAAGTATTTATGATTTTTCAACAATGTCTAAGCAAAATAAGTGTCTAAAAAACATAGAAATATTTTAGTCTGTAAAACTGAGATATTTTCGTCAAAAAATACGTTCTCAAATTTTTTTTTAATGATTTTAATTGAAAATTTAAATTCTGAAAATTGACTTTACCAGATTATGTATTGATTTATTTTACTGTACGCTATTATGATTTGAAATTTGTGTTTTAGTCATGTTTTTGTGTAATACAATATTTCGTTTGAAAATTTAACAAATCTGTCAACGACCAACGGTATAACCTTACAATATTAAAAATAAACATGGTTTATCAAAATTTAAAAACTGACTTTGCCAGATAAAATATCTTTCGAAATCAATTTGTCTTTTTGTAAAAAAGAGACAATACGTCAAAATTTGATTTAAAAAGGACAATTTTCCGGTATTCTCTGGTTATTCTCTTAACGTCCAAGCTTTATAAACAACAACCACATTCAGGCTGAAACATAAAAAAACAGTCACGTAATTTTAATGGAAAAGTTTTGTTAGGTTATGTTTTTTTTTTGTTCGAAAAGGGAACAAGTAATCTTTAAAATTGCCAACGCCACAACGTTGAGATTTTTATTTTTCAGTGGAATGGATATAAATGTTACCAATCAGTGGATAGATATCGTAAGCTCTCCGTGAAATAAAATAACCATTTACATATAAAACATGTTTAGTAAATGCAATCCTATGTCAAAGTGATAAAACAACTTTTATTAGTAGCAGGTACCTACTTACAAAGTTTGTCTCGTAAAATATATTAATTTTATTTTTCATGATTTAAATATTGCTGCTAACTAACTAGTTGTTTAATAATTTGCATCGATTTATGCAAGAAAAAAAATTATAAACATTATATTTAATAAAACTAAAATTGTATAACAATTTTGAAAAAAGCACACTTAAAATAAATCAATTTGAGAGGCGGTATAGGTACTGCTTCCCCGGAAATCATTTATTGGATAATCAACACTCCTGCCATTGGTAACCCCAAGTGGTTCGCTACCTGTAGTGCTTTGGTAGAGGTTCCCGGGTTCCCGGGGTAGGGGCCTGTCTTAGTCTTGGCCGCGGATTCTTTTGACCACCTTCTGAGTGGCGGGTCAGATCGGGAGAAACAGGTTGAGAGAGACCTTTTGCCCTCTCCAGCCGAACTCTCACCCATCGCCTTGCACCGCAGTGGGAGAGATGGATTCAAACGTTCGCCACTCCTGGACACATTGACCCCTCGATCCTTACCTACCCCTCATACCTTTCTACTTCCCAGAAGTCTCCTTATTTTCCCTAAAACGACCCTCCCCACAGCATCCCCAAAAGATGATCTCCTGTTTTGAGATAATGTAAAAAAAAATTATTAAAAAAGGTTGTCTTTGTTTTCGTAATGTTTTTTTATTTGTAAAAAACATTGATTATTCCCCAATAACAATCGAAGTGGTTCAAAGACCAAAGGTACGGTTCAAAGAAAGAAAAATATGCTTAAGTCGAAAAGTATTTTTTTGCTGACTCAGGTAAATAGAACTCTTGGCAGCATGAATTAAATTTCTAACCAACCTCAAATGAAAAGAATACGTGTTCTGGCAATCCAATAGACGAAATCCCAACTTGATGCGCTCATGTCTGCCTCAGAAGAAATCCACTCTTTATACAGAAGAAAAAAAAAATCTGATTTAACCGTTTAGTCATGTTTTGGTTTGGTTATTTTTTAAAAGCGTCTAAATTATGCCCACTAATGTCCTATTTTGGTTCTAATATCTTTATAGCGGTGGCTTTGAAGTTGGCTCTTTGTTATTGTTGTAAAAAAACTCCAGAAACACGAAAATGTTGAAGCAGAACGTTGCTTTGTAATGTGCCCAATTCTGCAGGTAATGTGGGTAAGATATACAAGCAACAAAATTATAATGGAAGATGAAAACATTTACTAAGATGCATACATTTATGTTAATCATAAAATCTGAATACTAATAAAACTTTAATTTTTATTAGAACCACTTTTGAAGGTTATCTCCATTATTGTAATATGTCATTGGAGTAGAAGTTAATACTAATAAATCAAAACCAAACATGAAACAGAACAAAAAGCAAAGTAAAAAGTTACAGGTAGCAACTGGAAACCGAACCCCGGTAAGACAAGAGATCCAGGGGTGCTATCATAGTCGATCGATAAGGATCGGTAGGATAATTTTCGGTAACTTCTCATCGTTCCCCAGGATAACTGCAGATCGCTAACGTACAAACGACAGTTGATATCGAATATAATATTAAGGACACTTAGTCATTGTGAACCTATTGTTTGCGATCTGCAGTTGTCCTAGGGAAGATGAGAAGTTACCGGCAATTATCCTAGCGATCGTTATAGATCGACCATGTTAGCACCCCTGGGTTGAATTCCCAGTTTCGACTGTTTTCTTTTTATTTTTCTTATATTTTATATTTTGTTTAGATTTATTATTATTATCTTCTTCTACAATAAAAAATACAAACTATACAAAAATATAGTAGTTCCGAAAACTATGTTCCTAATTTTCTTAACCATAAGTTTGGTAAGTAGGTACTGAAAACCTACCTTATTAATTATACGAACCAAGCAATTTAATTTTTTTGTTTATTTATTAAATTGTATTAATAAATTAATTTGGTACAACCGCGCACAATGGATTTATTTATCTTCCTGATTTATTTATATTTATTTACTACGAAGTCTCCATTTTTTGGGGAATGCTGTGAGAGTTTACCTAAAAGGTGAAGGATAAAAGAAATAATAGAAAGCACCAAGCTCATATAGCCAAAATTTCAACGCTTCAGAGGTGACGTTTCACTAAGGAAATATCTCCCACATTTGATCGAGACGCAAATGCACCATTAATGAAACGAAAATAATACCAAGTGGAATTTTGAAAATTATTTCATATCTTGCTACATATACATTCCGATACGTATCCGATATATACGATCCGATCCGAGTCATAAAACTCATTTTGGAATAGGAGAGGAGGAAATGATATTGACTATGCCTAAAGTACTCCAGACTATGACACCGTGCACAATGAGCAATGGCGGTTTTCTCTGAAATGCGTTTGTCTGTTTATCTAAAACCGAGAACCCCCCAAAAAAATGAGAAAATAAGATGAACTTAGATATACTCCAAAACACGAAAATCTTTGTGCGCAGCGATTGGCATATCAAAGACAGCGACAGTAGAATATTTGATTCCACGTGACATCCGTTTGACAAGTGATTTCGATTGAAATTTTATGAAGTAGAAATATAACATATTCCCTTGAATTTCTGAATCCCTAATGAAAAAATATCACAAATCGCCAATGGTCCAGATTAACGTTTGCATATACTTGCTTGTTTGCACGTTCTATGGCAGGAGCAGGGACAAAGCATTTATATATTATGATTTACAATTCATGATTCCTAAGACTATCTTGCACAACAAACCTAAACTACAGATCAACTTCCAAGCTTTCACATACCCATCCTAACATTTATGATACCAATATCCGGACAGAAATTTACATATTATGGTGCTACTGGTGGAGCAATATTGCTTATCGCCAACTCTTAGATAAACTCATAAATTAACTACCAACCACACCTTTATCCCAAAAAATAAAAATCTTCGTAAAATATTTATGCAAAAAACAATTTAAAAACCGAACATTCTTTAAATTTTCAGCAACTTGAAAGAACTTCCATGTAAAGATGTCGACTTTACGGGAAGTTTTCCACGGATTTATCTCAACAAACCGTACAATGTTAAATAGTGATAAGGATCCGATCACTAAACTCCAACATAAACTAAATCTACGCAATAGAAAGAAAAATGTAGTGAAGACGTTTAACGCGATAAAATTTTAAATCTCCGACCTTTCATACTACAAGATTCGGATAAAGCTCTCTCAGCTCGGAAAGCTTCTCGCATTAGGGCTTAAGAGAGTCTGACAGGCGTTACATACACAGGCCTTGGTACATACGAGTATATATGTTAGATGTTAGAGATACGCAGGTTTAGTACATATGATATATGCCGGGATAGAGGTGTAGGTGGAGGTGTAGAGAGGAAAGAGGGTTAGAGTGTGAGTCGCGGATTTCAGCAGATGCGGACTGGGATTTAGCGACGCGTCTCGTTTATCCTGCTTTATCCCATTACTAATGATACATTGTTATGATTGTCTTTTTGACAATAATTTATGTTTAGTATTATCATTATTTAGGTTTCACTTCACATCAGTAAAAAACACTCTCTGATTAGACAGGTATTTTGAATTTATTTTACAATAACACTTTTACAAGATGATTTTGCACTTTTTATGTCTATCCTACGCTATTTCTACACCGTTCTAAAGAAAATGCGCTACCCAATTGTTCCGCTTTCGAATTAGAAAGATGGAAGTTTCAAGGAATCCTATCGTATTTATAAACAACGCGCTTAAAAAACTAACACTAAAACCAAATATCAGCGTATTTACAAATATATCATAACAAAACTCTTCATTACCGACTGCAAGAGAAACTTTGAGTTTTTACTCCACAGAGGGCAATAACAGTTTGTTTACAAGCATATTGCTTTAAAACAAATGAAATTTAACACGTAAATGTATATTAATACAAGTAAATAATGAAAAAAAAAGTTTAAAAAAAATTTGTGATGAGAAGAATTAACATTCGTAAAAGGTGTAAGGCATCGTCGGAATTTAAAAAACAATTCTATACAAGTTTATTCACCCAACCTGCCATGTTGAGAAATAAGGTTGAATAAACTCTTTTAGACCATAATATAACAAACAAATAGCTTAGATAATATCATCCGCCAGTTACGGACATTGTCAAATGGACGAAATGGGCACATCACGTAGCTAGGAAAAATATTGATACTGTAATATCCTGCTAAACTGGAGACTAGAAGATAAAATGACACAAGACCACAGTAGAAAGGGCAATGACTTTAAAAAAAGAAGATGACCATAATAGAAAACTCTGAGAGAACAGGAAGGTGATATATGTATCAAGCAATATTGGTAGAATACAGAACAAGAAGCAGAAAATGGAAGTTTAAGTCTTATTTATTAGCTGTATGCTGAAGTTATAGTTGCCCGGGCTGGAAATCAGCTGAAGCCAGTTTTCTTCTTTTTTAACGTCAGTGTGGAAAATTTCATCAAGAAGTATCAACATTCTGATTTAAGAGGTGGGAAAGGGGACGAGGGTAGTTTTTGGAGATCGCATGAAGACATTGAACTTTCTCCTATTGTGAAGGCCAATTGAGAAAAGTGATAAAACTGTAGATTTGTATAAAAAACCAAAACCAAGCAGCCCGCTCTCCACAGCTACTTTTTTATAAAAAATATAAATATTATTTTGGTCTCTGGTGACTTATTTTGACGATTTTTTCATGTCAAAATCACATAATTATGTACCTACTTAAGGTAAGGTAACAATATTACATAAAAAAAACTGGAAAAATCAAAAGGAGAGCCGGAGGCATCAAAAATGATTACATCAAAACGACGTTTTATCGGCAGATGGAAAAACAAATATTAAACCTACTTACTTCACATGATTTTAAGAGAATCAATATTTTACCGCCCTTGAGGTGATTTCCCACAAAAACGGCGTTCTACAAATTATCCAATTATTATTATTAACCATAACTAACTATGGGTTAATTCCAATTCAGGATTTCCATACAAATGATGAATCACTTGATTGGAATATAAAAGTCACGCTCCTGAGATAAATTAATTGCAAATTCCAAGGAGATGTTATAATGGTTACATAAATTTACCTTGAGATAGGAAAGATGAATGCTTGAAAGCGAGCCCCGGACCTTTCCCAATTACAGAGGTGTTCGGAGTAAGATGCAAATCCTAAGTATAATACCTGTTCGTTCATTTTACACAGAGGCGAGGCTGAGCCATGACGAAGGAATAGAGGGGAACATTATTCTGCGAACGCGAAGACAATGTACACAGCGACACGTGAAGAGTTTCATACTAAATGATAAGCACGAATTAATGACCTAATGTTTATCATCACTGTACCCATCTGCTTTTATTTATAATGAGGCAGGTGTTTAAATAGACAAATCGCAAAATTTCGCAAACTATTCGTACTATTTTGTTTACTAGTAGGGATGTTTGCACAGTGTTTCTCATCGCAATCTTGTAGATAAGTAAATGTAATGTATCATGTCTATGATTTAGTTCATACATAACTATGGTTCCTACATGATATGAGCTCTTCGCGTCACATGATCTCGTTGTCGAGTTTTGCTGAAGGTGATCGAAGGCTATGATTTAGTTCGTACATTACCGTATTGTCTATGAGCTCTTCGGGTCACATGATCTCTTTGCCGAGTTTTGCCGAAGGTGATCGAAGGTAAATGTATGGAATCATTAGAGTTCAGCAGCTCTGCATATCAACACCAACCTTCGGCCTCGAAGGACGTTTGTCCTGAGATGTAATATAATAATGACAATACGTCAATTATCTTTCATTGTAATATAAGAAACTATGTATTTCAATAAGCATCCTTTGGATACTGGAGTACATGGGTCCCATTACTTAACAATATTACTACCCTGACGAAGAAACCATCGGTTTTGAAACATGTAGGTAATTGTGATTATATAATAGTGGTTTAATACAAAGTTATTTGTTTTAATTTAATTCAAAATGACGCCACAAAGTGATTTTGCGAAGTTTGAAGAAATATTACGAATGTTTCTGGAAAGAACAATAGAAGAGAGACTTTACAGCCAGAAAATCTTTTTACGGCTTTCACAAAATTGTAGACATGCTATCACATCATTACGTAGTGTAGATACGTTAGCACACGGGTTCACAGGGCAATCGATCGTAGAACCGATTTTTTATCTTATTAGACGAAAGCACCATTCTACCCTTTAGATTCATTCTACTTTCAGATTATTGTCACGGAATATTCCTTAGACTTTATGAATGCGAAAGTAATTCAATTTTCTATTTGGGAGGTGGGTATCGGTACTGCTGCCCCGAAAAACATTTATTTGATAACCGTCACCTCTGCCTTGGTAATCCCAAGTTATTCGCCAAGTTTATTGACTTACCAGGGGTGCACGGATCAAGTGAGGTTTGTTCGTGTCTTAGTAGTGGATGCATCTGTCCACCAGCTGCCTGGCAGGCCGGTTTGGAAAAGACTGGTTGAGGTAGACCTTTTAACCTTGTGGGAGGAATGGATTTATACGTCCGTTGTACCTGGAGACCCCGACCTCTAGATTCCGAATCACCACTTTTCCTTCCCAGAACATCACCTGGATTATTTTCTTCAAAATACCCTCCTCACAGCACCCCCATATATGATATAGGCTCTGAGGGGATTATTTCCGTAGGCCCCCAGCTAAAAAAAAAAAACAAAACTCTAATGGTTGAGTTTAGTTAACGGAAGCTACTCATCCAATATGTTCGCTTACTAGGTCTTAACTATGCAATTCTGAAATTACTAATAAATAACGGTCATCGGAGGAAACGTAACGCAGTCCAGAACTGAGTACGGACACAACGCTTTCGGCGTATCGGGCTCTAAAGCTTCAAATAAATTCACAACTGAAAACGTGTTAAGAGCTAAAAAATACTCTGTACGAAACATAAAACGTATCTCTCCAGAAAATCGCTTGTGTTAAATTAAGAATTTAGAGTGAAATTTAAGCCAATCTCTTCTGAAAATACGTACATGAGCTAGAATTAAAACAATTACCGATCGCAAACAAACAAAGTTTTTTGTTGATTAGTTTGTTAGATATCTGCTTCGAACCCTTTTCACTAAGGAAAAGTTATCATGAAGATGAATAGAAAAAGTAGCTATAAGCGCAGCAGCACGAAACCAACTCAATTTGATGTACTATTAGTCGAGCATTCTGCTGACCAACTATCGATTAGCAGCGTCTCTCTTAAAATTTTCGGATTTTATCATTTCAATTTAAGAGGCGAGTATGGGTACCGCCGCCCCGGGAACCATTTGATTATTGGATAACCAACACTTCTGCCATATGTCACTACAGGTGGTTACTTAGCAGGGGTGCCAGGGCATCGTGGGGTGAAGGGTTTGTCTGGATCTTGGCGGTGGATCAGAAGAGAGTGGTTGCACAACAGTTGGAGGGATGGATTCATACGTCCGGCACTCTTGGAGATCCAGAACTCTAGTTTCCTACCCAACCTACATATTATATACTACCACCCTACACATACACCGTCAGATATTGTTCCTTCCCAGAACTTCATCACCTTCCTTTCATCAAAATACATACCCAAAGATGACATAGGGCCTGAGAGAAATGGTTTTCTTCAGGCCTCCCGTGTGGAGTTAATGTAAAAAAAATATCAAAATGTTGACCTTGAATATTATCTACGTTATGGTAAATTACAATATTTACTGTACCTAAACGGCAAATTAGAGCAGAGGTGAGTTAAAAAAAATAATACTGTTTTTGAATTCCAAGTTTCTTCGTCGCGCTCTTTGCACCAAACGAAACTGAACATATTTTATTTTCCGTACTGTGTTCTGTAGCGATAAAATATAAATGCTTGGCAGAATAACATAAATAATGCTCATTTCTGTAGGGAATGTAGCACAAACAGTATTTTATGGGTCCGGACAACGAGGAGGGGATAATTTTCTCGAGTTTTCCATTTCAAATTCTGATGATTTCCAAAGAGAGTCTGGAATATTTCTGGAAATATCCTTTTTGTGTTTTTGAACGATTCCTTGTTGCAATAAACCTGACGCCACCTTCAAAGCTTTCATTGCGAAACGCCGCCCTGTGAGATGCGGGAATTGTGTATTGTACCGCTAATATACAAAATACATACAAGAGAAAACTAAGCTAACTTCGTAATACATGGCTATTGAAGATAAAAAATTCAAGGATCAGCCTAAAATAATATTTTATTTTAGACACGCAAACTACAATAATTTCTTTAAAAATCACATAAAGAAAAATAAATCCTTTAGAATACCATATATTCATAGTGCACGAAATGGGGATATATTTACCATAAATTTAGGATATGCACGTCACTTAATTATGATAAAATTTGTCAGAAAATTGAGAATTGAAACTATAACTGCTCGGTATGTTAAGACATATCTTGATGCCAGTAATTAGGAAATAATTAAGGAACTATAACTATTTTAGAACACATTACGATGCCAGTATATTGGGACATGTTAGGACGATATTAGGATATAACGATATCAGAAGTTGTCACGCAGTTATCCCGACTTTAACTTTTAAAGCGGTTAGGATATACTGGGTGTTAAGGGACTATTAATGTTTTACCAATGTTAATTTAATCCGATATCTGGCATCATTTGGAGCAAAACATATTTGACGTTTTCGTTGCTTGTTTTTGGGGTGTTATGCCGTGTTGTGCTACCTCCTTCTTTAGCCGACGTTTCAGACAGCGGATCCGACGATGTGTTCACACACAACGCCGGATGATGGACACTGCATCGTTGACGAAAAATACATCTAAAAAGTTACTGGAGACCTACATTTTACTCACATGTTTTACTCCAAATAATGTCAACAATCACAGGTTAAAGAAAGTAAGGTGTAAGAACTTAAGATATATTATAGGAAGTGACGAAGTTAGGATTTATCACGGATTTATTTCGGTTTACCACAATTTCGCATATTAATCGACACGTGGAAGTTGCGCCAGTGGTTGACGTTGGTTGACGTGGCCGGGATATTAAATACGTTTCTTTGATTGATTTTTCAGAGAGCGGAAATATATTTCTTGTATCGGGGAAATGTCGTCGTAAAAGCATTTTATTTCGCGAGAGTGCTTTTGGGATGAGAACTATCAATATGTCATGTTGGAGAAAGCACACTTTGATCTAGGTGGAGGAGAGGTAAGCTGCTTGACTCTGGACCCCAAGGTCTATCGGAGAATATTTTTCAAGAAAATTATTAATAGCATACTTTGTTCCACCAAGGAAAATACACTCAACATTGATCAAGTACGAGACATCTGTTCAGAATCAAAATATTGTTTTAAATAGCTTTGAACCCTGATTATTAACTAGATCTGACTAACCAAGTACTTCACAGCTTTTATCTCTCACATCTCTTTTCTCTACCTAATTTTCTTCAGTCTAACAATATTACTTAAAAGTGGGTTTCTGCAATGTGTCTAGTCTTTGATTTAGTTCCTACATTATTATAGTTGTTTATGGGCTCTTCGGGTCACATGGCCTCATTGCCAAGTTGTACCGACGGTGACCGAAGGTAAATGTACCGAGTCATTAGTGTCGAGCAGCTCCGCAGATAAAAAAAACTAGCTGGAACGACGTTAGTCCTCAGAAGTATTTTTATAAATTACTTTACGTCAAAAACAGGAAAACCTAATGCGAACCCTTCACGTTCAATATTTATCGTGATACGTCAATATTTATCGTGATACGTCAATAATTATCAAATATCGTGATATTTATTGAACGTGTAGGCTAGCTTATTGAAGGATCACCATATTTATCACAGATGTTTAAGTTCAATATTTATCACGATCCATATCACGATCCGGAATTCTGAATTCAAATCAATCGATATTTGAATGTAGAAATCCTGTGATCCATATTGTGTTCCGTCACTATCACAATAATTGATAAAGATAATAAAAAAATGTGGAACGTGTAAGGTAGCACTCCGATGGATCGTGATCCGTCAATATAGATCGTGATACGGATCGTGATATGGATCGTGATATGGATCATGGATCGTGACATGGATTTATATATCGTGATAAATACTGAATGCCTTTGTCTTTTCAATATGCGTCCTATAGTACTGAAAAATCTAGGTGCCAGTACTTACTAAATTACGAATGTTTCTGAAGAGGAGAGACGTTACAATTTCATATTCATTTCCTATACTCCCGGTTGTTGTATGAGGTACCATTTTATTTCTTATAGGTTGATTCAGGAACCATTTTTATAAAAACAGGTTAACAGTAAGTTTTATTAGATTAATTTATTTTTCTATCTCTCTCTCTCTCTCTTAATCACATGAAATCCACCGTTAATAATAAAAATATATGTGTCGATATAAAACGGTTCCAAGGAATAAGGTTGTTTTTATGGTCCAAGATCACTCTCGATTCAAAGAGAGGTAAAGGTGCTCCAAATATACTGACATTATTATTTTATTCCATCTCTGGGTAGTTATGATAAGGAATAGATTGATCGAACAGTTCCTTTCCCAGAAACGAGGGTTTACAGCTATGATAAAATATACATTGGTATTATATTCGCTACGTTAAAAGCTATGTGTTTACTGAAATCGGAATAAATTAAAAGAAAATAATTATTTTGATAATTCTACATTTTTCTACACCCAAACTTTCACTAAATTGTAATTTTAAAACAAAAATATGTTCTCGAAAGAAGAAGCTATGTAGGTAAGTTTTTATAATTTTGTAATTCTTTGTGAGAATTGAGTTAGCAGCACTTTTCCTTAAATAATATTTTCCTATAAATTATGCATGTTTTTGACAGTGAATGTTTATGTTAATACGAAACGCATCGAAACGAAATTTAAAAAATACCGACATAGCTTTCACCTTCTAGAAGGGAAT
Organism: Limnephilus auricula; assembly: GCA_951813805.1. Lineage (NCBI taxonomy): Eukaryota > Metazoa > Arthropoda > Insecta > Trichoptera > Limnephilidae > Limnephilus > Limnephilus auricula. Next base: position 39,908,177 of record OX638392.1, on the reverse strand, counting down.
ATAAAAAAAAGATATTCATTTCGTGCAATTTTCAATATGGAAAAGTGTTTTTTCCCGGGCGTCCTTTTTGTATGGGCCGAAAAGCGAAGTCTATAGTCTTAAGGACGGCCGTCGTGGTCCACGGGTAAGGCTCTGGACTCCCAATTCGAAGGTCGCGGATTTGAACCACCCAATAGACAGATACTTCCCCACCTTCCTCTACCCCACCCCCTTCCCCACTATCTTAATTGGGGATGCCATAGTCTCACTGGCTCCAGGCGGGAGCACTTGGGACCCTTGTGCGATATTCATGTAAAAAAAGAAGAAGTTCTGGGAAGGAAAAAGGTACAAGAGGTGTGTAGGAATCTAAGGGAGAGTTTATCTAAGAGTGACGGACGTATGAATCGCTTTATTTACCCGCAGATCTAATTTTAGCTCGATTATACGGCTTACTTAACTATTGGCATAGTTAACTATTTGTACTACTATATGCATGTTAATTTTAAGATTTACTGTCAACTTTCCTAAAAAATAAATATATAAAGAAAAGACATCAGGTAGGTGTAATCGAGGATCAACGAAAATTTTACCATAAATACTTCCTTAGAATAAGAGATCACCCACAAAAACATTTCCTGGGAAGGAGCTGAAAGAAGGATTAAATTTTTAATATCCTTGACTGCCGTTAGAAATTTATCCACATTTCTAAATGACAGGCTTGGTGGGGTTCGGAGGGCTTTGGGGTTTTGTTGGAGGTAAAAGGGTTGGGTCCCTCTAAACTGCTGATACTTATCAGGATCAAATGCTTTTTTGGTAATTAAGAAACAAAAAGAGTCGCAAAATTAATTTATTCTGAAGAATTTCAAAAATGGTCAAAACCAGAAAATAAAAGCTGACGGGAATCTTTTTATAGAATTAAGATCACTTCTTACTTGGAAATAATAGAACCTTCTTATTTTATTAAATACTAGGGTAGACCCGTGTATTTTAAAAAACCAAACAACACGAGTTTTTATTAAAAATGGATTATACAATTTATACAATCTTAATTATGTTTCATTATTTTTATTAAGGTGATCCACCTTAGTCCTTAAAAATTCGAAATCGGAATCCCCACCTCTTCTTGGGAGGGATTTAAATATACTACAGAAAACTTTTTTGGAAAGATTGGATAAGGTATTTGAGAGTTGGTTTTTACAGATTGATTTCGTAAAGGTTTACCTTTCTAACTCATTGTTTATCATAATAACAATGAAATTTAAAATCGTTTTCACAGAACCAAGCGATGTAAAATCTACTTAGGTCTGAAATTGGTAAATAATGCACAATTTAAAAAAAAATAGTTTCATGTTTTTATCTACTCCACTATTACATTCATAAATCGTATTTTGTAATTAAACACTGAGATTTTGTAATTAAGAAGTCTTTAAACAATTGAATTGCATAAAAAACATTGTGTTATTAAACATTATAGTTCTACAACAGAAAGAGAAAATTGGAGTCGCCTCCTATAAAATCACAACATATAAAACATTTAAATAAATTCAACTGCCTCGCGGCATGCGAGTCAGTCGGCGGTGGTGACATGTTATGTCACGCGGATCACATCTAAACGGTGTAATTTTTATATTCATAATGTATTGCAAGATTGGAGGCGGGCGCTACCTGGGACACGGCGAGGGTGCCGGGATATGTCGCCACACGTGACGCGCGGGTTATGACTGCGGTACATATTCGGTGTCGCTTTTCGTGAGAATCGGGGGGAAAGGGGTCTGGTATATTTTCAATATTGAAACCTCTCCCTCTCCCCTCGGCGTTACTGCCAAAGCGATACAGGAACCAGGCACAATGGTCGCAGGTCGATTTAGAAACCGTGATATTATACAACGCTTAATTTTTTTTAAATAATAATGACAATAAAATAACTTGGTTTAAATTCCAATTTATCATTGATATCTTACCAACGATTTCGGTTCGTCCTTAACGTTTATTAGAGGTGAATAAGATATATTAAACAAAATTCAGAGTTACAGAATATTTAAAAGAAAAGTGGGAGAGCGAGAGAGAACATCAACTTAAGGGGCAGGTACCTAAGAGGAAGGGGGAAAAAGTAAGCGTGGGGAAAGTTTTAATCAACAATGATACAATTTAAAATTTAATGAAACAACAAATCTAACTCTTTATTTAGTAAATTGGTTTTATTTATACTCCTTTTTTAATACAAATACAGATATTATTAAACTTTTTTGGTCAAAAATTAAACTATGGTTGATTAGAAGAAAGACTTTAGATGGTAAATATGGTATTCGGAACCCACTTCAGACTTCCACGGGCCATTCTTAAATTCCCTATTTAGTTGTAGTTTAAGTCCATTTTATCTATTTTAAATTGTTAATTTACATTTACCCCCTAAAAAAATTGGCGTATTTTGTCAGAGGCTAAAAATATTCCCGCTTTGCAATAAAATCCAAATAAATGGAACATTTGTTAACGTATTCGAAAACTAAAAACTGTTTTCGAAAGGTGGTGAAATAGGCTTTCAAATTTCTATATTAAAAATTACTATGTATTTTTTTAAATATAAATTTTTTGTGCGAAAACTTTAAAATTTTTTTAAAAATGGCTCACTTTACTTTTTTTTCTAACAAAAATTACTGATAATGAAAAAAAATAAAACACCTACTTATTTCATTAGACAAATGAATTATAAACCTTACTGTCACCCCACTTTTTTTCGTTTCATGTAAAAAAAAATCTTAAAAAATTCACAAAGTTCCATATTTTTTTTTCAAATTGCTATCGGAAACTTTGGTTTCAGAAAGGGGTAAATTTTATTTTTTTTGTGGTCTTCTTTTAGATTTGAATATATAGTTTGTTGTATTCTCTTTCCAATACCGTTTAGATCACATTTCTGACTATGATAGTAAGGGAAAAATAACGATTTCTGTGAGACCTATGTGAGTTGGGACAAATATGGTCTCCTGTGATTAAACGGGTTAAGTTGCGTAATATCTTGAATGCAATTTTCGCTCTCTAGTCCACAGATAACAGGCCCTTTCTCAGAGATAATATTTTCCACGCTCTCTGATTTCGAGAGTTTTTAGGAGATCTGATGCTCTGCTTCTTCTAATAACTTGTGTTTTTAATTTACAAGGAAGTAAACTGTTAAAACTCGAGATATCAATACCAATTCGTACGAACATTAATATGTTTTTATGTTTGATGTATTTATCGTCAATACAAATGTCTAGCTATGCTATAAAAATAATAGGAAATCCAATAATCTACGCCTAAGTATACGATAAAGTCGTACGCACAGTAACTATTTAAAGAAAATTAGAAGGAATTTTCATGGCGAACCGCAACATATGGTTCATATTTATGGCAATAGTAGCATGGATATCAGCTAGTTCTTTTTCATGTTATTTCGTGCAAAACCATACACATAAAATGTCAAAGTGACTTTCGTATCTTTGACGGAAATAAAATGTAACCACATGGTATAATGCCTGACGTGCTTTTGATGCTGTTTTACTCAGTTAGTTAAATTTTATGATCCATTAAATTCCATGCACTATCTTCGTCTACTGTAAAATCTGTGAAATTATTAGAAATTGAGTTATTTTATTATAGCTATAAAGAATCTGCCAGCATTTAGAATATTTAATGAAACAATGATATTTCAAGGAAAAGAGGTGTGCTAGAATTTCAAAAAAAGAAGCTCGCAAAGAATTTCATTTATTGTACTTTGAACGTTGTAGGTATTTAAGTGAAATTTAAGCGAGAAAATAAATTATTCAGATAATTTACAATGTCCAACACACTATAAATTATTTAAAACCATACAGAAATCAACACGACGGAGTTGGTGAGTAAATTTTGGTTTTTCAGAGAAATCACTCGGGGAATCAATTCCATTAAGGTTCAGCTTCAAAGCCTTTCGTACCATTGATGCTTCTCAGCCAATTGCAATTTTTAAAAACTAAACGCAATTATGATTAATAATGTACCAATAATAACAGACCAATAGTGAAAAATAAAAATAATTTTGGACACAAAACTGATCCCCGTGGGATGCCATGAATTTCGAAAAATGTACGTAAGAAAAAGGTACGACAGTCAGCAATAGTTTAAAACGAATAAAACTTTAAATACCACGAATGCAAGATAAAGGCATTGATCTCAGAAAGTAAAAAGGGTTTACAAATTCACATCACGACGCGGGGGACGAAATTATTCTTCGAATGAAATTGGCGTAGCATGCAAAGTTCACATTTCACTGGAAAGTGGAAGGAAAGAGGACGCAGAGATGATGTCGATTGATCGAATTTATGATTGCAGGCTGGAAAATGGGCACTGACACTCCAGAGGATCGGCCGGGCCCTGATGGATCGGGCCTTAGTCTGACGGAGCTCGGAGCCACTAGTCTGAGGAATAAATTCAAACGCAATGGGAAACGGGGAGTTTTATTTGATAAGTAAGATTGAGAAGTGATTCCACGCTTATTGACTCGGCTCAATCACATCAGAGGAGATTGATTTACAAGAATTCAAACATTTTTCAATTGTGGACGGATTTGCGTCAAACAAATACATGAAATTCACAAGGGGATATATATCTGATATAAATATTTTATTTACAAAGGGTATAAAAAATCAAGCAAAAAGAAAAACAAGTTTTTTGGTGCCTTCGATTTGTCACTACGTAGCATTATAGTAAATTTTTTCATATTTTTACCTACCAACTATACTAACACTTAATTCGATAGGTAGGTTAATGTAGATATTTTGGGTTTTGTTCCAACGTAAAAATCTTATTATATTTTATTAGGTACACCAATACGGATAATCAATCTTCCTCCTGTTTTTTGTTCTCAAAACAAGTAAAAAAGGAGAAACGAAATATTTAACAGCTCTACTGCAAAACTATAATATCGTCCATTCGACATTGTTCTTCGGGACCGTCGATATGTATATATGTACATATTGTACACGAATACACGGATAAGAGATATTTTGATTTAACGAGTAAAATTTTATAATGGTGAAGAAAACAATATATTTAAATGTATTTATTTTTACATAAAATTAAGATAGGGATGAGATCTAAGGACCTCAAAAGAAAAGAAAAAGGCACGATGATATGAGCTGAAGATTAATAAAGAAATTGAGTTGTCCTTTATTTTCAGACTATTACAAATATTTTTATGATGTGTATTCCCACAACGGATCAGTATAAAAGTTTTCAATGGTGCTTAAACATTTTAATTTCATGTAAACACCGTCACACACTATAAAAGGCTAACATTTTATAACAAATATGTATATGTGAGTCATGGCAGATTGTCAGCATAAAAACTATTTTATTTTGAAGGTAGAAAGAGTTTCGTGAAAAACTCATTTCTCCGTAAGGAAGAAAGCAAGCCGTAACGATATGTGTTTATGGTAACGTCAAAGACGAGAGGATCCTTGCAAGCTGTGACTCGCGATACAGACATAAACACATGTATTATTTCATTCCTACCCGGATTCAACCACCTCCTCCTCCTCCTCCTCCTCCACCTCCTCCCCTTTGTCCCCTTCCAACCCACCGCCCTCCGCCCCAAGCAGGATAAGGGCCAAATATATAAATCTTTTCGAGTTCTTCTAGTAGGATAGAGAATTGCAAACTTTTTATTAGTAAACCTTGTAACCGAAAATGGATAATTTTGTCAAGCAACAAATTCATGTCATCTGTCTACTTCTGTCACAAGCTCTATATTATAAAGTTTTTTTAATATATTTAAAAAAAAATAGGTCAGTCAAGAAAACCACAGCAGATATCGAGTGATTTTTTTTGTTTTAATTCAGAATAATAATTTCCCTTAAGCCTATGTCGTCTTTGGGGGTACTTTGTGGACGGTCTTTTTGTGGAAAGGAAGGAATAACCTTGGGTCTTGAAGAGACCCACGTTTTGGGATGGAGTAAATACAGAGGCCGGCAAATTCTTCTCATGTTTTTTGTGTTTCTTTTTTCTTTCTTTTCGAACCATGTCCACACTGGGCCCTAAAGAAAATGATTCGCCTAACTGCCTATGGTAATTTTTAGGGAAGCTCTGTAGGGGGTCTTTCTAGAAATGGAAGGAGACGAAATTCTGGGAAGGAAAAAAGCTATGAGAGTTGAGTAGGAATCTGAGGGTCAGTGTGTTCAGATATGACGGACGTATGAATCCATCCATTGCACTGCGGTGCAAGGCGGCGCGGCAGCGCGACGGTACAAAGCGATGCGCGATGTTCCGAAAGAATCCTGCTGGAGAGATCAGGTCTTCCTCAAACAATCTCTCCCGACCGAACCTGCCGCGCCAAGAGCCGGACAAACCCCATAAACCCATGCATCCCTATTAAGTCAACTAACGTAGCGAATCACTTGGGGTGACCTATGGCAGAGGTGTTTGTTATCCAATAAATGGTGTGTGTAGCCATACCACCTAAATAAATTTGTATTATATCTTACGAATCGTAAGATAAGTTTTATAACTCTTCGGAATTTTTCTGTGGCAAGAAAAAGTATAATCTTAAATAATGTAAATGGCAAAAATGCCAATGGCAAAGATTTTACATCAGGACTATATTTTTTACGATTTTTCGTGATTTTTCACACGTAAAAAGAAAGTTGGGCTTTAAGCAAGTCTATTTATTATTTATAAGGTAGCACTCGCACCACTGTTATGTAACCCCTAGGAACTATTTCGACCTAGGAAGAGAGCACGACATGAAATAAAGATAGAGAAATATTGGGAGTCGTGCGACACCATTGAAAGATGTTTCTCGTGAGTAGGGCAATAAAAGTTCCATATAACTTCGGCTGTGTGTCAACATCATACTCAATACGTTTTATTAAAACTACAACCTCCTTGTTATGACTAGGAAAAATACTACGGACGTAACGAAATATTGTGTTCTTAGGTTTAGATTTTTTCGAGAGTATTTTTATAATTTAGTTTTTGGGATATACTACTGTCGAACAACTCATGACTTTAATATTCATTGCGAAAAATAATGTTTGTAGATTTTGATAATAAGTCAATTTTAAGTTTGAATTGTTTTGACTCCCCCAAAATAATTGATTCACAAAAATTTCAGCATTGTATCAAACGATCTATTAAGGGCGGCTTGTTTCAGAGTTGAACAATTCATCAAATTTCAAAGTTAAAAATCAAGTTCTGTGAAAGTTCTTTGCAAGATTTTTATGATTTCATCATGGACGGGTTGTTTCACAGTACATGGATAGTAACAGAACTTGAATGGGACTACTATGTCAGAACATGAAAATTAACTTTCAAATTTTCAAGAAATGTTCAAATTATGTAACCGTGTCTCGAGGTCTCGATTCTCATTTTTGCTAATGTATATTTTATTAATGTGATTGGGGAACAGGAATTCATATTTGGATCTTGTAAATGTGACGACAGTGCATTTCTGGATGCTGAAAAGTAATTATCATTAGGATTGCATAATGAATTTTGAGATGCAGAAACAAAAAGAATACCAACGTTCCATTAAATGATTAAGAGCCATTGACTAGTGGCTGAGAATAAAAGTTTAAATTGTTTGCAATTGTATTCTCTGGTAATACCCTTTTAACTAATCAACCCTTCTAGGACTAGGAATGATTGGTTGTATGTATCGAGTGGAGGGCAGAACTACTATTGGTTTACGAAGTCAAGCCTTCTGGCGCAAAATCTTTAGGCAGGCCAAGACAAAACTCTATGGAAAGCGTATTAAAGGATATTGAAAAGAAACTACTACTGAAAAGAAAAAAGGAATAGGAACGTGGGATGGCATTATTACACTTTAAAGGAACTGCATGATAATGCATGGAAATAAACTGATGTTTCCTGAAAATATTTAATTGTTAAATTTAAATTTAATATTTGAAATTACCACATAAGACAAGATTCATTTACATTCATTGTTCACAAGTAAAATTTCATGGAATGGTTGAAAAGCATACATGTTTATAATTTTAATTTTTGAATTTTCTTTTTATTTTTCTTCTCTACGTGTATATTAGTTTAAAATATTTATTTACATTCATAAGCAACTTCTTGTATCCACCATCAAGACTTTTAAATTCTTTTTTTAAAAAGTGTAATATCTATGTAAAAGTAAAAAAAAAAATTACATCTCATAACTCTGCTCATTTTGACTGTCCTAAAACAGGTTAATTTCCTAGTTGGACCGATCATTGTATGTAATATGTAATGTTTAAAAAAAAACATTAAGATACTTTCAAAACAAACAATTAAAAAAGTATTAGTTTTGAAAATTAAAAATTGACATTAAAAAGACGATAATATTGGAATTTTTTTATTGTCTAAATTATTAGCACCCCTCCATACAAACAACAGTTTTTTTTATGGGGTGCATTTAAAAATTAAAATAAAGATAAAAATTGCCCACATAATAATTATAAGAACGAAATAAATACATTTTTGGTGCAAATAAATTTCTTTTCAACATGTTAACTTTATTTTTTATTCATTTATTTATATACATTGTGATAGGAGAAGGAATCATTTTGGAAAATAAAAAATATTGCAATGTAAATAAATGGATTCGAATGTGACAATTAAACTATTTTAGGGCCATGCTCTAATAAGTAATGCAAAATCGAGTGTTTTTGGTTTCAAAATTTTATGGATTAGAAATATTTTAGATGCTTTAACAAGATCCTGCCAGTAGAATATATAATTGCCTTCGAAATAATTGAGTTTTTTTGTGATTGGTCTTTTTTTAAGCCCAGAAAAAAGTAGATACTGCTTTAAAGTTTAAAATCTCCTACTTACGAACCCTTTTTTGGTTATGGTTTTAATGTATAATGTGTAAATTAAAATTCTTTAGAAAATGATTGTAAAACAATTAAGCATTTGTGCCTCAACCTCTCAAAATAACATAAAACACGCTTTTTGGCGATGTTTCTTTCTTGAATAAATCAAAACAGGCGGTTATTAACAGGCATTAAGAGGTACCTTTGCGATCGGTTCCTTCATTGAAATAGGAATTCTTTCTAATAAACATATCGATAGGGGATACAAGAGTCCCAACCGTCCGTAGCCAGTGACATCATGGCATCCCCAATTGAGATATTTTGTGAAGCTAAAAGTAGTTTGGAAAGGAAGGAGATGGGAGAGATGAAGATCGGGAAGTACCTGGCTGTTCAGATAGAAATACTATAAACTTTTACAGCCATTTCAAGTCACATTTAAATTATGAATGGTGTTCTTTCACCAGGACGGTAATGTGGTAAAGTACCATACTGGATCTTGGCACAAATACACCTGCAAAATATTTTAAATCTACCTGTTAATTTATCGTAAAACAACACAAATTAGTCAAATGAAAATTTTGTGCTCACGCCGCGTATTATAACGCGACTTTCGGATTCGTAGACCAGAGATTTATTCCTCGACCAAATAAGAAATGTTCTAACTGCTATCAAATTAATTTATCTGATATTTTCATTATTCATATCTTCTTGCCAAAGTCTGTTGTTAGGCCTGTGTAATTAAAATTTTGAGATGTTAACCGCTTGGGCACATAAGTTTGTTTTCACGAAAATTTAACGTAGGTAGAAATAGAAATGACGTATGCCCCGTATTTGAATTATTTTAAACGTGCAGGAATAAAAAATAAATGGTGAAAATGTTTATTTATTCGACGAAATGTTTTTGTTTACTGAAAATCAGATACCCAACTTAGTCTTGGATATCAATTTCAATAATAAACTACTTGAAAAGAAAAATCTGGGAAAAGGGAATATTCATTTACGTATTCAGGTTATTAGAAAAAAATATCTATTAGGAAAAAAACAATTCTTGAAACCTCGTGATTCATTTTGGGTATTACGCCATGTTGCGCGAACTCCTTCTTGAGCCAACGTTTTTGACACCGTGTTGCCACTTTCATTATTTTACGAGCTGGTATTACAGTCGAATTTAAAATGGTTTTCTGTGTTTAGTTTTAATATAAAGTTGTTTAGTTTTGGTGTAAAGATTGCTGGACGCGGAAAATTATTAATATTTGACTGCGGATATAATAATATTATGTGGATTTAGACATAACAATAAATCAAGATATTACTTTTGGCTATAAAAATCTCTAATTATTGTATTCATTTAACTAACAAAAATCTTTTAACTAAATAGTCAACTTGTAATAACTTATTATTTATGTACTCGCCGGAGTTAAGTACTCCGTGTTACATTCGGAGTATAAATCTTTCTAAAACATAAGCAAAAAAGCCACATAAATAACCCACAGCGCAATAAATTAAGTAAGGCAATCCTGTCTTAATATAAAATGCTTTATGAAATTTATAAAAATATATAACTTTTAGTCACGGTTCATACATACCACAATACTGACCAGTCCATAAATCAATGTTCAGCCCTTTTTCCGGCCGTTTACATTTCCCAGAAATGTATTGAAAATATGGGACCATATTAAACTGAGGGAACAAATAATAATAATAATATTTTAACCGTTTTCAATGAAGTATTTAAAAATTTCAATTCCATTTGACGCTCGACCACGAGGAATTCCTGTTTTTCCAATTTGGGTATTTTTATGAGCTTTTTGTATTGTGATAAAAAATACTTTGTTTTAATATAAATACATATATACGAACACATGTATGTTCTTTCATAATAAATTAAAACATACGTCTACAATCTTAAATTCACTTTGTGGCATCATTTTTATTTAAATGAAAACAAATAACTTTGTGCACACCACTTATATAATCACAATTATCGACATGTTTCGAAACCAAAGGTTTCTTCGTCAGGATAATAAGAAGATGAATAAAAATAACAAACAGACAAAAATAACTACAGACAAAAATATTATAGAGAGTCGTGATTAATTCCCGAGTATCATAAAAACAATTATATATTTTTTTTATTTTTTTATTTATTTATTTCAATTTATTTCACCTCTTACACACAACAATTTTACATTTTAATCATTGTTTAACAATAGAATAACTAAATAAAAACAAAAATATAATAAAAAGGTATAACAAAAAGGTGAAAACATTAAAAAAAAATTGAAAACATAAACAGCCTTACTAAAAAAAAAACACTCCGCGGCCGTTAAACGGTGTTTTTGTGAATCTTTAGATTTGACAACGCCGTATTTTCTTGTTCAAATTGGAGTTTTCATAATAATCCGCTAGGTGGTGTGATTGATGCGCCTGCGCATTGCTTTCCCGCTGAACACAAAAAAGCCGCGGAAATGTAGAAAAAAGACGGTCGCCAGTGTGTGTGTGATTAAGATGATATTATCGTTAATGATTTTAATCCTTGACTAATTCGCACTTATATTCATTTACGCAATATATTTACTATTAATTTGTGTTGGTTTTCGTTAGTTTAAGTCAATTTGTGACACTAAAATAGTGTGTTCTAAATTGATCTGTCAGAAAATGGTTCTGTAAGTTATATTCAGAAATAATTTGCATTTTAAGATCTTTATTTTATTATAAATTCTTGAAAGTGATGTTTTTTGGTGACTAAAATGTCTAATACATATTTTAGTAAACGTATCAAAGAAATTACTTTCTTAAGATGTGCAAGCAATGTATTCAAACGTGAGTTTTTTTAATGTAAATTTTTTTTATTGTAAAATTGTAAATAAAAAGTGAATTTCAAGATTTTTTTATATTTTTTTATTGTTTGAAGGAGTAAAAAGTGAGGTGACAGATTTATTTCAAAATCATTAAGTAAAAGGACTGTGTTTTTTGAATTTTGAATTTTTCCAAATATTTCAATGTTTTAATAGAAAGTGTTTGGGGAAAGTGAGTTTTTTTTTCAATTTGATGTTTGAAGCTTAAAATACTACAGTTTCTAAACATTTAAGTATATTTTAGATATGAAAATCTTAAAGGTAATTAAATTTTGGTTCTAAAATGGTATTTGTTTTTACGACATCTCAAAAAATAATAAATATATAGGACATTAAAAAAAAAATCGAAATTCGTTAAAAAATTACAAATGGAACAAATATATACAACAGATAAACTACCCTCCTTGGCCGTGTAAGCAATGTACATATCTTTCCATGAACATTTTTTTGTCAGTTCTTAATTAGTAAGGATTCTTCATACATGGTTGTTTGACCACTGTAAAAATTTTTCAGAAAGTTTATTATATATATTTTTTTATATTTTTGAAAAATATTAGTAAGGCTGGTAAAATGGCGACGTTGTCAGATCAAAACCATATATTTTGTTTAGTAAGAATTTGAAAAACGAAATGTACAGACTTTACACAACGTGCTACAGAAACACCGTTTAACGGCCGCGGAGTGTTTTTTTTAGTAAGGCTGATAAAATGAAACATAAAAATATTATTTTTTGAGTATGTAAACATTGCATTATCTATTTATTTTATTTTAGGAAAATCAACCGTTGACAATGTGGTTCATTTATACATGTGTAATTTATCTAACTGAGAAACCAATTATAGATATCTTCTTCTTCTTCTTCTTCCTCTTGTCCTATTCGGGTCGGGGACCCACTGCACTGAAGACAGTTCGCGTTTTTGATATATTTAGAGATATTTCCTATACTATTCATTGGGTTCCGATAAAAATTTGGTGAGTTGTTGTGGATACGCCCGTGAAGGTTTCTATGTAGCAATATCTCTATATTGGTGAGTTCTGGAGTTATGAAATTTGCAAAATAAAATTGCAATAGAGCGCACGCGAGTTGTTTGAAAAATTAGTATATTTTTACGGAGTTCAGTGGCAGGGAAAAAAGGCGGTAGGGGGAGAGGAATCCGTGAGGGGTGGGGAGAAATGACGGAGGGGTGGTTCGTTGGAGGGGTGACGAGGGGAAGGGGGAAGGCGGAGAAGGTAAAGGGGGGATCATGAGGAGGGATAAAAAGGCGGAATAAAGAAGTGGAGGGAAATCCTGCAGGGGAATTAAGGAGGGGTGGTTTGCGGGAAGGAGGATGAGGCAGGGGGAAGACGGAGAAGGTGGAAGGGGAATTTGTGAAGGGTGAGGTTCGCAAGAAGGGTGACAGCGGGAGAGGGGAGGGGGAACGCGGGGATGATGAGAAGGAAACGCGGAGGGGAAGGGGAGGAGGGTAGGAAAGAGGTGGCGGAAGGGAAAAGAGGCAAATGGGAAAGGACACCCAGGGAGAAACAATTTATTTATTTAAGTGGCATTGCAACGGATGCCGGTTATCAGTTAGTATGAAAATAAATTTAAGAGACGGCTATACTTTCATGTCTACACTTGTTTGTTCTTTTCTTATTTTTATTCATGTTCTTATTATTCCGACGAAGAAACCTTTGGTTTCGAAACATGTCGATAATTGTTTTTTATATAAGTGGTGTACACAAAGTTATTTGTTTTCATTTAATTGAAAATAAAACGGTTTATTTTTTTCATGCTGGCAGGGCAGAGGTTGGTTTTAATATCTCCAGAAAATTGTTTTTTTTTCTGTTTTTGTGTTTGTTTGTAGAAATACATAAATTTTAAATTTTATGAAAAAAAAAATTTGAACTCAAATTTTTTTGTCAAGTTCTGTTTTTTAAAGTTAATATTTGTTGATATGATTTAATGAAATAATAGGTATATAACACAAAAAAGACACGCTCTTGCCCGTGGCGACGCTGCAAGCAGATTGCACGTTCTCTAACGCGTAACGAGCGAGAAGTTATGCGCTCCATCTGTTGTTGATCCAGAAAGTGATTACTCAAGCTGGAGGTTATGCGCGGGAAACATTAATCAACAGAATAAGAACATTTGGTGTAAATATACAAAATTTATTGATTTTAATAAATTAAATGTGATTTTAATGACATTCTGAAGTACCATAGGATTAGTACTTCAATTAGCCTATTTTTTTCCTAGTTCCCATCTATGTTTGTACCAAAATTCGTAACCTATTTATTTAAAATATCTATAATTCTTGGTTCGAAGTATTAGGCGAGTACTTCAAATAAATTCATTAATTTGAATACTTTCTAAAATAGAATTTTGATTTAACAATTATTGTTATGCAAAATGTCATCCTCAAATTTTGACATTTTCTAATAAACAATAATTATTATTTTTAATATAATATTGAAAATAGCTAGCTATAGATTATAGCCTATATGTTATTCTGATATATGAGCTATATTATTGTAAAGTTTCATTAAAATCCATTCAGTAGTTTTTGCGTGAAAGAGTAACAAACATACATACATCCATACAAACTTTCGCGTTTATAATATTACTAAGATTCTAGCTAAGTCTTGACTTGATTTACCACTTCTACTTTCTTATGTTTATCTCTGTTTTGTCTCTGATTTCATTTGCCTTTATTATGAACATTTCTTTATTTTTAGAATGTATATTTGTCCAATTTCGTATTATTTTATTGTAATGGACATAATTCTGTTAATAAAGAAATAAATACGAAGGTTATCGTAGAGCCCCCAAATCATATAAATAAGCTTGGAATTGTGGGCAGTGCCGGTAAGCCATTTAAATATGTACAAGGGCTCACAGATACAGCGCGAACTGGCTGACGGGAACTTGCGGCAACATTCGCGAACAAAGGCCTCCTGGGAGCTGGGCTCAACAAGGTTTTTAATGCTCGGATCTTGCCGTGGAAAGGTAAAAGCAAAAACCATTATGGTAACACACAAAATTAAGGCTCATTTCAGAGAGTGGATATTAAAATTTCGTACTTGATATTTGTGGTGCGTGGTAAAATGTTAAATAAAAATTACATATAGAGCTCTACAAACCTCGTCGAGCACAATGGCGTGATAATGTTGGTGGAACGTTTTTTCTCTCCGCAGTATGAAACATTTAAAATTAACGTAATCCATCCTGTTATGAATACTTTCCTGGAATTTTGTGAACAAAACGTGGAGATTATTTTTTTAGATTGAATTTTTGAACAAATTTAAGAACACGGTTATTTTTGCGTTTTGGGAGCTTTTACGAACAAGGAAGGAATTACCGACGTTTCCTTTCGTCTAATAGAAACATTCGTGTAATCGTTAAGAAATTGCCGGATTTAGGCGTTAGAATAATTTATGGCGTGGTAAAAGCCTTTCTCATGGGCTTTGGGCCGAACATAATCTCAAAGAGGAAAACAACAACCCGTGCAATTTTAAATATAAAAAAATAAATAAATCTTCAGATAAATTTATATGAATGACTAAATAAAATAACATAAAAGAGATTTTAGTATATACCAATAAAACTTTCGGTGGCTAAAGAAGGAAGTAGCGCAACACTGCATAACACCCCAAAATTTAAATTAACTAACACATTAATAGTATTTTGTCAGCTGAAAGAAAAAAAAATATTTCGGATTTTTTATATTTTGTACTACTGTGTGGATCTAATTCAATAATATTTTTACTTTATATTTATTTTTGTGGAAGTGTTTTAAACAGTCGTTTCCTGCACAACTTACGAGTATAATTTCATAAATATTGTCATATATATATGTAAAAGCCTTAATAGGCATAAATAAATAAGTAATGTCCCTAAAAAAGTCTTACTTTAAAATTAAAAAAAAAAATTATTAAAAAAAGGAACCAAACCGAATAACAACCATGGAAACCATTTGAAAGAAACGCCATTTTTGTATGAACGCAACGCAACGTAACGCCATATAACCGTTTGGACAGCATGTTCGGTATGTATTTGGATCGGTAAGTCAAGTCCTTCTCTAAGGTATTTTGTTTAATCATTCTTCATATGTGACACCAACGATCAATAGACAAGGGTTCGATTAAATCTAAGTTCAGGTTTTTCTACCTTCACTCTTGTAATAAGATTGTAATTCATCATTTACCTTCTATGTAATTGTAGTAAGATTGTAATTTATCATTTACCTTCCATGTTATTGTAATAAGAATGTAATTCATCATTAACCTTCTATATAATTGTAATAAGATTGTAATTCATCATTTGCCTTCTATGTAATTGTTATAAGATTATAATTCATCATTTACCTTCTACGGAATTGTAATAAGATTATAATTCATCATTTACCTTCTATGTAATTGTAGTAAGATTGTAATTTATCATTTACCTTCCATGTAATTGTAATAAGAATGTAATTCATCATTTATTTTCTATATAATTGTAATAAGAATATAATTCATCATTTACCTTCTATATAATTGTAATAAGATTGTAATTCATCATTTGCCTTGTACGTAATTGTAATAAGATTATAATTCATCATTTACCTTCCATGGAATTGTAATAAGATTGTAATTCATCATTTACCTTCTATGTAATTGTAGTAAGATTGTACTTTATCATCTACCTTCTATGTAATTATAATAAGAACGTAATTCATCATTTACCTTCTATATAATTGTAATAAGATTGTAATTCATCATTTACCTTCTATGTAATTGTAATAAGATTGTAATTCATCATTTATCTTCTATGGAATTGTAATAAGATTATAATTCATCATTTACCTTCTATCTAATTGTAATTAATCATTTACCTTCTATGTAGGTAATTGTAATAAGATTGTAATTCATCATTTACCTTCTATATAATTGTAATTGGGACCCTCAGATGGTTTGGACCTGTAGAGCGAATGAACGAAGAAAGGGGTGTAAAGAAAATATATGATGCAAATGTGAATAGAAGAAGAAGTTGTGGAGGCCCGAGGAAGACATGCACGATCAAGTGAACCAGATATTTTAGTCGGGCCATGTCAGGAGTCGGAATAATAGAAGAGCATGTATAAGAAGATGTATGAATGTGAATGAAGCAAGGAGTGTATGCCAAGACCGAATTGTTTGGCGGTCCGTCCTATCTGCCTACCCCTGCAGAGAAACGGCGTGATGTTTAGTTAGTTAGTTAGTTAATTGTAATAAGATTGTAATTCATCATTTATCTTATATGTAATTGAAATAAGATGAATTGAAATATAATGAATTACTACAATTTGTCGGACGTTTATATAATTTTTTTTTTATAAGAATTTTGTACGTTGTAAAGATTTTGTGTTATTTCATCCGCCATGCTATGGATGTTCCTGTGTTATGGAGGGTGATTACAGATAATATAATTTATGGTAATGAAGTTTACATATTATATAATAATTGATGATAACGAAGTTTACAGATAATCAATGAATTTAGGTTAATGAAGTTTACAGATAATAAAACAATGAATTTATTATAATTAAGTTTAGAGACAATATTATGTAATAATTTATTTCTAAATTTACATAATATGGTTGATAAATTAAATTACGGTTATTAAATTATGCAAATTAAATTAAAACACCAATAACATAATTCATGATTTCCAGATGTACCTTCTCATAATGGAATATAATATAATATATTATTACAAAATACGTTTTGTAAAAAATATCATTGAAATAACTTATTTAATAAACCCTTTCATTTATTCAGTTTCGCCTCCGGAAGGTTTACTAACATAATGACGGACTTGAATTTGCATTTACGACATATCCCTAAAAAGGTTTTAGTAAAAAGGTTCATCCGGATTCCATGGTCATTTTCCTAAGTGTTTCTGAATTCATACAGAGACAAAACTTTGTCCGGCAAAGTACAATAATTCTGCATTTCAAAGCATCTCCTTTCGTCCGTTTGCATAATTAATTTGTGTTTGCTTTTCGGAGAATACACTGCCAAGGCCTTGGTTGCCAAACGTATCTTCTTATATTACATATTTATATAAAAACAGAATCAAACATAAAATCTAGCGATGCCTTGTCCGAGTAAATAGTAGATTGCGCTACAAATATGTACAAACTGCGTCCCCTCTTTCACATACATCAATCATTTACCATATTGTACGTATGTTTTGTTGATAGGTTTGTTTCCCTTTGGTTCCTTTTTTATTGATCAAGAGTAGCGACGTCATTTTTTAGTTTGTAAATTGGTTTAAAAATCTGTTGCATCCACTTTATTTTCCAAGGAAACCTTACTTTGACTAGATGGCTAACTTCGACAGAGCTTTTCAATTTTACGGTACACGCCTGAAAAAAGTTTGTAAAATGAATTATTGAATTGAAAAAGTGACGTCTCTTTGTACAAATTGTATAAATGCTTATGTGAAATTAAAAAAAAGTTATTTAAAATATTACATGATTTGTAATGAAGTTGATCCCGGATCGGTTGGATCCCTGAAATGATATTTATTAAAAAATATATAATTTTTTGTGCATTATATTTATCAATCAATTCAATTCCAAAATCGACTTAAGTAAATAATAAGTTGGTAAAGATATCAAACGAATTTATTTACACTCTACTTTTGTTATTTGGCGGAACATCCTCTCTGCAAACCCCTTAGGTATATTTTGTATAAATAAATACACCGAATTTTCCCTAAACCGACTCCATATTGCATATAAGTATGCCGGGGTGCCAATTGTGGGGAACTATCATGGAACCATAATAAAGTAGGTAGGTATTTAAGTAAATACGTAAAAATATTACGATTTTAAAGGAAATTTTGGTGTTCACTTAATACAAGAGAAAATTAAATTTTTTTGGACGTGAGTTCTGTTAATCCGCCATTATGTTAACCGCTTGGACACATGAGCTTGTTTTCACGATAATTTAATGTAGGTAGACATAGGAATGACGTATGTCCCGTACCTGAGTTATTAATAGAACTAGAAGTTTATTACCAAAATATTTCGAAGTATAATAAATAGCTTTGCACCTAAGTTATCTCAAATACTAAGAGTTCAAAAAAAAATTTAACATGTACCTTTTTAAAACTATTTTTCCACTAATGACTTTCCTCTGTCATCTACTCTGTTAAGTCTGCTTTAAAATAGCTCTCAGTAAAATACATCGGTATTTTTTCCGATAAAAATATCTGATCGAAATACTCCGAGAAGTGTACCTCGAGTAAATAAATCGTTAATCGCAATATTCCCTTTTCCGCGGACAACATTGGTCTGATAGAAAATGATTTTACGACGATGTCGATTGAACGTTAGAGAAAGATTTCAAAGTAATTATCCAGCTGGTAACTCAGAATTAATCCTCGTTCTACTGTTTAGTCTCTCCATTAATTAGGTCCGGAAGAAAGAATGGTTCAGCGATTACTGAATGAGTTTTCAAATGGATTGTTAAAAAAATTAAAGCATTTGAAGTTGTTAATGCTTTTAAATGGATCGTTAATATTAATGAGGTTTAGAAAATAGTTTTTATGGATATTTGTGGTGAAATATTTATACAAGACCTTTAGGCCTGCAGAAAAACTGTAAATAATAGGCACCGGTACACAGAGACGCCCAACTATGGCAACGTCTTGATAGGGATGTTTTGTCATTTTAACATCTGTTGAAGTTCCAGGTAGTGCGCGTGTTTGTTGGTTATGTGCATTAAAACAATAATTTATTTTAACCAGAATTTATTAAGAAGGTCACGCACTGGTTGACATAATTTCAGAGGGTAAAATAAAATAAAGTTACATCTGCCTGGTCCGAATACAAATAAGTTCTCTCACTCTTTATATTACATCATTATCGAAAGAAGAGTCACATTTATTTGTTGAAAATAAAGCCCAAGTTTTGATGATGGCATATTTATCTACGTTAAATATAATAAACTCTTCACAATGAATAAGTGTCTGTAATACGGTCTCGAACAACTTTTGAAACGCAAAAAAGTTTTCAACTTGCACGTAAACATGGAATCAGAAATTTAGTTCTCAAAGAACAAACCATAGAACGAATTCATGCAGTTTGTTTACAAGTTTGAACTGCTGGCATAATAATATGATAAGGTGAATGATAAAACATGAGCCGGATAAACTATTTTCATTATTCTCCAAAACATACAGCGGGGGCGATACGAAGCCTTAAACTTAACAAGAGGGTGGATTAAGTCTGAGGGGAAGTTTGTTGGCCTATTTGGTGCAGTTGTTTTAAAACTTCTCCCCTTCCTCTGCAGCTAAGCTGAAAGGTAGTTCCCCGTACATGCTCCCGTCAGCTTGCTTCGTGACCTAAGTAAACTGCCCTTAACAAGAGCTGCAAGTTAATTATTTTGAATGGCTTAATTACTTCCTGGAGAATTATTCACAAGACATCAGAGTTCGCATGAAGAACACAAATTTACAAAAGACGTAGGTCGATTTGCATAATTGGCTGTTGCTTGAGTTTACCACTTTATTCGGATGTACCTACTCCATAAAGTAATACTTTCATTGAAGAAGAAGATAACTATACCATAATATGTGAGCATGTGGTGTATTAATAACCCTAAGCTTGATGGGCATATTACCTTAAATTATTGACTGATGAATTTACTCGACGTGGACACAGAATGTATAAAAAAAGTGCACTCGGAAATGATCTAAATACAATTCAAAGACACAAACCTTGCAGAGTGACGTCTGTTACAGAAGCGGCCTTTAGATCTTCACCGAATCGTTCAGAATCACCACGCACAATCAAATAATATTTTATGGCAGACACAGGTTAGGTGAATGAAATTCAAATTCACAATGATTTGGCAAGTTGCGTTTTTTCGCATCGCATAAAGTGTAGAATAATTAAAATTTTAAATTAAAAATGATACTTTAACGCTATCTGTGATCCTTTTGTGGCCCATCTGCAGTTCACGGGCACAATATATTTTTATATTCCTGAAAATACATGGAGACCGCCAAACAATATTTTTTTATGATATTAATACTTAAATTACTTCGAGTTCAAAATGCTATGATGCCTAACCAATAATACTAATAAAACTAAACAGAAATATGAAAATACGAGAGATCCTGGGTTTAAGTCGCAGTTGGAACCGTTACCTCTTTATTTTTCTGTTTCTTTTTTCATATTTTCGTTTAGATTTGTAAGTTGGAAGGAGTCCGAAAAACTATTATATAAAGTCAAATTACAACATTAAAATATACATGGTTACCTAAGTAAAAACTAATTATATATTTAATTTAAAAATTTAAAATTGCAGGATAATTCATTTGGCATTTGGCATTTGGTTCCTTAGAACAGGCAATCTGCATAGCTAAGAACTACTAACGACTTAAAAAAACGTGATAACACTTGTACACATTTTAAATATATTCCTTTATTATGCAATATGATTACTGTTATTTTTTCTGTCATGTACCCAATGTAAAAAACAAAATAAAGTGTGATCTTCTTCTTTAATGATATGTTGTATTGATAGAAATAACCTTCAAAGGTTTTAATAAAAAAGAGTTATTCAAATAAAATTTAATATTTTCGTGATGGATTTCCATATTTCCGAATAAAAGCGAGTTACTGATTCACCGGGCTGACAGTATTACGAGATGTTATTTCACCATTAAAATTAAATCGTGTTAGGTTAGCGGGAATTACCATGAGAACGACATAACTCAGACACAAAACACATTAATTGATCGCGATACGAATTGCATGACGTAATTATGATTAAAAGTTTGGTGGCAGTTTTAGATTCTCTTATAATTACACTTTTTATCGTAATGGCGTAAAATTTTTGACGTAATGGCACCTGAGTTATGTGTTGACCCCGAGGATAGTAGAGGGGGGAGGAGGAGGAGGAGTCGGAAGGGGGTGGAAACGGGTGGTGAGGAGGTCGTCGATTAAAAATGATTAAGGTAGAAATGGCGTGCCGCCTTCCACTACCATTTAGGAAATTGTTCCGTGACGGGACAGGAAGTACCGCTTGAACATTGAATACCCATCTCTAATTGTTTTCCTCTAATGAAAAGCCGGCTTAACATTTCCGGGTTTTCTTTTTATTGAAAATCATTTTGAATTGGAAATCTTTTAGCGATATATTTTCAAAGATGACATCGCCAGGTAGAAAATACCTTTTTTTTTAAATACATGTATTTGAATTTCGATTTTGTTTTATTGAATAACGATTGGATGTAAATCTTGGCAGTGTAAATTAAACCAATTTCCGACATCCGATTGAGATGAAACTCGGCAGAATAACTCGTATAGATGACAATCAATTATATTAACACTGTGGCATTTACGCACACACACGAATTTCCCTGATATTGGTTACTAGCTGGCATAAGAGAGGAACCGTAAATTGAAAAAAGATGTTTCACAGATTTTTTTTTATACCGGTTGGTTTTTTTTCTTCATATAAATGTCATAAAGTAAAGTGATTGCCTGATATGAAAAGATCCTTGTATTCTTCTAACAAAATAATATTATGATTTTGATTGTTTATGTTTTTTTGTATTTTACTGAAATACTGAGTTTTTACAGGTATCTTCAATCATCATATTCGTCTACGTCAACCCTCCGATACCATTACCCCGAGAAATATTAAATGGATAATCAACACCTCTGCCACAGGTGACATGTGGTATTTTAACAGGGGTGCCGGTGAAAGGAAATTTCTCTTTTCCAGCAAGACTCTCTCGACCCATCGCCATTGCAATGTACCGCAGTGGGAGGGATGGATTCACATGTTCGTCACTCCTGGAGACACTGACTCCCAGATTCCAACCCACCCCTCATGCCTTTTTCATTCCCAGAACTTCATCTCATTCCAAAAGACCCTCCACACAGCATCTTTAGAGATGACATAGGCCCTGAGGGAAATTATTTGTATCAGGGCTTCCTGCGTAGAGCTAATGTAAAAAAATATTGACTTAAGATTTCCGTACGCATCCAGACGAGATGAATACTAATAATATAGTGGGTAATAGTTAGAACTTGGAAAACTGAAAACTGTTCTGGAAACTGAAACAAGATTAAATTGAGTTCAGTAAAGAGTCGATCATTTGATAAACGAATTGGGAAGAAATGTAACCATTTGGTTCTGATTGAACATGTTTAGAAGAGGAATAAAGACGTCGATTTCTACACGTTTTTATTAAAATACAAAAGTTTTTTTTTTTGTTGCTTATTTATATGAATATCGCATGAGAGTCCCAACTGATCCCGTATGGAGACAAACATATTCAATAATACTATCATTTAATTTAATTTTTAAACAAGATAATACCTGCTTGATAACCCACAGTTTGATAATGCCTTCAGAAGGCGAACCGGCAGTCATGCGCAATAATAACTAGAGAGCGGAACTTGTTTAGAAATAAAAGCTGTTTTTATAAATTAAATAATAGTACCTATTATAAAATAAATGTTAAGATATATTTAATTTAAAATGGAGTACTACAAATTAAATATGATAACAATAAATAAATACACGGAAATATTTTCGTTGTTTGTTTTTGGGGTGTTATGCCGTGTTGCGCTACCTCCTTCTTTAGCCGACAGTTTCGGACAGCGTTGCAGTGTCCATCATCAGGGCAGATCCGGCAGATCCGACGTCACATAAATGCTTTTGGCCGTGAAAATCTAAAAACGTATCACACGGAAATATTGTTAAACCCCAGTATTAAAAGCTATTTTACCTAAAAGTTTAGTTTAAAAAACATTAATATTTTCATCGTTGCGTTATTTATCATCTTTCACAGAAATTAAATTTTTTTAATACTTTTTTTTTCTCAACAATAAATAACCATTATGTATTCGCTTGTAATATGGTACGTAGTTTGGAAGTATTTTCCTGGAGTTTATAGGAAAACCCAATAAATGTATTTAATACTTAAATAACTGCTTCGTTGTATAAACACAAATTCACCAATATCTGATAATACATTCTATGTAAATATTATAGTACAGCGAGTTTCGCTACTTGGCAGAGGTTTTCCAGGAATTTCCTCGAAAAATCAAATAAATGTATTTATTTGATTTTTCTATATCATTTCTGATCATTTGACTATATGAAAAATATGGAATCGTATTTTTAACCAGAAACAATATAAAATCTGGCTAGGAATTAATTACAAGAATGTTATAATAATAATTAGTGATTTGTTTGAAGTGAGTTTCTTTTAGCAAAATTCGGATGAATAATATACTTATAATCGAATGTAGAAGTAAGCTTAAATTAAATCTACGAGTCACAGAGAGAGATGTGCTTTTTTATATAATATTAACTTATAAAAAATATAAAAAACATAGTTTTAAACATATTCATTTTGAATTTCAATATTATACCTAATTCATATCACAAATATTATTATAATACTTTCCTTAATGACTAAACCGTATCCTGAAATACTCGTGACTTTATTTAACATATAAATATTTAATTTACTAGTCCTGTAAGCTGACTACTACCTGTCCAAACTATCGACATGTTAGTTGCCCCTGGCTCCATAGCTATAATATTTCCAGGAAATTACATAACAGAAATTATAGCCTTTAATAATGAAAGGTCGGTGGCAATTGCCTGCAAATTATGTATTGGAAGAAACAGAGCTTTTGATTGAAAGATTGTAGCATTAATGTATAAATAAGTCAGTTTACTGAGAAAATGTTGCCTTTCATTATGGTGAAATATTTCGTTATAACTTTATTAGTTTCGTAGTAGCAGACTTTTTTCTAGGAAAAAGGTTTCCACATATTAGGAGCATCTTGTGTTGAAATCCATTTTTCTTGTAAAGATTAAAAACAAAAATCATTATAGTTTTAACTACTTCCTCACCTTCCATTTTCCCATCTAATTCCTTTCTCAATACACTACGGTATCAAAGCACACCTCGATCATTAGAGATGCCACAGTCATACCGGTTCCGGTTAGCAGGGAGCAGTTGGGAGTCTTGCACAGTACTCACATATAAATATTACCCATAAACAACCATGATTTTATTTTAGAACATCTCGCTCTTGGCCATTGAAAATCTTATCAGTGCTAAAGTGAATTATGGATCAATCTGCTGGTTCTATCCGACAGTCTGCATTGCAAAACCTGTCAAAGAGCTTAATTCATTATTTAATGAAATTAAAACAAATAACTTTGTTTAAACCACTAATATAATCACAATTACCTACATGTTTCAAAACCGATGGTTTCTTCGTCAGGGTAGTAATGACATTAGTAACAAAATAAACAAACAAGTATAGACTAAAAAGAACTATGGACAAAAATATTTTAGAGAGAGGTGATTAATTAATAAAAAGTATCGTAAAAAAAAAAAAAACAATTATTTAAAATTAAATATAAAAATTATTTAAAAAATATGAAAAATTACATTATATAAATTATCAAAACATAATAAAGATGTTTAAACAACAAAAATAAATTATTTTAAATATAATTATTAATAAGAAAATAAATTTAAGAGATGGCTATTTTTAAAAAATATTTGGTTATTAATAATATTTAATTTGCTATTAACACTTTTTCTAATTTCTAAAATTTCTAAGTTTGCTAATTGTAAATCTGTTGAGTTTGTGTGTAAAATTTTTAACCCTTTATTTATATCAAAAGAATGATTTGTTTCTAAAATGTGATTGGCAAATTCAGAATAATTATTATTATTCAAACACCTTAGATGTTCTTTAACTCTAATATTAAAATTTCTAGAAGTCTTTCCAATATAAAAAAAAAGTTACAATCATTACACATTAATTTATAAACTCCAGATTTGTTCAAATAATCACCCTTATCCTTGTTATTTAAAATATAATTTTTTAATTTGTTATTTGTGTAAAAGGCTGGGTTAACATTATCTGGCATGTTTTTAATTAATAAATTTGAAGTATTATTATTTAAAAATAATATTTTTAAATAAAAATTTTTTTAAATTTTTTAGATTTAAGTATTTCTATTATCAATAATAAATTTGATTTTAATATTTATCGCAAAGACACATATACGGATATCGTTATACATAATACATCGAACCATCCAATTTCACAAAAATTAGCAGCTTTTCATACCTTACTTAGCAGATTAATTAATGTTCCATTATCTTTTGATAATTTTAACACAGAATTAAATATTATAAAACAAATTGCAATCAATAACGGTTATAATACTAAATTAATAGACAATATGTTAAACAAAAAATATAAGAAAAAGTTTATTAACTCTTATGTTTATCCACATGTGATTGACAATAATAATAATTGGAGAAAAATATTATTTTTAAATAATAATACTTCAAATTTATTAATTAAAAACATGCCAGATAATGTTAACCCAGCCTTTTACACAAATAACAAATTAAAAAATTATATTTTAAATAACAAGGATAAGGGTGATTATTTGAACAAATCTGGAGTTTATAAATTAATGTGTAATGATTGTAACTTTTTTTTTATATTGGAAAGACTTCTAGAAATTTTAATATTAGAGTTAAAGAACATCTAAGGTGTTTGAATAATAATAATTATTCTGAATTTGCCAATCACATTTTAGAAACAAATCATTCTTTTGATATAAATAAAGGGTTAAAAATTTTACACACAAACTCAACAGATTTACAATTAGCAAACTTAGAAATTTTAGAAATTAGAAAAAGTGTTAATAGCAAATTAAATATTATTAATAACCAAATATTTTTTAAAAATAGCCATCTCTTAAATTTATTTTCTTATTAATAATTATATTTAAAATAATTTATTTTTGTTGTTTAAACATCTTTATTATGTTTTGATAATTTATATAATGTAATTTTTCATATTTTTTAAATAATTTTTATATTTAATTTTAAATAATTGTTTTTTTTTTTTTACGATACTTTTTATTAATTAATCACCTCTCTCTAAAATATTTTTGTCCATAGTTCTTTTTAGTCTATACTTGTTTGTTTATTTTGTTACTAATGTCATTACTACCCTGACGAAGAAACGATCGGTTTTGAAACATGTAGGTAATTGTGATTATATTAGTGGTTTAAACAAAGTTATTTGTTTTAATTTAATTCAAAATGATGCCACAAAGTGATTTTGCGAAGTTTGAAGAAGAAATCATTATTTAATGCGCTAATTTTCGTAAAGGTGCCAAATGATACGAGTATGTCGTTTGGTCTAAAAACATAGTTAATTAGACGGATCGTCCTCCTCTACACTCAGCAAAGTGCAGAAATCAAATGACAAGGACCAAATTTAACCCTAACCCAAACAGAAACCTTCTCAATATATTGATTAACATTTTTTTCTCGAAACTTTCAGAGCAATTCCTACAAAACTCTTACTAGCAAATTCTCGAAAAAACTGAGAGGATGCCTCTCAAAAAGGTAACTCCGGTAGATGTATGCTGTCATCAACAAAGTAACGTATTGGTACACACTCAAAAGATGTTGTTAATGTGTAACAAAAACAATGTGAGCAACGTATGTCAGCACAGATCCTTGAGATAAGCCTGCATTAATACGGCTCGAGATGAAGTAGGTACCAACATTCATCTACCACTGTTTGTATGAGAGAGTCCATTAAAACAATTGCAATTCAACGGTAAAGGGTTGGATATATCCCATATGATAACTTCTTGACAAGCGCCCGACAGCAGATCCTAATGAAGACTTACATTTATTCTCGTTGATCTACCCAGCTTCGACGATATTTCAACTTCAAGTGTTGCTTATTTTAATAACTTTTTTGAGTTCCATAACCCATGTATGAATTGTAAAAGTGCCTTTTTTAGCTGAAAATGGTTACGTTAACTTCAGACAGAAAAGCTACCCAAAATTGTCACCGTTCGAAAACTTTTGTATGACATACATGAAACAAATAAATTTTCAGAATATATATTTTTTTAAATTATTGTCTATATGTATATTTTATACAGATTAACAAGAGATAATGCCAGTTCTATTTGGAAATTGTTTATATCCCACCAAGCTACAATAGCTCACTTGATGGAATGTAGCATATTATGATATAAAATTACAGTAAATATTTTAAACAAAGTTAATTATTTCTGCAATAACTGCAAATTCACTTTGTAGCGTCATTTTAATTAATTGAATTTTCCAACCAAATTTTGGAAACAAATGATATTTTTGATATAAATAAAGGGTTGAAAAGTTAACATTCAAAGACAATGGGTTTACAATTATATATGTCAGAAATTTTAGAAATTATAAAAAATATTAATAGCCGATTAAATATTATCAATACTCTTAAATTTTATAAAATAATTATAAAGAATCCAATATTTTATTTTTGTTATTTAGACCTCTTGGATTTAATTTATAATTTTTTTAAAATTATGTCAAGGCAATTTTTTAACCAAATCTAAAACCATTTTTAATTTATATGATACATTTAACTATTTCTTTATGATACATTTAACTAACTAATTTGTAACGCTTTTGTCGAAAGGAACTTATACGA
Organism: Limnephilus auricula; assembly: GCA_951813805.1. Taxonomy (NCBI): domain Eukaryota; kingdom Metazoa; phylum Arthropoda; class Insecta; order Trichoptera; family Limnephilidae; genus Limnephilus; species Limnephilus auricula. The sequence continues at coordinate 39,879,998 of OX638392.1, read as the reverse complement.
TACTCGTCTGTCTTTGGTTATGTTTTTATTTTATCCTGACAAAGTAACTATTGGTTTCGAAACATGTTGATAATTTTGATTAAATAAGTGGTGTATATAAAGTCTTTCGTTTTCATTTAATTTAAAGTTAATTTCGTTTTGTTCAATTAAAATTATTACTGAAAGTGAATTCGCAATATTGAAAAATTAAATATTTTTTATTTACAAAATATTCTTATATAGTTTGTTTAGTTTATAAGATCTCATTCAATAAAACAAATACTTCGGTTCAATCTTTTAACGCGGCTTGAACTTTTTTAATGTTACACTGAAATTGATTCTAAATTAGTCTAAGACCTTTTATAGTTCGCTGGCTGATTAGGGTAAAAAGAAACCGGATCGAAGCTTCAGATTGTATTCTTAAACGTGGTAAAAACTCACACCATTGTAATAAAAAACATGATTTTCTAGGTTAGAAATCTGTATTACCATAGGATGATCAGTTAACAAAAACAATACCAGGGGGTTTAGCTAAGTGCCGAACCAGTTTATTCTACATTTTATTCAACAGAGGGCAACGATAGATAGTTATTGATTTTAATACAGTTCCTGAACAATGTTTAATTAATTTATTGGAAACAGATCAGGGTCTCCCAGCGACAGTAAAAATGTAAAACCCACTATGTTTTAAATTTAATTAATTAGATATTTGAAATTTAATTTAACAGTTTTATATAAAATCTCCAACTGGCAAGTTTGTTTAATTGAATCTGTAGTTAGCTCGTGGCAATGGGGAATTTAGACTTGCGAGTTTTGCCATGCAGTAAAGCATCATAGCAAGAAAGTGCGACGAGTCATCTAGCCCACCGCCATCGACGGTGTAAATCCACTTTTAGGAAAACATCGATCGCCTAGTCCAGATTTAAACCGTTTCTTCCGTAAATTTTATCGAAGTTAAGACAGAGAAGCCCCTTGTTCTCGCAAATAAATTAATGGAAATACAAGAAGCTTTGACTAGGCTTCTTGGTTAATTTGCTTGGCATTTTAAAATATAAATTTTAAAAATATGTACATACCTGTAATCAATGCGGGTAAATAATTTTCATAGCAATTCACCATTAAAAAAAACAACTTGTAAAATTGTTTCAAAGTATATACATACATTATGTCGATGTTCAATAATCTCTTTTCCTCTTTCGTTTTAATATAAAATAAATAATTCGCCTATAATATATGTATTTGCGACACGTTCAAAAGTGGACGTCACTCTTAGAGTATCGCCGTGGTGAAAGGTTACAATAATTCAGAATTGAAACGTTGCTTTAGATGGCTTTAGCCGTATTTGTTGACAAGATCTGAATAGCTAGTTTCTAGCCCATCTTCTTATTCCTCATCTTCTTCTATTGGGGATGCCATAGTCTTCCTGGCTTCAGATGGTTGGGAGCAGTTGAGACTCTTGTGCGCTATCCACATTTAAACAATCTGTTTTTTTATTTATTTATAAAAATTATAATGATTTCAGGTTTTCGTTAACGGCGGTCCGTTTGATAGATTCTCAAACGGATTGCAATCTTTAGAGTACAGGCGTCTCTTCAAGACCCATGTTCACTCCTTCCTCTCCTCAAAAAGACCCTCCATACAGCATCTTAGATGACTTACTCCTAGTTACTCCCGTGTGGAGTTAATGTCAAAAAATAATAAATCTTTAAAAACCATTTTTGGAAATTATTTTAAAATACGGTTTACAGTAAATGTGCGAATGGATAAAGAGAGTTACAGACGGGAAGAGTGATACAGACATGACATAATTTATTTTATCCCAAGTTTCAAAAGGCAAACAAAAAAAAGTAATTGAAAATTGTAGCGGGAGGTTCTGAGTTTGATTCTTAGTGGCACGAAAATGTATTTTTATTATTTTCCTCAGGACCTGTTTATAATTGATTTCTGCTTCTGATTTATTGGTGTACGTACCAGACGGAAAACAAAAAATATTGCGTATCCAAAAGCACTTCGATAAACACAATTAAAACAAAAATGCTTTCTTCTTTGAGTGGCATTGGAACGCATGCCGGGTACTAGCTAGTAATTAATAATAATTGTTGGTGGGATAGTTTTAACGAGGAACGGACAGAGTACTCTCTTCCCGGTAAAAGGTCTTACCTTATTATTTCCTGATAACTGTTTGGTTTCCTCGCTGCACTCTACTCCAGACACGATGCTTCCTTGAGTGTTTCCCTTGCTGGCTGGTACACAACACTTCTACACTCCCGGCAGCGATGGCCGTGGGAACGTTTTAAAGTGATTGACGTTTGAAAAAATGTAATGCTCCTCCCCCCTTTGCCTTCCGCTGCTTTCAGTTCTCTTTCCTCTCTTTTCCTGCCCAAGATATATTACCGGAACATCTGAGATTGTACCATTAGTTTACCTCTTACACCTCGAACGCAAAGCGGGTAAAAGCCACAGCGAAAATATACGGGCGTTTGATTAATAAATCTAGAGAGATCATTTTGGGACAGTGAAAATATTTTAAGCTTTTTTTGTGTGATGTTTCCCTTTCCTTGTCCGAATTTCGCATTTAGGTCTTGACGAAGGTATTTGAATCTGTATTTCTTATTTATTAAATATAGTTTCGCAGCGTTTTTACACAGGCGATCGCTTAAGGGGAGAGTCTTGTCCAGCGGATACAAAAAATCAATTTTCTTTTTGTTATCTAAAAATCTAGGCATGTGGAGAATACATTCCAAAAGTAACCGGATCGATTTATACCTTGAAATATAGTTAGGAGCGATGCGCGCCAAGCAGATAGACGGAGAACGGAGCAATCCAGTAACAAACGAAAACTTTAAACGCGTTTTTCTCAAAACTACCCTTTTCAGGTTGGCCGGAATCTTAGATCACTGAATTTTCACCCGATTAACTCCAATCAAAGTTATAATTAAAGAAAATTAAATTTGAATGCGGAGAACCTCGAATTACGAAAGAATATTATTTTATGAAAAAGTTATTGCATTTAAAGCTGATTTCTTCTGACGTTTTCTTTTTTTGACAAAAATTTAACACTTGGAATTCAACAAAATTAATTTTTCTTTCCTCAAGCGAAGTTTGGTGTTTTAACTTTGCTCTAAAAATAAAAATGCGAAAAAAAACAAAAATGCTTGTGAACTTATTTCAGATTGCTTTATTTAGCCCGTTTTTTGCTAGTTTTCGCTAGTTCCTCGGAACATCTTCCATTTTAATACCGGTAGAACAAGGACAGCATATCTACCTGACGCCTATGCTCTAAAGATTGCAATCCTCTTGTTAAGTCAGGGGAATCTATCAAGCCGACCACCCCTTTCCGCACAGATTCAGGTTTTTTTCGGGAATTTTGGGGCTCCAGACCACAGGAGGCTGCCAAATTCAACAGTGGGGCGCAATTGCGATTTGTGCAGGATCAGCAGTTGTTTAAAGTATCTGCAGGCCCTGTACACATGTACAATACCTTTAGCACAGTATCTTTGATAGAGCCACCGTGCCTGAGCTGGTCACTTAGAGTCACACCAAGCATATCAATGGAAGGCCTGTTCGGAAGATTGATTCCGTTGAAGGAGACTAGATTGTCATTTCGACCCATTTTAATCGTAATCAGACATGATTAGGTCTTTGAAACATTAAATTCGATCCCCAAGAGGAAATCCCCGCGAGCTAACCGTCCATTCTCTGCTTCAAAGCTATCCGAAGGTTTCGTAACCTGTATCCCCTTTGGGGTGCTTGTGAAACAACAAAAAGTTATCATGAACTGTACTGTTAACCGCATAACAATGAATTGGTGCATAAGACAAAAGTTGATGTGCAACAAAACAAAGAGAGATATTAGAAACAGAGCAGATGCCCGTGGGACGTAATCATTTTCCATTACCCTGTTTTACGTTACAAGTGATGTTTACTATATAAAAATGTCGTGTCACAATGTTCGTCCGAGGTAAACTCCAAAACTTAACCGATTTTGATGAAATTTGTAGTACTGTGTGTAATTTGGTCCAACTTAAAAGATAGGATAGTTTTTATCTCGATTATTGACCTCAATATTTATTTTTGCGAATTAAATGTTTTTTATGGGACAATTATTTGAAATTATTTGTAAGTTTCTGACAGATGGCGGTGTGAGTTAATTTATTGACACAACACTTGGTTATCTAGGTTAGGTATCTATCCAGTAGATAGAGTTGTGTTTCGTTAGCCACAGCAAAGCATGGGCGGGTCAGCAATATATTATAAAATTAATGCTAATTACGAACTATAAATGTACTCGACGTATTGTGAGCAATCTGTATTTACGAATAGAAGATTATTTAGGCGAAAAAATATGTATTCTTTTGTGCTGTTTTGTATTTCCTAATTTAAAAAAATATATTTATTCATGGTTATTAACAGTTAAACAATATTTTATTATGTACTTATATTGGACACAATAATTTTGGAGTATAATGTAAGAATTATAAGTACTTTAAATGATTTATTTATTCTAGTTATTATCGTGTTTTATTTTTGGAGTAGTTTGCACTGTTGCGCTAAATCTTCTTTCAACGTATCGGACATCATTGTTGTGTACATCATCGGGGCACTGCAATACTACCGTTGGCTAAAGAAGAGGTGCAATTCGGCATAATACACCAAAATACTTTTGGCCGTGAAAATCTAAAATCATATCATTATGGTGCTTCGTTAACACTTCACTAGAAACACCAGTGTTAATCAGATGTTTTTGATAATATTAGTGTGAATTAATTATATTGTTATGTTAAAAGATTTAATAACATTCACTATTAAAACATTCAATAGTATAAAAGAAAAGTAATTATGTGATTTGTTGTTATGTTATGATTTTTTTTTAAGTTTGTAAACACTTCAAAGTTTAATAATTTTCTTAAGGACCACCTATTATAATATTTCAAAAGTGACTTCACTTTGGAAGTGTATACACTATGAACTAAATTTACCTTTCGGAGACAACAGATCAACGTAAAACTATACTACGCTCAACCAGGGAAATACAACGTAGACAACAGCGAACATCAACAACACAAAGTTCACGCTGTTCCAGCCAGGTACACACTTACAAATACAACAAGCGACTCTGTAACAACGTCAAACAAGACTCAACATCAAAGTAAAAGTGCCAGACATGCTTGACTGCATATTCTCCACATGATTCGTAATAATACAGTTGCTTCTCACAGGTGTTTTCAATTAGTTGCCGCAATTTGCAGATTCAAAATTAGTAAGTATTGTTTTAGAATCAACACAGACGATGAAGAATCTTTGTATTAGCGCCACTCGGAATCATAACCACTGGAGAGTTTTTAACCACATCTTGGTCAATTTGTTAACAATCTCGAGCGTTTGCTGGCCAAAATGTGGCCAATATAAGAGAAATTTAAAAACATTTTTTGTAATTAGTTCAAAAGTTCCCGTGCGTTGCAAACTTCTATTAATCACAAAAATAGCTAAGTAATTTAATGTGTTAACTAGAGATGTCTTGCATCTTATCTGAATTATTTGTTATTGACATTTAGCGAACCGATATTGTTGAAATGTAATTTCTTAAAAATCATTTATTTATTCATATAAAAAAATGAACTTTCGATTAAATGAACCACAAAGAGAAATCTTAATATTTGATAGTCTCCAAATAGATACTACGTACATCAATTTTAAAGTAAATAATGTTCAGAGTTCACGCGTTTACAGACTTAACGATTGTTACTAAAATCCTAAAGGTTTGTGCTAAACAAGTGCATTCAATGGCTCTCTAACACTATAAGCAGTTAATATGTCATAATTTCAAAATTCGGAGGTATGATTTTTTGAAATGGGACGGAAAATTTCCAAAAATCTCGAAAAATCCCTAGCGCTCAAGGTTGAAATATATTTTATAGCGGAACGCTCAAGTGGAAAAAGTTTTTTTTTAATGTAAGAAATATACTTAAACGCAGGAAGGACCATAATTTAACATTAATTAATAAAGTAAGGAAAATATTATATTCACCTCTTCTAAGTATTTTCACAAAACCTAAACAATATTCATAGCAGTAACGTCATTATCAAACAATTAAGAAAACATTTACAAATTTCAAAATACCCATGGGGGAGAATCTATTACTTTCCCAAGAATTCGGTTTAACCGAAAATAAATCAATTTAGTCACTTTCAAATTGACATTTTAAATCGTATAAATATCGTCGTCTAATTAATTAAGCCGAAACAGCTGTCACAATAATAAAAACTGTAACACTTGCAGAACTTAATAATAAACATTATTAAATTTCAAAAAAAAAAATTCCTAACTAATACTTACCGTGCTTTTCAAATGAAATCTTTTGAAGCTAATATCTTGAAAGAAGGCGAATTCTTTCAAGTGTTATAAGTGCAAGGCAAAGACTGGTGTACCATAGAAGTGGAATTATACAACTGGTACCAAATGAAGGGTCTTAATACTTAACTATCTATTTATTGGTTGCTTTGATAGGAAGGCTAAATTGACAGTATCAATTAGTCGGTAATTTTCTAATGTTCTTCCATACTCTTCCTCGTTCTTATTTCCCTTCCTCGTTTCCAGTTTCAGTCTACCAATATCCAACAATTAGGGGTTCCATATAACCATTGCCACCGTGTATTTTCATTATTGGGATTATTTTTATTTACTTTTTCTATTTACACTGTTTTTCGCCACAACAATATTGTTTCTAATATTTCTATTTTTGAAACTGATAATTCGTGGTGGAATTCCATTATAATAGTATAATAACCAGCTGAAACCGGTTACGGTCAATAAATTAAAAGTGGAAAAAGTTTTAAATTTGTTTAATTATACTATTAATATTGTTTCTGTATGTTATTGAAATATTCAAGCCTAGTGCAAATATGAGTGCATTAGCAAATGCATTATGCTAATAAAATAACCCTCTGAGTCATAATTTAGGAATAACTACTGTAACGACCTTCAGTCAAATTTTAACAATGCAGTAATTGGGTAAACTTTACTTAAGGGGTAATGACCACTAATAATTTAATTGAACTAAAAATACCTATCTAGACATAGTATAAACGCATCGATTGTAAGTGGGCTACCCACAGTTTGATAATGCCTTCAGTAATAATAATTACATATCAGAACTTGTTTAAAAATAAACTGTTTTTATTTAATAATATTATTATTTAATTTATTTAATTTTATAAATTAAAAATTAAATATTTATTGTTGTAATAATATTTTCCGTGGAACTAAACTCCTGCTCACCAGATACTTATAGTAGCTTAGCGTGTATAAATTATATTAAAACAAATAACTTTGTTTAAACCACTAATATAATCACAATTACCTACATGTTTCAAAACCGATGGTTTCTTCGTCAGGGTAGTAATGACATTAGTAATTACTAATGTCATTACTACCCTGACGAAGAAACCATCGGTTTTGAAACATGTAGGTAATTGTGATTATATTAGTGGTTTAAACAAAGTTATTTGTTTTAATTTAATTCAAAATGATGCCACAAAGTGATTTTGCGAAGTTTGAAGAAGAAAAAATGTATAAATTATCTTTGTATGCCATTTTTATATTAAAAATAAAGAAAAAAAAATATTTAGACAACTCTACACGAGAGAGCCTTAGTAAAATAATTCCTCTCGCGTCCTGAGTCACCTTTGGGGATATGGAATGGTGGGTCTTTTTAGGAAAGGAAGGAGAGAAAGCTCTGGGAAGGAAAAAATGTATGAGGGTGGGTAGGGATCTGGGGGTTAGTTTTCCGATAGAATCCTGCTGGAGAGGTCAAAAGGCTTCTTTCAACCAGTCACTCCCAATCTGGCCTGCCGCAGCATGATTGCAAAAATCTCACCCCAAGAACCCGGGTAACCCGGCTAAGTCATCAAAGGTAGCGAACCACATAGGGGGACCTACGGCAGAGGTATTTGGTTATCCAACAAATGGTTTCCAGAACGGCAGTACTCATATTCGCCTCCCAAATTACTATCACACTAAAAAAGGATTTTGTCCGCCCAAGCGAGTCAGCTTTTGATTATTTTTGATCCAGCAAATTGCAGCAAACCGGATATTAATAAAAGTTGAAAAAAAAGTAATTCAATTTCGTAAACGTGAATATTTTTAGAACCACGGGGTTCATTTTTAAAATTGCGGTTGGCTGTGTGGGAAGGGAAAACATCCCTTCTTTCCTGAAGGGTTTTCGGCACTTACTCTAAGTGTGCGATGGCAGAGTAATACATATTTTCCCGGTAACATCGCATTTTTACATCCGTGAGGAAGCAAACAAAGCAAAGTTAAATAAATAATCAAGCGGGGCTGCGCTAATATAATTCAAGGTATAATTAAATAGAACGTGCGGGGTTGTTTATGGCCTTCCTTCGTAAACATTTATATATGTGGAGTTTATTTATTTACTGTTAAAATTAAGTAGGTACCTTAATTCGAATATAGGTCCACATGGTAAAACCAGTACTTAACTAATTATTGTAAACTTGGAGGAAATGTATTGTAAACATTGATATTTATATACGAAATACCTAATTTATAAATGTATGAGTGAAATATACTATGTTTATGGTGATCTAATGACTGAATAACAATAATATCAGCTGGGATTCGACAGCGGAGCGTCTGTCTCAAACGGACGCAAAGGTCGCACTGAAGCAGCTACCGAGCCGGATCACTGCTTTATTTGGATGGGAAAATCTGAGCTACATGCTAGTACCTGCCATCATTTGAAAAATGACGTCCGCGTTGCCAAAAACGAGTAAAGGTTATTTATTCTTGGACAACCCTCGTATTTAATGCATTGGTCTTTAAGGAAGACGTGGCACGATCAAGTGAATCAGATACTTGAATCGGGCTCATGTCAAGAGTCAGAATAATAGAAGAGTATTCATGAGAAGATGTATGAATGTGAATGAGGCAAGTGAAAACTGCTGAAAACCAGGTGCATTCCAGGAGACAATAGAACCATGAGTAATCTAAAATCTATACCTTTATTGTAAAAAAAATCTATTGACGAATAAACGATTATTATTATTATAAGTGTGTGCCAAGACCGAGTTGTTTGGCGGCCCTTCTCTCTGCCTACCCCTGGGGAAAACGGCGTAATAGTTAGTTAGTTTAGTCTTTATGATACCTTTCACGCATTTCAATAAAAAGCAGATAATGATTATCAATGTCGTTTCTCTCAATCACCAGCATTTGTTCAAACATTCCACACAGTAGGCCCTGAGGTAAAACAAAGCCCTTTTGGTCAATGTCATCTTTGGAGATGCTGTGGGGAGGATCTTTTTAGAGAAAGGATGGAGAGGAAATTTTGGGAAGGAAAAGGTGTGAGGGGTGGGCAAGAACCATCGAACCTTGAAACCGTCCCTCCCACTGCGCTGCATGGCGATAGGTCGAAAAAGTCTGGCTGGCGAGATAAAAGGTCTCCCATAATCAGCCTTTCCCGATCCGGTCCGCCACGTAGTAGGTGGGCAAAAGCATCCGCCGCCCAGACAAACCTCAACCCATGAAACCAGGCACTTCTTCTAAGTCGAACAACTGCCTGGCTCAAACCACTTGGGGTGATCTATGGTAGGGGCGTTGGTTTACGAATAATTGGTTCCAGGGGCAGCGGTAACCAAATTGAATCCTTATTGATTAATCAGTAGAATCGATCAGAATACGCTCTAATTTATTTATTTATGAATTATTCTTGGGCGAGTTAAATATTTGTTTCCATCAGCATATAATATTATTTATGCCTGCGATTATATATGCAAACCGAATAAAAATACGATGTTTCTTTTAGGTCACCGAATTTCCCGATTTAGGAAGCTACATTCGTAAAACTGTTCTAAAACCTTTAAAGCATCTTTTCAGGTGGAGTCAGCAAATAAAGCCTTAACGATTAAGTCTTAGTGCATATTTTCCATTTTTATCCGTCCTTTAACGCTATCTATTATCTTTGGTCCTCCGCAGGGAAACACGGCAGAGTGAGGGAGAGAGACCCGTCCCCGCGGCGTCCCTCTCCCCCGCGTGTTCGGAGGCTGTGATTAAATCGTAGAGCGATCAGTCGACGGCAGATCGTCGGGACGCTCGGTTCGGGGAAGCGTTACGTTCACAACGACGTCGGCGCCACATTAACAACTTTCCGCAATATTCCCAAGCTCTCCTTAAGGAGAAAACGCTTTTGCAGAGTACATAAAATTTAAGGGTGGAATGAAACTTAATTACTTGAAAAGGGTGATTCAGTAATCGCTATTTATCATATTTATGTGCGTTAAAAAGGGTAGCTAAAAATATTAACATTTTGAAAGTGATTAATCGAATTGTGTTAAAAAAGTGATTTAGTAAACCTTCATCAGTGTCATTAATATCAATTTAATAATAAGTACTTAAATATTTAAGATTTTTAAATAAATAAAGTGATAATGATTAGTGTTGTGAAATAAGTTTTTGTGTGGAACCAGGAGTAAAAGCACATGCTTTCCCGGCATGGATGGATATTTTGGAAGTTAACTACTATGAAATGCATAATTTACAAGGTAAGATCATTTATTATTTAATTATATATTTACATGAACCCTCAGCCAACTTCTGGGTTCTTGATAAACTCATATAACATCAAAGCTGGTTCAAGAATGTACGAAATTAAGTTCCACTTTCATTGGGAGAGAGCACGTTGTGGTTTAATCCTACGCTTTCATTATGTTTTAAAAACAATTCTGTTGTTTGAAACCACAAATTGTGTGTATTTAAATTATTTCAAAAGTGTGTGTTTGTTAAAGCAAAATAATGTTTTCACTTTGAGTTTTAATTACGTCTTTCGTGGGATAAAATAACTCACAGGCTCGAGTGATACTACTAATAAGACCCTCGAGTAGGGGACGAATTGCTAACGGTGGTAACTTTATGTTTTGCTATTTTGTTTTCACATGACGTGGCAACTTTCTGAAATTTCAAGATGACTGGCTCTTTACAGCCGAGCGATTGGCTACTCATTTTGCACCACAGTACAATTATTTCAATTTGATTAAGTAATAACAAGTAAAATCTAGAAGATCAAAAAACCGTCTGGTTGCAAATAAAAATATCCTAAACCGTTTCTATATATTAAATTTTGACACCCAACCTTTCTACCCTTCGAAAAAAACGTTAGATTTAAAACGACAAGTTACACAGTGATTAAATAATTTATTACAGCCATAAGGGTGGTTTTCAACACAAGGCATAAGGGTAGAAAAACGGGCAGGATTGATTGCTAACAAAGTAATCATTTAGGAAGCAGATGGTCATCACGAGGACAAAACTTTATTGATGGGATTGACATCACTTCTGAAATAAATGGATAAGTCCGGAAAGTAAGACATGCGGCAATCCGATAAAAGGGGGATATTTTTTAAGGTCGTTACGCTATTTTTATTGCTCTTTTCGGTTATTTCGATGTTAGTTTTTTATTGCTGCAAACAATATTTCCATGATATTCTAAAAATATGTTAGATTCAACTTTTATGTGCACATAACACACAATAGGAAAGAAATAGATAAGTCGTGTATTAGGTACCTCTAAACATATATTTGTTTGCAGAATATTAAAGAAGGTACATATAATCATACATTTCAGAAAAGCTGCGACAACAAATACTCATAGAGAATCGTTCAGTAGATTTTACCCCCTGAGAATTTGACTTCCGTTCCCTTTCCGTACATAGACGAAAAACGCCCAAAAACATATTGACGCTCAACGAAAAATACTAGATTTGAAAATCTATTACTTTACACAAGAAAACTGTTTTTTTAACATTATATATTTTGCCATAAGTTCACAATAAAAGATCTGACTTATTATCTTTCATGCACATTAATGACTATATATATTTTTGAATACTAAATGACAATTCGGTTGGAAACTAACATTAAAATAGTTTTAATTAAAAAAATTGTATGTTAAGCTTTTCAGATGTAATAGTAATGTTATTGTACATGATGTTATAGTAATAAGACATCTCGAAATAAATAATGTATATTTGTTATGTCTCTTTCTCCTCTTATTAATATTACATGTATAAAAGATAAAGATTCTAGCTTTTTCCACACATTATAGTAACGCAAGTAAATTAAAATGGAAATTAAAGAATAGGTACATTAAATCCAAATAAAACATACTTACTACAGATAATACCGTTTTAAAAATCCCGGACATTTTTTAAAAGAGAGCTAGAATAGAATTTATCAGAAGGATGTAACTCAAAGAAAAATATAATTCCAATATAATATTCATTGGAAAAGCTCTCCCACAGAAAAGAATATGGCACGTGGGTTGAATTCTTTGGAAAAATATAAATAGCCCTTTGTGTTTAAAAAAGTAAAAATGTTCAATATCGATTTGTTCAGTATTTCCACATTTTTTTATCCGAGTACCGCGAAAGAGTACCATCTGCTCTCAACCATCTGGATCCAGTGAGACTATGTCATCAGCAATTGGGGTACATTGTGAGGCATAATGTAGCTGTGAGAGGAAGGAGATGGGAAAGAGGAAGGTGGGGTCACCAAGCGTGACTAAAGCCATTTCAAGCAACTTGGTTCAAACAACAAGCATAATGGTTTCCTTACTGAATGGTGGTATTTTACCAAGGAGATATTGACAGTATCTACTACTTCGGAGTGTGCCGCAAATATACTACAAATATATTATTTTAAATTCTTAAAAACACACTTAATTAAATAAAAATTACTTGCGTTTTATTTACTCCGGATTCGTAGCCAACGACCGTAACCATTCAATTGCTGAGGCCGTCAATACTTTACTAATTTAGATGTGTTGAAAAGTTTTTATAACAAAAATAATAACATTTATTATTTATAAACATAATAATGTTATGTTATGTAACACCAGCCGTGGTACTATTATATTACCATTCGGCAATTGGCGTGAGACTAAAGAAAGAGAGGTTGAGGAGGGACAAGAGGAAAGTAAAGGTTTGGCTATTCAGATCTGGTCAGTAAATACAAATTGGCAATATTAAAGGTTCTATTTAAAGTAAACGGTGGTTTCTTATTACCAGGGCAATCCTGAGAGCATTTCGCACTAACGAGGTGCCAAAGTACCGTTGGATAACAACTTACTTAAATTTGAAATTTGAGAAAGTTCGTACGTATTCATATTCTTGATAAATAAGTTCATTTCAGGAGTTAAGCATACGACATCTGGGCTAAGAACCAAGAACATCGCACTCCTATGCAGTTTGTACTTATTCAACTTTGATTGAAATAAATTTAAAAATTGTTTATTCGAGTACACACGCGAAAATTTACTGTTCAATAAGACACAACACAACAGTTTTCCATTTGAAGTTTGCTTAAATATATATCGTTTTTACCATAGAAAATCAGTTTCGTTGAATTAAAACCCATATTTAGAACTACCCGAAGATACTGACATGGATGCAGACAGAAATTTTAGTCTGAATTTGAACGTCAAGTGGATAAATTTGCACCGAGAATTAGTAGCCTTTGTCGCACTCCACAGAGAGAAAAAAAGCTTTATTTTTAAACGCCCGGGGTCTCTAAATTTGCGTACGATCTGTAGCTATTCGAAAACGTAAAAATAAATGAAATTGGTATTCACTATTAGCTCGCTAAAATAGCCGGAATTTTGAAAAAAAAAAAGATTTCGTGATTCGGGAAAAAAATAAAACAAAGGGTCCATATTTTATATTTTGAAGCGAACTTAAATTTTATTCCATAACTGTAGTACAAAGAACACAAAAACATCTTTTTTAAAAACATATGTGATATGTTTTTTTTAGATTTTCACGGCCAAAAGCATTTTTGTTGTTTGTTTTTGGGGTGTTATGCCGTGTTGTGCTACCTCCTTCTTTAGCCGACGTTTCGGACAGCGTTGCAGTGTCCATCATCAGGGCAGATCTGGCAGATCCGACGATGACACTGCAACGCTGTTGTGCTACCTCCTACTTTAGCCGACGTTTCGGACAGCGTTGCAGTGTCCATCATCAGGGCAGATCTGGCAGATCCGACGATGACACTGCAACGCTGTCCGAAACGTCGGCTAAAGAAGGAGGTAGCACAACACGGCATAACACCCCAAAAACAAACAACAAAAACATATGTGATGTGTTTGTTAAAAATATAAAAAGGGAAAATAACACTTTTTCTGGATAAAATCTAGATACTAAACAACAACAAAAATTTTGAACAAAAAAACAACGATTAAAAAATAATGGATGCTCAAAATTGAATGATAACATGTTATGACACATGACATGTCAATGAAATAAATAAATGACAACAGTACATATTGTGAAAAAAAATATTTATTACCTTAATTTAAAAATACATGTTTAAGGTGTTTTTCTGATTTGTTATGCATTTTAGACAGCTAATAATCATTAAAAAAAATGCAGTTCTCATTTTCTTTGTAAGACGCAACTTTTGAGATACCAGGTGTACCTGAATTCAAAATTTGAAATAATTGACACACCCTAACCGAGAAGTATCGAAATTCTGATCTAACGGATGGACATATACTACTACCATAATACGGGAATGTGTCTTGTGTGGTAGTCGAAAAGCATGTAAAAAACTGTACACAAAATTATGGAACAAAAAAAATAGCAGGAAGGAGGATGTTTTTCCTCTTGTAGACAGTCTTGTTTGATAATGATATAATGATTCGAAATCGATTAGCATTTCACCTCGTAAATTCGTTTCCCGTTTCGAAAATCTGCTACATCCACTTTATTAGTCATTCAAGCCTTACTTTGACCAAGTGGCTAACTTTATTAATGGTTTATATTGATACCTATGTCCTAACGTAATCCTTATACACATGTATTTAAAAAAATCACTTTTATTTTTAATTAATCACATATTTTCGTAATTTTAATTTAAATTCGTTAATATTTTATTCTTAAATAATTTATTTCGCTAATTCGCCAAATGTTGCACCGTAAATCAACGACAATTATGTTTGTTTTCTCTAAATGACAGTCTTATTTGATTTCTTTTCCTCTTTTCATGTGTGTAATTTTGCTGCAAGTTTTAAATTGTTCTCAGAAAATCAGTTAAGCTTTTCCATTCATTATTTTAGTAGATTAAAAATGCAGTAATATCTTTTACTGAGCTTTTCAAAATAATGTACAAAAAATTAAATTTTTTTACATTTCTATGGATAATGTTTTAATTATTTATTTGAAACAAAAAAAAACTTCTATAAAATATACATTTTATAATTTAGTAGATATGTAGATTTAAGAACCTACGTAAAATTGTGATGATTTTAGAGGTAATTTTAGTTGTTATTAGTTTTAAATAAGAGACTCTTTTTAGGACGCGAGGTCTTCTTAACTGTTCACAAAACTACTAGGGTATAAATGAATATTAAAACGATTTATAGAGTTATGATAATTGATGTTTTGTTAACTGTAAACATATTTTTTCAATTCTCTGCAAGTTGATTGTGATCTAGTAAAAATGTATTTTCTTGTATCTTAAGAGACACTTTTTTGAATTTGAGCACCCAAAGTTTGAGTCATAACAGGTCATCCATCATATTGATTTCACACTATTTTAGAGTCGGATATTGCCCACGAAGGTTAAAAGCTAAGGGAAAGAAATATTAGATTTGGCTCCATAAAAAGAAGATAAAAAAGGTTTGAAAGGGCTATACAGGGTATTTAGGAACTTACTTGACTTACTTTAACCAGTGATTCCTGACATTATTTGGAGTAAAAAATGTAAAAGAAAATTTTGGTCTACGATGACATTTTTCAAGTTATATATTTTTTTTTTACAAAAAAAAAAGTAAGTATCGGGCAGTTAGGGGCGGGGTGATGGGTTGTTTGGATACTCGGCTGTGGGACCAGTGACGACATGTAGATCAAACTTTTTTTTGTTAGATTTTAAAAAGAAAAATTGGAAAAAAAAGTCATTCAAAAAGTCACCGGAGACCAAAATTTCATTTACAGTTTTTACTCCAAATAAGATTAGGAATCACTGGTTAAAGTAAGTCAAGTACGTCCCTCAACACCCTGTATATTACGTAATTACGAATGTGAGATGGAGCGTGCTAATAAAAAACGATTATAATTAATAAGCGTTAGCGAAAATATTTATGAAGGCGTGACTTATTTAAAATATGTCAAAAACTTCAAAAATGTCTAAAATAGCATTTAAAGATACACTGTGATTTTTTCATGCATGTAACATGCAAAATAACAGGACTGGGCTGTATTTTTAATAATTTTCCGAGCGCACTTTGAGATTTTTTTCTATCGAAGGAATTTTATATATTACTTTTTCAGCTCGGAAAAATAAAGAGATTATCTTAAAAAATAACTTTTTCTTAAGAGTTAAAAAACACAAAATGCTCAAAGGAGATTCATCAGTAGAAATTCGGAATGTACGGTCTTGTAGATATTCAATACATAATCTTGTATTTTTGTAAGCACATTGGATCAATAATACTCATACTCAATTTTTGTAATCAAACCACTAATTTCAGGTGTTTTTGATGATTTTACGTTAGCTTCACACAGGAGGCCCTGAGGAAATCAATTTTCATCGTCATTGTTCTATGTCATCTTTGGGGATGCTATGTGGAGGGCCTTTTTTATTGAAATGAAGGAGAGGAAGTTCTGGGAAGGAAAAAGGGACGAAGGGTGGGTTGGAGTCTGGGGGTTAGTGTGTCCAGGAGTGACGGACGCATTCATCCCACTACGGTGCAAGGTGATGGGTCGAGAAGGTCCGGTTGAAGAGGTCAAAAGGTCTTCATGAACTAGACTCTCCCGATCCGGCCTGTCAAGCAGCAGGTGGGCAAAAACGTCCGCCTAAAGACCTAGACAAACTTCACCCCGTGAACCCGGGCACCCATGTTAAGTCACCAAATGTAGCGAACTTAAGGTGACCTACGGTAAGGGTGTTGGGTATCCAATAAGTGGTTCCCGGGGTGACGGTACCCAAAAAATTATGTGCGTGATATTAAATATTATTTTGTGTTCCTGCGTAATTTAATGTAATTCGTGAAATTATTCAAGTTCAATGAGATTTTAATTTTCAAAAGTATATCTGTTTGTGGGAATTAAGCGAAAAAGTATGTACCAACATTATTTTATTTTGTATTTCTATAAGCTTAAATTTTTGAAAGACCTACATTTGTATCACTAATGATTTTACTAACGGTGTTTGTTCATTTGATAGGTAAATTTATGATCGTCAATCTAATTATTGAGGAAAATATTTTTTTCGTATTTTGGCTTTACAAATCCTAGTTGTAATATCCCGTGATTTTTCACCGGTCTGCGCTTCTTTTGATAATAATTGTAATGTTTGACAGAACAAGTATTCATAAGAATCAAAATGATGCTTAACATAACTTAAGCCGTGGTCAATTTTAACTCACCACTCCTTTCAGGCTTACAATATACATCAATTGTGGATGCCATAGTGCCATTGGTTCAGGACAATTGGGACTCTGTGTGGTATTCACATAAAGTATTTGCAAATTTTTCTGTGTAACGTACGATAAAAATTTACAAAATAATATTTATTTTTCTTGACGTGCCCATTTTATAGAACGTCTCATTCGAAAAGTTATGATCAAATTGAATGTTATGGACTAGATAACTTTTATTTGGACTTAGTATTTTTATTTACAACCTACATCTTATCTTACTAATATTATAAATGCGAAAGTTTGTATGGATGTATGTGCGTTTGTTACTCTTTCACGCAAAAACAACTGAATGGACTTTAATGAAACTTTACAATAATATAGCTCATACATCAGAATAACATATAGGCTATAATTTATACCCAAAGCTTGCTATTTTCCATGTATTACAAATAATAATAACTGTTTAATAGAAAATGCCAAATTTGAGAATGACATTTTGAATAACAATGATTTAGAACCAAAATTCTATTTTAGAAAATATTACTGAATTTATTTGAAGTACTCACCCTTGAATCGAATAAAAAATTATAGATATTTTTAATAAATAGGTTAAGAATTTTGGTATAAACATATAAGGGCCCTAGGAAAAGAAAATAGGCTAATCGAAGTACTAATCCTGTGCAGACGAAGTCACGGGCAGAAGCTAGTTATTAATAATATTGTCAATTTATTGAAAATAAGAACTCCCCCAATCGTCATTTCAGTAAACAAATAATCTAATGAGGTATTCTATTGCTAAGATTTTTGTTGTGATAATATTGACAAGAATTCATAACCGCTAAAAGCATTGTTATTTTCCAGTTTGATGAACATTGTATTGTAAACTTCGTAGGTCTCTAGATATTTTTACTAACTAATTCCATTGTTCTTTTATGGAGTGGGAGAGTTTTAATCCTGTCTCATTTTCAGACTATACGTTTATCAAAAAGCCTTGCTTTAAGATTTCTCCACACTCCGGAAAATATACCACATTTAATGCATAAACTAAATATTTTTTCCAGTTAAGCATATTCTTAATGAAAAATATATACATGTAAAATATCTTCAAAAAGTCGCAGATATGAAAATAACATTTCTTATGATCACGCACGTCATACTTTAATGTCACGTAAATAAAGTTCCTCAAATACACATTTTTTCGGGATTTTCCAAGAAGGATTTGATGAAGACATGAAAATCGTATTTTTAAATCGAATAGAAGTTATAATAATACATTGGAGGAATAATTCCTCCAATCACGATACAATATTTATAGTTACTGAAGAAACACACTTGAATATATCGACAACATTTACGAGAAGAAGGTGTTGTTGTTGTTCAGAATTTGAATAATTCATCAAATATCAAAATTAAGTTCTGTTATTTCATCGTGTGCGGGTAGTTTCAGAATACTTGGATAATAACAGAACTTGAATAGGACTTTCACAGGACTAGAATATTAATTTTTGAATATGATGAATTGTTTAATTCTGTGAAACTACTCATCCTTCGTAATTTCGAGTTGTGTTTTTAAATATCAGCCAATAGTTTCTTTTTAAATAGCTTTTTTGTCTTAAAAAAAATCAATGTTATTAATAGTATCACATATTTACTTTTTTATATTTAAAAAAAATTTTGTTGTGACATTTTTAAAATTTATGCCATAAGTGCCATTTATATACACGTGTGTAATTTAAAGTACTTTAAACATTCATAGTACAGCTAACTGTAGACCGAACGCAACATCAGATGAGAGTAGATATGTCAGGAGTTCCACTAAAGAACACCAAGGAGTTTGTCTACCTCGGGAGCAAAATAACATGGGTCTAAGGGCGAGGTCGACAGCTGTATACACCAGGCTAGGCTTGCATTCAATAAAAGGTCGAAAATAATAGAATCGGATAATATAGACCTAAAACTGAGAATACTCCTCATCAAGACATCATATGGAGTATCTTGATGTACGGCTGCGAAACATGGTGCCTATCCAAAAGAGATAAACGGAGACTGGAAGCTTTTGAGGTATGGTCCTATAGAAGACTATTAGGAATTTCTTGGAGAGACCACATTACAAATGAGGAGGTTCTCCAAAGAATCGAAGGAGGAAGGCACCTGCTCAGGACCTTGTCCGAAAGGCGTGCAAGATGGATCGGCCATATAATATGACAAGAAGGCATCTTGCATGTTATAATGGAGGATATGACCGAGGGGACAAACTCTAGGGGACGCCCACGCCGAGAGTACCTGGAGGACCCGCTGGTGGACATGCGCTGCTCATCATATGCAGACTTCAAAAGGGCCGCACAAGACAGGGAAAAATGGAATAGAAAAATAGAGGAAATTGCTGCAAACCAATCCCAGGATTGAAACCAGAGAGAGGGAGTACAGTATAGAAAGAATAATGAAAAGATTTTATTTTTATGTCTGAAAATTCTCGTTCTTATAGCTAATACAGAAATGAGACTTCTTCCTTACGCAGCAGTTAAAGAACCAACAAATCACATTGGGTTTGGCTAAAACAATGATCATTTTAGAAGTGAGTGAAAAAAATAACTCCAAGGTGACTGTCATCACCGTATTTTATTTATTTATTTATTCATCTTCAACGCCCTTATGAGCTTTTACATAGTAAGTGTATGATACAGAGATACCATGTTTAGATAAAAAAGATGAAGTTTAAATATGAAAATTATATAAATGGTAGGTATAAAGGTAAATTAAAGTAAAAATAAAAAACAAAACAGAAACCAGTGTTTCAATTGTAGACAGCATAAAAATAATAATGTAGGTTAATAATACACATTTTTCAGCTGAAATTTTGAAAACTATTCCAATACTCACAAGGCGCACAAAAATATCTTTCAGCCCTATCTCCGGGCATGGGCAACCCTTAGCTACCTAGTACCTAATCTCCCAATCTACATCTTGACATAGAAATGCTGTATTCTATCTTTGGACAAACAGGGCGTGCTTGCGGGTGAGATATGGGGATTCCGATACCTTACTCAGCACGCCCAAGCGCAGGCAATTACTTTACTCCCAGGAAATAGGCATTTCTGATTGTTTTTGCAAATAAAACTCAATTTCCTAACGAACTTCTAAAATATTCCCCAGACAGTGATTTCATAAGACGAAGATATTTTTTGTGTATTTATTTTACGCAAAATTGAACCGCAAAACCATTTTCATGTTAATTACGAAATAAAACGAAATAATTTCAAAGAACTAAAAAATTCTTTTATATCTAATATTTATATTGAAAATACGAAAACTATCTGAATTTGGATTAATATGTGTTTTATTCTGTTTCTAGTCTCCTTCAACCGTAATCCGCCCTTAACCCCTCAGGCTAATTTGTTCTCTTTTGCAAACAGCTCATATTGATCTCAAAGAAATCGGTGTGTCTCTCTCTGTTATGGTCTAAATGGTTTTAAAAAGAAAAAGATAGCAAGTTTTATATTCAAAACTAATAGAGAACCACAGAAGAATTATAATGTTATAATTATAATAATTAATAATTAATAATTATAGTTATAATTAATTATAATTAAAATGCAAAAATCAGTCATTTTAAATAAAAATGCAAAAATCAGTCATTTTAAATACTTGTAGAATTACGAAAGATTTTTTAAATATTTATATTGAGGGATCAGTAGGATTTATCGGTCAAATTAGGAATTCCACAGAGCCGAACCCTCTGATATGAAAATATCTGGAGACGGTGAATTATATTCCCATTTAATAGTTTGGTAGATTAACGTGTTGTTCTTGTATTGTTTTGTATTAATTATACTTATATAATACACTTGCATAACGTGGATTTACTAGATGATCATTTATATGGAAAAGTGTATGAAAGTTCCTGTAAATCTGGTGAATAAAAAAAAAATAAAAAAATTAAACCAAAGTTTTCGAATGAATAATTTTGTAGTTTGTTCGTTTCAGTAATTTTAGTTGGAAAAAACGAAAGGTGAGCCATTATAATTTTTTTTTAATCTTTACATTTAGGGTTTTAATATCGCAAACATTATAGGTTTATTTCGACTCTAAAATTTGAAAGCGTACTTTATCAACTCTCTAAAAGAGTTTTTAGTATTTGAATACGTTCAGACCTATTCCACTTATTTGGATTTTATTGCAAAGCGGTAATGACCTTCTATCAAAATATGCTCGAAGCCTGAGGGATTAAAAAAATAACACAATGTTAGTAATAATAATAATCCGTTTTAATCAGAATTTCGCAGGTAAGATGGACGTAGAACCCGTAATAAATTATATTATCTTGCTACTTTATAACGTGGTAGGAATAATAATATTTATGTTAGATAAATTTAAAATGAGTCTGGGGTAGAACGGTAAGATTAGGTAGGATATATTGGTACCTAATGTATAATAAACGGAGGCCTTATTCACGGAATCGTGTCCATCTATCATCATCTACTACAATCTATCTCTTCTATTTCCCAGTAGAATCTTTGCCTGTCCTACGAAAAAACCCGCGTTATGATACTCACTTCAGCAGCATGATATTATTACTTTGCGAATTTCTGGGTCAGCATAAACATTTTATTCATTCGTCATCATTCAACGATGGATCTATTGAAGAAATTTCTGAAAACCACAAAAATATGTATTTTTAAATTAACGACAAAATTGTGTGTTACGCTTTATTTATTTGATCATTTTAATTTTATTATAAGTAGGTTTACCTGCTTGCGCAAAAAAAAATACTAATGTGAAACAGGGAAAATTTTTAGATCAAAATAGGGTAAGAGTGATTGATTTCTGATGGTCGGCACCGGTGTATAGACGGGAAAAAGACGTACGTAAACGTTTGACATCTGTCACATGAGGACTGGTCGCTTCTAAGACTCATTATTGAGTTCAACAGCTCGACTGTGGAATGTTAGCCGGCTTCTGTGTTTCTTCTATCCTACAACATGGGTCGCTTCAAGACTCAATAAAATAAAGCCGTTTTAAGCAAATGTATAGCGGTATTATACCAGTACGATAGTGAGAGTATCTTACAAACTGGAACGTGCCAATATATTGTTTTGAATGATTCAATTGTTAAATCAATTAAATAAAATTTACTTGCATACGCCGAGATTTGAATTCGCGTCTTTCGGATTGCTTATCCGTCGAGGCCGTCAAAGAGATTTGTCTCCTACAACGTACTTTTACGTTGCTAACAAATTTATCATAATTCGTAAAATTACCGAATATTAACGAAGCCGTCAAAATGATGATCTTTTTGGAGAATATTGAGAGAATTTTCACCTAAATAGTTAAATCCCTAGACTAACCACTTAGGTTGTCACCTACAAAAAAATATCACATTATTTTCAAATTCGTCATACTAATTAAAGCTTGCTAAAAGTCAGAAATATTAGAATTTTTGGAAAATACCGAACGAAATACCAAAAAAACCTAACAGTAACGAAGATGCATAAGCCGTCAAAATCATAATATTTGTGGCCGACGGATGAGCGTAATGTCACGGTACATATTATTATATAACGACTGGCTCGGCAGTACTGCAGAACTATCAATTGTACTAAATTGTCTCATATGTCTCCACGAGACACGATTGTACACATTTTACCAAAGTTCAATTTGAGAGCTCATAACTAACTAATACTAATTTTTTAGCAGTTTTTTAAAGAAAAATAAAATAAAATTAGGAGAAAAACTTATTTTGTATAACTTTTTGTTTTTTCCTCAGGGCCTAGGTCATCTTTTGGGATGCTGTGGAGGGTTTTTTTAAGGTAAAGAAGGAGAGAAAGATCTCGGAAGGACAAGGTTATGAAGGGTGGTTAGGAATCTGGGGGTCAGTGTATCCAGGAGTGATGGACGTTTGAATCCATCCCTCCTGGTGCTGTGCAAGGTGGTGTATCGAGAGTCCTGTTGGAGAGGTAAGTTTACCTCATCCAGTTTCTCAAACGAAAACAGCATCTATTGTCATTTATTAATGTAGACATATTTTATATCTAGGTATAAAAGACACGTAATACTTGATAAATTTCAAATCTTTTATCAATACTGTGAAAAACATATTTTTCCTGGTCTGCCTACAGCCTAAAACGAAGAAAAGCATCCAATTTTCGAAGATTAAAAATAGAACGAGAAAAAGCTGGGTGTGAATGTAGATGTGAAAATAAGGGAAGTGAAAAATCACTTCCCGGGAAAGGAGCACCTTTTTATCAGAAGGAACGAGTAGGAAGGTAGGTAGGTGACCCAGATCACAGTCCTCCTTCCCCTATCCCGTGTCATCGCACCCCTAATGTTTATTTGCGTAAACTCCTCCACACAGGAAACATATTCAATTAAAAAATTTCAATTTTCCACACTGGTTTGCGTGCGTCTCCGAGCCAAAATGTTCCCCCGTAAATCTCTCGCGGCGGGGCCGTAAATTGGGCGGCGCCACCTCATCCCGGGCAATGGAGATATTATTATGTTTTCTGGCCAATTATACTTCCGCAGCCCCTGGGATCTATCAACGGGACGCAGACAACACTATACCTAGTTTTAATTCGATTTGGTTTGTCGTAAACTAACTTGATTAATCTTAAAAGAATATACTTTGCGAAATAAGGCTCATTTTGGGAGAAATTTTCAACCCAAGGGTGTAATTCATTGTAATGTTTGTGTTGACAGAGGGTTGGTATAATATTTTTTCATCCCTGTACTTTTTTATATAATAAGATTTTATGAGGGTTTTTAATATTCAGTTGTTTTTAATATTCACTAATGATTTATTTATATGTGGTTCAAATATTGTTACATTTTCGCTCTTAAACTTCTCATCTGGCAACTCGAGAAATATATATTTTTCATTCTCCATATAATAATAAGTTTTTTTTGTACTCATTAATCACGCTGCTTCAATCAAATTTGTAAATGTTAACCTCAATGCAGGCTTTTAGTCCTCCCGAGATTGATGTTTAACTTTAAAAAAATACGAGTGTGTTTTAGACCACACCACTGAAGTAAATACTTCTTTAGTAATCTAATCTAATTTTCTTTCTGGCATCGAATAAAACCATTCCAATCATCAGTGTATAAGAATCTATAATGAAGATTCGTTTGGATTGTTACCAATCATCGTGACAAATCAATCGCTTAATTGCACTGAGTTCGCACACTCTAAACGAAAATTTGATAAATTTTATTATGGACACGCATAGAATGGGATTGTTGATTTAATTCTTACAAAGTTTAAAATAAAACTTATTTGATGCGGATTCTAGTTAGAAAGCGACGTTTCACATTTACAGCAGGAAATTAAAAAAATTCCAATAAAAAAGTGCTAGTTATTAGTTAGATTTTAACGTTTAGAATGTGAGAAACAACAACACGACTATTGACACCATAAATGCCAGCACCCATTCCAAATGTCATAAATATGGATTTGAGCACTGTTGTTACGATTAGATTGTGAGGAATGAACTTCAAAATTAATTTTAATTTATTATCGTTCGCCTCGTAACGCGGTAATTTCCGTAATGCGTTCGCCAGTTTACCCCTCAAGTCAAGCGTGCGTAAAGAAGTATGTACTTCAAAAACACATGATTTGTGTACAGTGAGAAAAATAAATTAGAAATTTTCAAAGAGATTGTAAAAGATTGAAATTTGTCAATAGATACGTAAATGTGTTGATTCTTGCCATAGGAGATTAGATAACCATTGTTTTTTTTAATATGTAAATCTACATGCTAGATTTCTGGCAAACAAAAATCGTATTTTCTTGTTCAATTGGCAAGGATCAATACGTTTTCAGCTCTCATAAACAATTATCCAGTGGTAGGACTACTGAAGTTTAATTACTTACCTCAATTAAATTTGTGAATTCCGTATAAAATTTCCAACTGTAACCAACATAGGTTCTCAACTTTATTTTGCCCACCGCCCACTTTGAGAATATTTTTTTTCCTAAATCTCCCCATTTTTTTCTTTCGATCTCTCGCGAATCTGAAACAGCTATTGCTACGATTATCATTAAACGTGTAATTACACTGTAATATTAAACATATAGTCGTAAGATAGGATATGACTCCTACTATATTTAAGTGTTTAAAGAAGAATGTTTCAATGAGAATAATTAAAACGCATACTTAATTATATTAAGAAGTATTTTTATTAACATTCAGAGGGACATTGAATTTATAACTTATCTTCTAATGAGAAGATTGTTAATGTAAGGCTTGGTTTTATATAAAAACAACCTTAAGTCGCCGCGTTAAATAATATTTTGTTCGAGTTGAATCTTGCAATCATACGTAAAGATTAGCAGCCAATAAAATATGCGTTAAGAAAATGAAGATAATTATTGGTAGTTCTCAGTCGAAGTATGATACAGTTAAATATGACCGAATCGGATAGAAACACATTAGCTCAGTTGTTAGAGCCGCGGCCCAGAAAGCCGAAGGTCCTGGGTTCGGGTCCCAGATGTGACCGTATCTTTTTCTGATTTTTCAGTTTCAGATTTTCGATTGAGTTTCGCTAATATTATCTTCATTAATTAAAACTTCTTTTACCTATCCTCCCTTGAAATAAAAATCTTCCCTATCGTATGCGATTTGCCGGTTTTAGCAATTAACAATGAAATATTGTACGAAGTCCGTCATTGTCTTGCTTAGAAACTGCTGTCAAAAGTTTCGATATGGTTGGCTAAACTGTATATTTCTTATTTCAGGCCTTGAAAATAAGTCACATCTTTGTATTTCTTATCCGAATACACTTTATTTAACCCTGCGAGCGTAAGGTTTAAATTTGTAACATCTAGCGTAAGGTAAGTTATTTACACCCGAATTTCTTACTTAGATAATATTTTTATTTTCGACTTATCACTATTTTTAATTTGATAGCATACTAAATTTACCTGTTTTATAAGTACTTGTTATTAGAAACTAAGTATAAAAGTGTTATTATACTAGTAATTTTGTTATAATAGTTGAATAATTTTTATTAGAATCACCATTTTTCTCACAAAATTTAACTTATGGCACTTAATTGTTCGTTTTATTACATAAAACTAAAAATAATCACAAAAAACTAATATCTACTAAGGTTTTAATCATAACAAACACAAATTATATACTTCAAAATATATAAATTACAAATTATGTATTTTTTCTTCTACAACTAATCTTAGTACTTGTGAAAAATAGTAACAACGAGCGCCAGGTGGGTAAAACTCACCCCCCGACAACAGCCTCACTGACCGGAGGATAACTAAATTCTTGTCGCTTCCTTACCTCCCTTATAATAATAATTCGCTATTAAAATATTGTTCGATTT
The DNA here is from genome assembly GCA_951813805.1 of Limnephilus auricula. Taxonomy (NCBI): domain Eukaryota; kingdom Metazoa; phylum Arthropoda; class Insecta; order Trichoptera; family Limnephilidae; genus Limnephilus; species Limnephilus auricula. The sequence goes on along the minus strand of OX638392.1, from coordinate 39,853,254 downwards.
ATCTTGGTCTGAAGTTCTACAACCAACCTTACGCTCGTCGGGTTAAATAATCGTTTTGCTTAGAATAGCTTCATCGCTTCGTCCGAAAATATTTTTTCGGCAAATAAGGCAATGACGGATATGTCGAATTTTCGATAAATCCGTATTTAAATAGTCCACACTATATTGTCGTATCTTCTTCTTTGTTTTCGACACAGTTTAGACGTGAGTAAAATATTCGCTTGGAAACCTGCAACCTATATGAGGATGCAATACGCGCTCAAATGGTAGTGAAAATAAAATAAACAATAACAGCTTTTATGTAGATTGTCAATGTAAGTCGCACCAACAGGAACAAATACACTTGCATCGACTCGTTTGCCTCATGTAAGTAGCCGAATTTGTACTGAGCAAGTTAGAAATGTAACTCGCACTGACAGGAACAAGATTAACTTGCAACCACTTACTTACCTCATGTGAGTATTCGAATTTTTTTGTACGATTTTTTATATATTTTTATATTTATTATATATCGGAAATCATCATTTTTATATATCGTAAATCGCAGACAATTTTATTTAGTTAACTTATCCATGGACCAGGTACGTGAAAATATGCATGCACATTATTACATGCGTAAGCGACTCTAATTGAACCGTCTACACGGAACTCCAATCATTGGAGTAGTAATTTATCTGTTTAAAAATAAAACACATACATTTTATAAAAATACCCTAAATATTGTAAACACGCGGCACAAAACCAAAGAACTCATACAAATACCTAAAACAAACACAACATTTGGTCAAAGAAATTTCAAATACATTGCTTCTAAAATATACAATAACCTACCTGACAAAACAAGACAATCGAATAATATTAAAAAATACAAAATCCTGATCAAACAATGGATCATCGAAACAGGTCGTGCAATAATTAGTCACCTCACCCAAATATAATCGTATATCTCATTATTGTTACCACTACCTACCAACATGAAAATTTTGTCAAATATTTTTGCTTTATTGAAAAATGTACTTTATATTATAATTAAAAAATATTTGTAAACTAGTCTGTCTCGACACAGGAGTTCCTAGTGAGACAGGCAAGGCCAAAAAAAAAAGTAAACCTTATGATATAGATTCAATAAATAAACAATAAACAATAATTCGCATCTCAAAACTTGAGATGCGAATTATTAATAGTTTAGATTCACATTTATTTTTAGAGATAGAATTTGTTTGCCGTTGCCCCTCTAAATTTCCTTAACGCCCCCAAATTTTATTTAAGCCTTCTACTGCCCCCTCCTCCAAAAGAGAGCGTTATCGCCCACGTTGAGAAACACTGGTCCAAAGCCTAATGAACTATGGCATCAGGGTATGTTGTAAGGCTGAAGGTGTGGGGAAAGGAAAGAGATAAAGAAGAGGAAGGTTGTGAGATACAAGTCTATTTAGATCTGCCCACCAAACCCTACCAAAAAAATTTTTACATTTTATTTCTTAATGGTGGCTTTTCTACAGGGCAATACTGAAAATATCTATCATAATTTTTTTTTTATATTCACGTGTTCTGCTTTTCTCTATTTTTTATGCAATTTTTTTTATTTTTAGTTCTCATGTTTGAAATTATAATTTGTGATAAAGATTTACTATACCATGGTTGCGCTTGCCAAGACAGGCTATGTCTTGAACTGAATAGAATTACCAATTTTTTCAAGATAAGCAAAAAACTACCCAGTTTTTGTATTCAGATGCATCAACAAATAATATTTAAATGAGTTTTGTGCGATAACAGTGAAATGTATGCACATAACCGAGATTGGGTCTGATTCCTCGATAAAAAAAAAATTGGTGTAAAAAATTGTTTAGTTGAAATATGCCACAAAGTCATTTTTGCAAGCGCAAATACTACACGTAATGCGCCTTCTAGACGCTTATACAATAAAAAATATCTTTTTATTAAGAGGGTATTATCAGAGAATACCGGAAATTAGTGCTTTTTAAATCAAATTCCAGACGAATTGACTCTTTTTTACAAAAAAAATTATGATTTTGAAAGATTGTTATTTTATCTGGTACACGCAGTTTTAAAATATTGAAAAACTAAGTGTATTTTTAATATACTAAGGTTATACCGTTGGTCGTTGGCAGATTTGTTCAATTTTCAAACGATAGATTATATTAAACAACACAAATTTCGAATTATATAATCATACAATAAAATAAATCATTACATAATCTAGTCAACACAGTTTTCAAAATTGAAATTATAGTTAAATTAAAATCATTAAAAAATAAATCCGAGAACGTATTTTGTGACAAAAATACCTCAGTTTTTCTATTTATTTAAGGTCTTACAAGGTAAAATATTAAAATTTTTTTATACTCTTATTTTATTTAGACATTATTAAATAACATAAATACTTATGATCAAAAAATACTTACATTATATTTAATAATTTATCATAGTGCGTTTTGAGCATTTTTATTGCTTACTTGAATGTAGGTATGTATTAAAGCAAGTTTTGAATTAAATAAATCGATATAAAATTTTTAATTTTAAAAATTTGACATGGGGAATAATCGATCGTTCTCATTGCAAGCATTTTAAAACTTTTACTCTCAGCTGCTGGTCAATCGCTGTTAACTTAAAATGATTTAAAATACAGAGTTCTTCACCGTAAATACAATTTTTTTAAACGGGTGATCCCACAAAAGATGTCTGGAAGCTCTTGAATAATATTCGAAGAAATTAAATTCAACGTCTAGAAACAATAAATATCCACGACTTAGACGTCTATTTACAATCGCAAGGATTATTTAAGTCTGATCTGGAACAAATCCCGAGAAACTTTTTTTTACTTTGAATACGAAGAAGAATACGACGTTCAAAATAACGTAGTTGGGATCAAATTGCAAAACATTTTTATTCAAAACAAAGTATTCCTCTCTTAAAGTGTGAATTTATCACCGCCAGACCGGTTGAAAGCTAATCTCCAATCTGAGTACAAAAATAACAAACTTTGGGTCAAAAAAGACCTCTAATTCTAAACTTTATTTTTTATCCGCTTATTACAAATTTTCGTCGATTCGGATAGTGGTTGAAAAAAGAAGAAGAAAGGATAGGTACAACCGAATAGCTATTGCAAAACAATATTGTGTTGACGTACTGATTTGGTATATATTGACTACATAAAAATCACATATTGAAATTTTTTTACTAGCATTTATAAAATTAATTGAATAAATCTGTACCAGTCGTACAGATTTATTTATTAGTGGAAAATATTAATTACTGGCTTAAGAATACATAACACACGTTATCAAAGAGTCGGAAGACAAATAAAATAAAACATTAAAAAATCGTAATGTGTATAAGAAGCAACACTTTTCCTATATTTTTTTATTTAGTTATTAAAAATTAAATTTTAATATTAATATGAACATACATGAGATACATGGTGGATGCGTATATGTAATCTACATTATATACATAATATAATGTAGATTACATATTTATTTTAATTTTATTTTTTATATATATGTAATCTATATTTATTTTATATATATATATAAGGATCTCCTAGTGAGGAGGACTACGAATATAGACTATATTCGTAGTCCTCCTCACTAGGAAATCCTTTGCTTAATGGGACTATGTCTTGGATAAGTTTTCAGCGACTTTGACGGTACAACTTCATAGGTAAGGTTTTCCAGAACCTTCTATGACGATGTTTTTTTTTTAATATAGTAGTAAGTTCTTTTGACGATGGTTTCTTAAGCCAAGATTTAATTTCTGTAATGTATTTATTTTTTATTTTAATTTTTTATTTATATTTTTGATACTGTGTGGAAGTTTAATATATACCTTTACTGCTAAACATTCAGAGCTTCTTTTACCAAATGTAGAATTGCACTTTGGTATATTTAGTATGTCTGTTTGTTTGGCTCTGGTATTATGAGTGTGGGAGGTGTTTGCCTGTGTCTTTTTTGAGGTGATGAGCAAAAATGTGTTTAGCACAGATTTTTTGTATACTTGGAATATCAAACTGTTTCAAAATTTCAGTCGTTGACATACTTATTAGGACATTTATTATGGTCTTTATGATGCAATTCTGAGTTATCTTCAGTTGTTTTTCACGGTTTAATGCTGCTGTCATCGTATTTTTCCATATTCCAGGTGAGAGTGGCATGAAATATAATATAATCCAGTTAGATCCCTAGTTTACATAACGTTTCGTATTTTTTTTGTAAGTTACTAGTTATAAAATCGTAGTTGTTGGCCAGTTACATTAATTTCATTATGTGTTTATTTGTACAGCGCCCTTGAGGTGATTTTGAACAAAAACGGCGCTATATAAATCAGCCAAATATTATTAATAATTAAATCCTTCGCTACTTTGTTTAGCTCTATATTTAAATGCCGAATAAAATTACAAAAGTCACAAAAACGGCAGTAAATTTTATGTTTCGGCGTAGTCAATACGATGAAGATTTGTAATCTAGGGTCAAAGAAGAAAAAACTTACAATGTCAAACTCTGGTACATTGGCTATAATTTTCGGCACGATTTATTTATTGCGTTCTTTCCATTTTATTGAAGCAATTTCTAGATACATTGTTTATTTATCAAAAGCATCCAACTATAAAGTATTTTTTCCCTTTTCGCATCAAAGTCCATCCTTGTCAATGATTCGATAGTAAATATCGATAACAGATAAAACTGTGAAAACACCGCCGACAACCAATCAATGGGATTGCATTGTGTGCTGTCAATACGATAACACTGTTAATGTGTCACACATAAACTTGCTTTTATTCCGTTTGGAAGTTCCACACTTTTTTCTTTCCCGTCTGCTAACAACCATTGAGCCAAAACTAGGTACCGGGTTTTAACAAAGTATTAGAATAACGTATTCCTTTTAAGGTATATTTTATTTAGTAAATTTCATGAATGTTTATTTTACCAGTTAAGATTCAATCAAATTATATTATTAATGCTCATTTTAGGGGCTTTTATACATTGGTAGTAAAAATATTACAAGATATTTTGTATTTATTTTGCGAAAAAAATTATTTTGTCCACTGAATTGATATAATCTTTTCTCTTCTAAAGTATTTCTGGGCAAAGAGGAATACTTATGACAGAGAATTTCCGAACTGAAATAAATACTGAATTCTAGTTTTACGTAGAGGAATCCGAAAGCTTATCAATGCAAGCGATTCTGTACTATCAACTAGGATCATTTAAAAAAAAATAGAAATACCAAGTCGGTGAAATTCCTTCTGTCTGACAACTTAACCATATTCACATCTTGTTTTTCGTTATTTATTTTTGGGGTGTTACGCCGTGTTACGCTATCTCCTTCTTAAGCCAACTTTTCGGACAACGTTACAGTGTCCATCATCAGGGCAGATGTGTGTACACAGGCGTACTGTGTGTGGGCAAATGATGTACATATCTGGGTCCATCATCATCCATCATCAGGGCAGATGTGTGTACACAGGCGTACTGTGTGTACTGTGTGTGGGCAAATGATGTACATATCTGACCTGATGATGGACACTATAACGTTGTCCAAAACGTTGGCTAAAGAAGGAGATAGCGTAACACGGCATAACACCCCAAAAATAAACAACAAAAACACTTTTGTCTGTGAAAAAAAAAAAAAACCATATTCACAACATTTAACCGCTTGGGCAAATAAGCTTGTTTTAACGACAATTTAATGTAGGTAGACATAGGAATGACGTATGCCCAGGACCTGAGTTAAGAATGTTGTAAATATTTGATATTGTGGGAATAAAAACTAATAAAAATAATTTAAGCGGATTATTATCACGGGCAATATCTAGCGGATTGCAACACTGGATTCTGACAAGTAACGCAGACAACCATTTTGAGAATTTATTCCAATTTCTACCACCGTCGTTGACAGACGCATGGTTCTTATTCCCGAAATCTTTCCGATAATTCTTAACAATAATCTTAGTAATAGAGTATTAAAATAAAATTTAAAGTTTTCCAAACCATCGGAGTTCTCATTCCAAAACTAGATCAACAAATGGTATCGTGATCGTTAAAGAAAGCCACCGACCACGATTACCATATTATCTTTAATTTAATAATGATCATGATCCCATTTTCAAAGGACTGCTAGAATAATTAGCATAGATAATTCGTTTTCTGAAATATGACATTTCCCAGTTAATAATATAATTTTTGAAATGCGGAAGAATCTCGTTCTCTGACCAAAGAGGGGATAAATGTTAACTTAATATATCCTTCGCTCCTTTATGCGTGACTGTTGGCAAATAAGTTTGGGTAAAGTGGGTTCCAAAAAAGTATCTATTAGCTTAATTATTTATCAGTGTATGTGCCACCTTTTAGGTTTTTTACCTACTAAGATTTAGGTTTGTTTTCTGAAACAGAAAAATATTCCTTAATCACTTCTTCACTTTGACGCTTTGTTGCTTTAGATATTATATGGTTGGTCTCACTTTTATTTTAACGTAAGTACACTCAATGTATTTTTTAATTAGTTCAATTTTGTACTCTGATAATGCTTGTGTTAAGCGACACTAGCTGGTCATAAAAAAATCAATTAAAAAAATAAATGTAATACTCGTATATTTAAGGATTTTCCGAAAACCCTGTTCTTGTTTTCACATCGGTTTTCGTCCTGTATACAATACACCCCAGCAATCCTCTTGACAGCGCTGACGTATTAGTTTTCGCCGAAATTTTTGATCAAATTTTTTAGCCCATTGTATGACTAGTAAAGAGATGGTTGATTGATGTACCGCCCGCTGTTCAATCGGAACGCTATTTGGGCCGAACAACAAACTGACAAATAACATATTACGTAGCTGGTTCACGCACGTTTACGTCAATTTCCATTTTTCACGGGAAAGGGTAGTCTGGGGGCACCCTTAGCCCTGGGACGAGAAGTGACGTAGCATTGTGCGTAAAATTCAAGTGTACTACAAAATATTATGTACACAGTGTGTCGATAGCGGAAATTTGAATTTCTGTAAAAGACAATGAATCCAAAAATGAGTTAACTATGTCATTTTTCTGTATAATGAGTTAAGTATGTCATTTTATTTCTCTTTCGATCTGCACCGTGGAAATATTTCTGGGAAAATGAATGTGTCTTTTACGACGTGCATTTTAAAAGGAATTTTTTTCTGACAAATTAAATACTGTTATTAAAGACGTTTATAAAAAACGGTAAGTATTCTGAAAGATCTATTTAATGTTATTGTATAATAAAAAAATCATAATTATTGGTCCAAAAAAAGAGGAGGTATAATTTTTTTTTTAAATAACTAATTTATTTTCATTGTCCCGAAGAATTAACATTTGGTCCTTTGCAGTGGCGGTTCGTGGTCTTCTTAACGGGGGGTTCAGAAATTCAAGAGAAGAATGATATATTGTCTAATCAAAATTTACTCTTGTCACACAAATTAAATAAAGTTAGTGGGGGGTACCTAAATAGGTACTATTGTTTTTAAATAACTTGATACTCCTCGACACAATTATTAAACAAGCAAAATGGTTTTAGAGGATTTAAATTGTTTAATGGTTTTTACAACACTCAATGTACGTTGCTAATTATTATTGTTTTTTTTTCAATAAGAATAATTGCGTAGAATTTAGAATATAATATAATTGTTAAAACATAAAAAAACAAGAAACACAAATAAAGGTGGCCTAATAAAATTAGCTTTTTTCACTTACACTAAAAATCCATTATACACGTATACAAAAAATAATAATATTTAATTTACAAACTTTTTTCATAAGCATTAGCGTTATTTTTTGTATATAACACTGTATTCCGTCATTGCGTGAAAAAATTAGGACAGAATATTCGCGACAACCGATAAACGCAACCACTTTCAATTTGGAAGCCGAAACAATACTAGGAAAGCTCAACACAAAATTGCATAACTAGCGACGTTGTTTGCCGAAACTTTAGTAAATGTACTCGTAACTAAGGGATATAACGACTTATCTATAAAAAAAAAACGAAAACAGAAGTCAAAATCGGTCCACTTCAATAGTAGATTTACAAATGCCATTAGTAAACGGTTGGAGAAATGCAGAAACAAGAAAATAAAATATGTACAAAAATGACAACAAAGTTAAATACCATAATATATAACATTTAACTTGCATCCGTCGGTGCAAAAGTCGACCGTCAGCCGGTCATCCTGCGACAATCTCGGGCTTCGTTTCGGCGAGACTCGCCAAAGTTCGGAGGTCACGTGACATCGTGAGCAGCGCACCAAGCTGCGTAGTTTTGTCCATTCTACCGTCACAGCGATTCGTATCGGCTATGATTTTTCGTATGGACAAATGTGTGCGGATCGCAACGCGCACAAAATGGGAATAGTTAGGTACCGTATTTTCGGTGGCGCGAGTTTTAAAGACGGAATTTTAATGTCGAGCTATCTGTGATGCGATTATATTACTATACAACAAGATTGTTTTATTTTATCATATTTTTAATGGGGGTTCACTGCACAACCGCACTTTAGAGAAAACCGCCACTGGTCCTTTGCAGCATTTGAAATTTCGGTGATCGATGTATTTGCTCAAAGTTATATCGTTTTTGTCAACATTTCACCATGCATTTATTTGTATCTGCGCCAATAACTCAAACCATACTTGTGTAAATAAATTTATCACACATTTTCCTCCTTATAGTCTTCTAAGAATCTCAATTTAATTATTAAATAACTAAAATAGTAATGAAGTGTTATATTTTGACTTATTCTTTCGCCTCAAATTTGCAAATTAATATTTTTGGATGTTGGAGGAACGCAACCTATTAAATTCTTACAACTACTCTAAAACTTTCACTCCTTCCTCTCCTCAAAAAGATCCTCCTCACAGCATCTTCAAAGATGACATAGGCCCTGAGGGAAATTATTTTCCTCAGGGCCTCCTGTGTGGGGTTAATGTAAAAAAAAAAAAAAAAAACTCATCAGACTTTTCTCATATCTCTACTATTAAATATAACAATTGAAGCTATGTCTTTCTTTAATCATACTTTTGTATATAAATTATCGACAATCGGTATTTTTTTAGCAACGGAAGCATCAAAGGGATTATATTCCCTATTTAAATTGTAATGTAATCTGATAATTCTGGATAGCGGTTTCAGAAAGTTTACATAAAAAATGTCTGCTAGAATGATTAATTCGTGAATTTTAGAGTGACAGACAAAAATACGACGGAATATTATTGTGTTTTTTGTTTCGTTTGCGCAATAAATGTTGGCATTTACTTTTGACCTCTAAATAGAGTAAGCTTCTCGTATACGTAAGTATAGATGTAATTGGTGAACGTTTGCTTTAGGTGAAAGTAAATGTTTATTTTGAAGAATATTTTATGTTTTATATATTAATATATCTTGTGAGTCCAGTTTTCTCTGAATGGAAGAAAATAAATCTTGTTGATTTTAGCTTTTTGATTGCACAGTGAAAATGAATGTTGAAAGAAGGAAACCAAAAACAGATTTCTTAAGTGAATTTACCGACAAACGTCTACTGGCTTCAAAGATGTTTCTGTTGGCTGATATTTTTTCAATATAAAACAGAAAAGTCTTTGCATTAAGTCTTTCCATGAACAACTATCAAAATTACATTAAAACGACAAAATCTTTAGAAGTCTACGCCTTTAGCGGCCTTTATCAGTGTTAAATTTATGCTCTTTGCTTATGACATAAAAAAATTACAACAAAAAAATACCCATATTGCCGAGAACTTATATTATTTGTGATAATTTCAGTTCATTTATCGAATTGTAAACCAGTGTAATGTAAGATATTTTTTTTATATTTGTTTTATTACTAATTCCTTTGTAAAAACATTTAAATATTATGTACCCAATGTAAAAACCCCATGGGCGTATAAAAATATATTAATAAATAAATAAAATAAACAAAAAATAATGTCCATATTGTATGATGGTATGAGAATAGGTCGTAAAGTATATTTCATACGGCGAGCTCTGGCTTTATGAAATTTGCGTTACAAAATTGAAATAGGTCAAAGAGTTTAGCGGAAGGGAAGAAAGTCGTGAGAGGGAGGGGAATCTGGGAGTGGTGGAGAGGAATTAAGGAGGGGGGGTCTCGAGAAGAGGAACAGCGGGAGAGCGGAGGGGGGGAGGAGTCTGGAGAAGAGGTGGAAGGGAAACGGGACGAATGGGAAAGGACACGCAGGGAGAAACAATTTCTTTATTGCAATGCATTGCAACGCATGCCAAGTATCAACTTGTATTATATAAATATATATTACATAAACAATACGTACAAACTAATAATTAATATCGTATTCGTTTTTGTATCTGAAGTTTCATTAATAGGGTTGAAAGAAATTAAATCTAGCTAATTATAATAAATTAAACATTTAAATACGAATTTCAGTGAACTGAATGAATAATCCAATATTTTAATTAAATTACTTCCGATGAACCCTTCAATATGCAAATCTCGATCATGAGAAATTTTTAAAAAGTTGTTAGGATGGTGAACATAATAATAGCCGGTGAAAGAATAATGAACAACGTTAAGAAACGATTTATGATGTTTCAATATGCAAAGCGGATGGGGGATGAAGTGTTAGGTGAATAAATGACGGGTGAGCCAAGCTAAGAAATCCGAGAGCCCAAAAACCGCCAAGTAGTCACGCAGAATGTATTTTTTTAATATCAGTGTTATTTTCTACCAAATATTAAATAAATTTTAATATTCGAACTAGATATACAATCTAAATTATAAAATTGATCCCTCGAAGCGGACGTACTGTACAGGGTTCGCAGATACTTTAATACTATACAACTGCTGACCCCGTACAAATCGCAAGTGCGCATCACTGTTGAATTTGGCAGCACTTCTGCGAGAAAAATTAATTTTCTCAGGGCCTGTGTGGAATTAATTCGACAAAAAAAACAGTTCAGCTTGTTTTGCAAGAAATGTATAAATAAGTACTTTTAAAAACGGTTGGTAAATGAATCCCACGCAATGTTGTAGCCATGGGCTACGTACAACATTAAAGATAAATAAATATTTTAAATAAACCGAAATGATCTATAAAATCATATTCCGGAAAAATAATAACATTCCTGCCACCGCAAAAGTATTTCAAAGCTAATAAATCACAGGTATTTCAATCCTCCCAGGTATCCGAAAAGAAAGTTAAATCATAATTTCATGTATAAAACAGTTATTTACAGTCTCTCTTCCCAGGGACATACTCTAATATAGGATAATGTTATTTTTCGCAACTTTATGAATAGTTACTGGTATTCGGGAGAAAGACAGACACAATACTGTGAAGTGAACAGCGGCTCAATTCTCAAAGATCGAGAGTTATGGGCTGTGCGCCATCCACAAATGATTATCCCGTCCGTCGCGTCGGCTGGACGTTGACGAAGGGTTGACGAGATGATTGTATTTGCAGCCCTGTGAATATTATCCATGTTTCTAATGTTTTTAATATTTCGATGATGTGAATTTGAAATGTTAAAAACAAAACGTCCTTCATGTCGTCATTTACTAACGTACTTTTTTTGAAATGGCTAGCTATTACTCATTTAATGCTCAATTTCAACAAATCTCAACAGCTCGAGAAGCCCGCAGAAAAATATTTTTAGGTAAACACTTTTTTAAGCTAATCTCTGGTATCATACTCAATCCGCCTATGTTAAAAGAGGTTAATTTTTATGTCAATAAACAAAGCTACTCAACAGATTAATGGTTCTGCATTGATCATCGACATTTTCAATGTCACTTACAGATAGTTCAGCAACTATCTTTTATCACATGTTACAAAATAGTAAAAAATGTACTTTGTAATTTATAATCTTCTCCGTGAAATATTGGTGTATAACCGTTTACGGAAAACATTAGAAAATAAATAAATGCATAAATAATAAATAAAACCAAAAAAAGCTAGTAACCACCCGTAGAAAAGAAACTTAATGCTGCTAACACCCGCAAAGCGACATTACAAGTGATTCATTAAAAAAAAAACTATTCACCTTTTCTAGTTATTTTTGAAGTCACCTTAGTTTCGAAAACTACAGCTTAAGAACGATATGGAGATGTTATGAACTGGGATACAGTGACTAACAACTGACGTACTAAAATTTCAGATTTTTTTTTCGTAAGAATCTACCCTCACAAGAAATGTTCTTGTTGGTCTCAAAGCAGCTGTTCCATATTGTGTATTGCAGCCAACATCGCCGATAAATCAATTATTATATGAAACCTTAAAACAAAATTGTCAAAAAATACGATGCTTGTCTTTCGAAGAGAGCGCGGGAAACGGTTTTAGCTTTGTATACAATATATAAGATTTTGACAGTTTTGTCGAAGACAAGACGGTGTCAACTGGTTCCCCACTCGTTGTTCCAATGGTATGAATTTTAAAGTTTGATCTCTAACGCCGTTCTTCCATGGAGCTACGTTCAAGCGACGCGATCGCCGCTCGTCTGTATTTTCCATACCATTATTAGTGTTTGAAAACGCCGTTAGGCGCTACACTAGCAAAATAGTATGACATGGAGCGACAGCGTCACTTGTAAGTAGCTAAGTGGAAGAACGGCGTAAGTATGCACCTTCGACAAGACTCAAGAATAACAAAGTCGACCAATGTTCTTTCGACGGCGATTACGAGCGGCCTCGATTGGAGAATCGGTCCCCTGACAGTAAACACAGAGCTAGATAACAACAGGCGCAACTAACAACAAAACACAATACAACTAAATACAACACAACAATAAAGCAAGTATCTGACACACGACATGAAAGGGGTTGATCCTTGTGTTATCTCCCTTACCCCTAACACAGGGCAGAATTACATTATCATACTAGAAAATAGGCGCGTCATCTCCTATCATTGATACACAACACAATAAATAATCCCTACTCTATATTAGAAATAAATCAGGTAAAGAGATTTTTTTTCATACAGTGGGCTACATAGGATGAAAAAATGTAATTAATATATCATTTTTACTGTCTAGAAGATTTTGTGTTTAAATAGAGTTCACGCCAAATTGAAGACGGTCGATAGCTCTGTGTGGTGTTCATACTGCGTAAATTAAACCTGCGAACAACATCTGTATAATATATATTAACATTTTTTCCATCTATTTCCTGTAGGTTTTTTTTAGCTAAATTATTAATTTAATCTTCTTAATATTTTGTAGGTAGGTACGTGTATCTAGATATAATTTTATACTTTTTAACAGTTAAATTCGTTATCTGGTGAAAATTTCTTCCAACCAACCCAAATTTAGAGAGGTACTAAAATTACAAAGAAATTTATACCTCCGCACGGTTTGCTTAAGAGGGTATTACCAGAGAATACCGGAAATTAGTCATTTTTAAATGAAATTCTAGACATATTGACTCTTTTTTACAAAAAAAACATAAATTGATTTTGAAAGATTGTTATTTTATCTGACACACGCAGTTTTAAAATTTTGAAAAACTAAGTGTATTTTTAATATTCTAAGGTTATATATACCATTGATCTAGTCAACACAGTTTTAAGAATTTTAATTTTAGTTAAATTAAAATCGTTAAAAAACAAATCCGAAAATGTATTTTGTGACAAAAATACCTCAGTTTTTCTATTTATTTAAGGTCTTATTAACTAAAATATTTAAAAATTTTTTACAAAATTATTTTGTTTAGATATTATTGAAAAATCATATAATTATGATCAAAAAATACTTACAAGAAGTACACGATATTTAATAATTTATCATCGTGCGTTTTGAGCATTTTTATTGCTTACTTGAATGTAGGTATATATTAAAGCAAGTTTTTAATGAAATAAATCGATATTAAATTTTTATTTTAAAAATTTTGAAACGGGGAATAATCGATTATTTTCATTGGAACCTCCCTGTACAGTTGCAAGCATTTTAAAACTTTTATTCTCAGCTGCTGGTCAATCGCTCTTAAGTAATAAACGTAGTATTTTTTTTGGGAAGGGAGTGAAAGAGAAAAAACAGGAAGTAAGGATTGTGCGGACCACAATCTGCTAGGAACAGATATTAATAGAATATATAACTTATGATCAAACTTATGTCTAATTTATACACGACGCCCCCTGCCGCCTTCTTCCCTGTATTGCAGTGCAATTGCCAGATGATAAAATGTATCTGATTCATGATCTTACTCGGTTTATAACAGTATAATTTTCTTACATTAGAAAAAATAATACAATCTACTTCATATATTTATACAAAATTATTAATCCGTTGTCTAAGTAATTTTCACACTAGAGTTCCTAATAGACGTTATGGAGTCATAATACATTTTATCTTGAGTTATTTAATAACAAAATTGCCTATTTTAATCCAATGTATCGATTGTGTGGATTGTATAATGCAATTGAATTTGTCGATATAGACATCTTTATAAACAGCCTATTTTATATCTAGATCTTTATAAACAGCTATTTTTAAAAAACATTAGCTATAAGCTTATGTGAAGTCATGGCAAATATGGGTATTTAAATTTAAAAAAAATTAAACCTATTCCCTTTGTAAATCGTTCCATATTGCCCCCCTTTCCCCTACCCATTCTCATCTTTCCATTGTTACCATTGTCTATGTCTATTATTTTTCCATTGACAATATTGTCTATGTCTATTATTTATAATTAGTATTATTAAAACCCTGAAGAAGTGAGCGTTGCTCACGAAACACGTTGGTTTTTATAAACAATAAAAGTGGTAAAAACTAAGTAGTTTATTAATTCAAAATAAAAAATAAGTAATAGCTATATTATGTTCTATTATTATTAATTTTCTTTATTTCTTCTCTTTTCTATACTTTATGTTTTATATTTTATTTTGTTTATTATTTATTTTTGTTATTTCACTAATAGCATCTCCACCTAGCAACACTTGATTTAAGTATACTATGCACATTTTTAATTGGAGTTTTAATATCTACGCATAGCACATCCCAATGGCAATTTTATTAATGTAAAAATTGTAATTGTGTAAATGATTCAAACAATAAATGAACACAAGTATTCTAGTAAACCAGTCTTTCTCAAAGTCGGCTATATCGCCCTGTGAACTTAACGATAGAAGCAAGTTAACGTAATAAGAACATAAGATATTCAGTTTTTTTTCCACAGTTTTTATCATGAAAATATACTGTTATTGGTAAGTTGTGAATAGCAATATATTTTTTCCATGTTTTATTACTGACTGCACTTTTCTGCCTCTTTCTATATAAATCTGCAACGTTAACAAAATTAGTTTGAAGATGACCTTTTACTTTTATTTTCGTAATTCGGTTGAGCAACGTCGCACCAAAATCAAGAACTACAACATAATACCAATAGTTTTCGTTGACAGGTTGACTCCAAGACCAAATGTTAGCAATTTATACCCCTAAGCGAAAAGGTGTGGTTTAAACTCACCCCTGATCTTCGATAACTGAGAACGATTGCGTCCCCGCTTATAAATCACGTTGACGCTAATTAGCCAAGTGTTGTGAGTTGTGGACCTGATAAAGGACAATCTTTAACCCGATTTTGCGGAAAAGTACGATTAGTCCCCCGCGGCATTGGAAAAGTTAGGTATATATATACGGTCGGCGGATGTTGGGTCTAGATCCCTCCTGTTTCCACATCGATATTCTTTCGGGTTTCATACTATGAAACTTTATCTACCAAAATTAAAGATTATTTTCGTGTCAAAGATTCAAAGACTGCTTTATTAAATAATTTCAAGGAAAAAAATCGTTATTTTCAACAGAAATGTTGTCTGTAACATGTAATTTTATATGATAACTCATTTTATTGCCTGGTTCACCTGATTATACTTTGCCGGATTGAATAATTAAAAAATATTTTTTTATAAGATAAAAAATCTCTTAGAACCTATACCTTATTTGGGGATGCTGTGTGGAGGGTTTTTCTATGGAAAGGAAGGAGGGGTAATTCAGGGAAGGAAATCTGAAACTGGGGTCATTGTGTCCAGGAGGGACGGACATATGAATCCATCCCTTCCACTGCGGTGCAAGGCGATGGGTCGAGAAAGTCAGGCTGGAGAGGTAAAAAAGGTCTCCCTCAATCTATCATCAATCATCTCCCTCAATGATCTTACATGCATCCAACGCCAAGACCCCGACAAACCACACCCCATGAACACGGGAAACCCTCCTAAGTCAACAAAATTAGCGACCCACTTTGGGTGTCCTATGGCAGAGGCGTTTGTTATCCAATAAATGGTTCTCGAGGCGCTAGGACATCTCTCTCAAATTCCATTCGTGAAAAAAAAAATTGTTTACAAGAAAAAATCATTCCGATCGATTCTAATGCACTCAAAACCAACTCTTTTTAATGTGAGTTTCATAAACAAGAATTTCGATCATTTTAAGTATCAATTCTATTGAATTTATTGTTTCCAAAGTGTGAGAAAAGTGCTTTAGATGTTATTGCCAACAATAACCACAGGGTGTTTGTCATATAATGCTTGTTACGTAAATGTCCTAGGCGTTTACCGCCTCGTCTCCTCGGTGGGAGGGAACAAGTTAGGGGAGGGAACAAGGTGCAGGGTCCGACACAAAGGACATTGAGATTGTGCCATCTAGGTTTGCACTTTTTACAACAAAAAACAAATCGAATTAGCTCGACAAATTTTATACTAAGCTAATATATTTGTAGCCCAGTTGTTTAATCAGATTTTTTTTCAAAATTTTTTAAATTTTATTAAAGTTAAAGTTAATAACGTTATTTTAAAATTTTTATTATTGTGATAGCTGGTTTAGCTTACAATGCCATTGTCAAACTGTGGTTGCAACAGATTGAGACGACTTATGTAAAAGATTTAAAACGTCGATTTTGAAGGTGTAGATATAAACTGATTTATTAGCTGTTAAACCAATTTGATGAGAAAATAATTGTTACTAAAGATTCTCTATCAAGGTACTACGGAATCTGTTTTCCCCGCACTAAATGTTAATTTGTTCTTAATTGTTTAATAATGACGTTACTGATGTGAATTATTTGGATATGTTATATTGTTTAAGGTTTTGTAAATATACTAAGGGGGGAATAAATTATTTTCCTTACTTTGTTAATTAGTGTTATTATTAAATTGGGATCATTCGTTCATTAGATTAATTAGACATTTCCAAATACTAAGTTTTGAGAAGTCGGTTCATCATTGCTGAGGATCTTGACCCCTACTCCAATTTCAACAAGGCTCCTCCACTCCTCGTGGTCCTGCGCTGCGTGGAGAGTTGCGGAAACCGACGTATCGGACGCCAAATACATATCGATACTATCCAGCCCATTGGCGACCTTCCTCTGCTTCTTCTTATATCCACTTTGCCAGTGACTATGAGTTTTTCCAAGTTGGAGTCCTAAGGTTGGCGAGCAAATTGTCTAAAGCATCGTAAGATATATTGTAGTTGATAGTTAAAAGCCAACTGTGATGCCTAGCTCGTCCAGAATGGAAAATTTCGTCGCCTTAGTTCTTAATTTTTCAAAAGAAGCAAACACATTGTGACTTGACATTTTAAATAAATAAAAAGAAAATACTTTGTTTTAAGTCACATTATTTTTATTTAACGTCTACCGGTTTGCGTATTTCCAAAACCTATACCGGTTCAGACACTGCGGTGTCTGAAATGGGATAGGGTTTGTTGTGCGAAATCGCCTTACAAAACCTATACCGGTTCAGACAAGGCATTCGTTGCTCTATCTACGCTTCGTGTTTCTGTGACGGCGACGAACGTAATTATAGCGTAGCTTTTGTCGGTGCATTTGCTTTGTCACGTATTTATTTTTTATATTAATTTGTATTATTATATTAATTTATGTTCAATACATAGCGTGCATTATATTCCCAACAATTAATACAGTAACAACACATTTTGATTCCTAATTAAATCGCGTACACTAGTCCATATTATACAATTATGATTTCAGTCGTGGTACCGAACTCTAATACCATCAGGCCGTTTCTCCGCAGAGGTTGTCAGAGAGGATAGACTGCCAAACAACCTGTCACACTGGTTGCTTCAATCACTCTCACACATCTTATCGTAAACTAGTCTATAGTATATACTTATTATTTCAGTAGTGGTATCGAACTCTAATACCATGAGACCGCTTCTACGCAGAGGTAGTCAGAGAGGATAGACTGCCAAACAACTCTGTCGCACTGGTTGTTTCAATCACTCTCACACATCTTATCGTAAACTGGTCTATAGTATATACTTATTATTTCAGTAGCGGTATCGAACTCTAATACCATGAGACCGCTTCACCGCAGAGGTAGTCAGAGAGGATAGACTGCCAAACAACTCTGTCGCACTGGTCGCTTCAATCAAACTCACACATCTTATCGTAAACTAGTCTATAGTATATACTTATGATTTCAGTAGTGGTATCGAACTCTAATACCATGAGACTGATTCTCCGCAGACGTAGTCAGAGAGGATAGACTGCCAAACAACTCTGTCGCACTGGTTGCTTCAATCACACTCACACATCTTATCGTAAACTAGTCTATAATATATACTTATTAAGATGTGCGAGTGTGATTGAAGCAACCAGTGTGACAGGTTGTTTGACAGTCTATCCTCTCTGACTCCCTCTGCGGAGAAGCGGTCTCATGGTATAAGTATATACTATAGACTAGTCTACGATAAGGTGTGTGAGTGTGATTGAAGCAAGCAGTGTGACAGAGTTGTTTGGCAGTCTATCCTCTCTGACTACCTCTGCGGAGAAGCGGTCTCATGGTATTAGAGTTCGATACCACTACTGAAATCATAAGTATATACTATAGACTAGTTTACGATAAGATGTGTGAGTGTGATTGAAGCAACCAGTGCGACAGAGTTGTTTGGTAGTCTATCCTCTCTGACTACGTCTGCGGAGAATCAGTCTCAAGGTATTAGAGTTCGATACCACTACTGTAATCATAAGTATATACTATAGACTAGTTTACGATAAGATGTGTGAGTGTGATTGAAGCAACCAGAGAGTTGTTTAGCAGTCTATACTCTCTGACTACCCCTGCGGAGAAGCGGTCTCATGGTATTAGAGTTCGATACCATGACTGAAATCATAAGTATATACTATAGACTAGTCTACGATAAGATGTGCGAGTGTGATTGAAGCAACCAGTGTGACAGGTTGTGTGACAGTCTATCCTCTCTGACTCCCTCTGCGGAGAAGCGGTCTCATGGTATAAGTATATACTATAGACTAGTCCACGATAAGGTGTGTGAGTGTGATTGAAGCAAGCAGTGTGACAGAGTTGTTTGGCAGTCTATCCTCTCTGACTACCTCTGCGGAGAAGCGGTCTCATGGTATTAGAGTTCGATACCACTACTGAAATAATAAGTATATACTATAGACTAGTCTACGATAAGATGTGTTTTTTGGCAGTCTATCCTCTCTGACTACCTCTGCGGAGAAACGGCCTGATGGTATTAGAGTTCGGTACCACGACTGAAATCATAATTGTATAATATGGACTAGTGTACGCGATTTAATTAGGAATCAAAATGTGCTGTTACTGTATTAACTGTTGGGAATATAATGCACGCTAGATAGAGCGACGAATGCCTTGTCTGAACCGGTATAGGTTTTGTAAGGCGATTTCGCACAACAAACCCTATCCCATTTCAGACACCGCCGTGTCTCAACCGGTATAGGTTTTGGAAATACGCTACCGGTTTCGGTATCTCCGTACCATCATCAGGACTGTTACAAAAATAATGTCTAAAAATACAGAAGTAAACATATATATACATAATGTTGTGAAAGAAAGGGACAGTATACTAGAGTGGGACAGAGCGTCAGTTGTTGGAGGGAGGAGGGGAATGGGGGACAAGTGATGACATGGGGAACATACTTAAAATTGGACTGAAGGTTTAATTTTATTGATTATTAATGATTTCTTCCTTTGAATTTACTGATTTTTTTTATTTCTAAAGCTTCCGAATTGTTAAGTCTTAAACCTATTCCGTTCTTATGTAGGACTTTAATTCCCGAATCACATAATCTTAGTTCTTAATTGTCCAAATGATCATTAGCAAATTTTACAGGAGAAGGTTTTCTTTCATTATTTCAATGAAACATTATGATAGGTGTATAAGATGAAGCTATTTCGTAACGGTCAAGGTCAGATTAGTTTAAATAATTCTTAGTAAAGTGATTAATCACGTTTTTATACTTTATTTTAGATTTAAAATGGAGATTGAACAAAAACTAAAACGGTCTTTTGGAAAATTAAGAACTAAGGCGACGATTTATACCCTGGACTAAACTGTTTATTTACGATGTTTAGATATTTTCAGATTCGAATGTTAAAGGTTGCTGCCAAATGTAAATGTAAATTATGTGTTTGATTCGTCGAATGGTAATCAAATTGTACGAGTAATAAACACGATTCAACAATAGTCTACCTGTGTTTGTTTGCTGCAGGTTGTGTGTTTTTGTCAGGCCCTGTAGGGAAGTGTTCAAGAAGTGGGGGAGAGAAGTGGAGAGAGTAGTTGCCAGAGGTTGGGAGAGCTCACTCGACCATCAACACACAGTTTGTGATGAGTTTGCGGATGTGTTGTAATCAAAACTTAATTATACATGGATATAAACCGCATGGCCTGGCGTGTCTACGAAATGCTAATCATCATTAATGCTTCCCTTCTCGTCACGGCTGATTTGCGAAATCCACAACTAACATTAAACTGTAATTAGATATAAATGGAGAACTTTCGGATACACTATAACTTGGGAAACACTGGCTATGGCGGCTGTCACTGTAAGTGAGAACTTCTCACGACGTTCACCCATTATAATGGCATTATTATCTCCACCACTCTGATTAATTGAATTCAGCTTTTATACTGAGAGAAAAATGCTTTAATTGAATTTTAATACGTCTTTACATGAAATATATGTTTTTGGTACAACCAAAACATTACCTTATTTCCCATAGCTTTATAAAATTTCCAAAATGGCAATTCCATAGGCAAAACGGTTGATAATAATCATATTATCAGCTACTGGCATTATACCAAGCTCTCTCATTAAAAATTTAGGCATATTAGATTTGTCGAAGAATTTGTATATAAAAATGCAAAAATCAGTCATTTTAAATACCTACATTTAGGATTACGAAAGATTTAAAAAATATTTATATTGAGGGATCAGTAGGATTTATCGGTCCAGTTAGGAGATCTACCGAGCCGAATCCTCTGATATGAAAATATCTGGAGTCGGTGAATTATTTTCCCATTGGCCTCTGGTGGGTTGACGTGTTGTTCTTGTATTGTTTTGTATTTATTAAACTTAAATAGTACAATTACACATCATGGATTGACTAGATACTCATTTCTGGATTAAAGTCAGAAGAAATTTCTTTTTGGGAGGCGGGTATGGTTACCACAGCCTTTCTTAACTATTGGATAACCAATACTCTAAGTTCATCATACAAGTGGTTCGATACGTATGGTTATTTAACAGGGGTACCCGTGTTCACGGGGTGAGGTTTGTATTGGGCGGCGAATGCGTTTGCATAGGCCGGATCTGGAGAGATTGATTTATGGAGACTTGACCTAGACCTCTCCAGCCAGACTCTTTCGCCTTGTGCCATGGTAGAAGGGATGGATTTATACGTCCGTCACTCCTACTATCAATCATTCCAATCTTGATGCCTTTTCAGACCTTCCACTCGTTCCTTTCCCTAATAAGACCCTCCACACAGCATCCCCAAAGATGAAATTTGTCATGAGGGAGTTTTTTCCTCAAGGCCTCCTGAGTGAAGCTAATATAAAAGAAAAATATTTTAATACCACAAAACGTGTTGTAATTATTATTTACATGATAGATCCTATAAACTAGGAATTATCCCTCCTGCTTCCTTTATATTGTACTGTTAACTTAACTTTTAAGAGCAATTGACCAGCGGCTGAGAATAAATGTTTAAAATGCTTGCAACTGCACGGGGAGGTTCCAAAAAGAAAGATCGATTATTCCCCGTATCAAATTTTTTAAATTAAAAATTTAATATCGATTTATTTCATTCAAAACTTGCTTTAATATATACCTACATTCAAGTAAGCAATAAAAATGCTCAAAACGCACTATGATAAATTATTAAATATCGTATACTTCTTGTAAGTATTTTTTTATCATAAGTATTTATGATTTTTCAATAATGTCTAAACAAAATAAGTTTGTAAAAAAAAAAAAAAAAATTCAGTTTGTAAGACATTAAATAAATAGAAAAACTGAGGTATTTTTGACACAAAACTCATTCTCGGATTTATTTTTTAATGATTTTAATTTAACTAAAATTAAAATTCTGAAAAAAGTATTTACATACTTACATATTATGTAATGATTTATTTTGTTGTATGATTATATAATTTAAAATTTGGGTTATATAATACAATATGTCGTTTGAAACAAATCTGCCAACGACTAACGGTATATTAAAAATAAACTTAGTTTTTCAAAATTTAAAAAATGCGTTTACCTGATAAAATAACAATCTTTCAAAATCAAATTATTGCTTTTTTGTAAAAAAGAGTCAGTATGTCTAGAATTTGATTTTAAAAGGACTAATTTCTGGTATTCTCTGGTAATATCCTCGTGAGGTCGTATCTATCTATGTAAGTACGAAATAGATATTTTTAGATTTAATTTCAGTGTGAAGGCTCGCCGGATGTCCGTGGTTGGCCTTATATAAAATGCCATTTGCTGGAAAGTAAGCGAGGAAAATTGATGTAAAAACAGGCTTTGGGTTGTCGTGGGTGTTCGCGTGGGTGTTGACCCTTGAAGCGGTATTGGAAATCCGACCAATGGCAATCTACGATCGGAAACTAAAATATTTGAAATAATTTTAGCAAGAGGGATTTTTACCCCAAATAAGTTTTAACCTTTGAAACATCAAAATTAAAAAACTATATTTTAAAGATATATACATAATTCATTACCGACAACATTTAAAGAGCCCACCTCTCAAAATCTTATACATTGTAAAAAATATGTCAAAACTTGGCTAAAAAACACAAAAACACATATTTTTTTCTTATAAGATTTAATAACATATCCGTAAATTATATTTATCATTAGACAACTTTAAAAGTAGAAATATTACATTGCTTGCTATATATTTTTTTATTTTTTTATTACAACTATAACATCAATTTTTCATTAAATTTCACAAATGTGATAATAACAAAGCAGACTGTTGTTTTGTTATATATTTTATGGCAGCCTATACAGTTACTCTTTTTCTACCTAATTAAAAGTAGTTTTTACTTAATTCTTAAATCTCCTATTAACCCTAAAATTATAATAACGATATTATACCCACACTCAGGCATTTGCCTTTATGGAATTTTTTTGTTCAATATTATATTTAAGTATGTTATATACCTTTTATTATTTTACGTACCATTGTATCGAAAATTTTTAATAAAAAAAAAATAGTTTTTTAATATTAATTCCACACAGGAGGACGTGAGTAACATAATTACTCTGCAGGCCTGTGTCATCTATGAGGAAGCTGTAAAGAGGGTTTTTTAAAAGTAAAGGATGAAGAGGAAGTTCTGCGAAGGAAAAGGGGGGTGGGTAGGAATCTGGGGGTCAGTTGGTTCAAGAGTGACGGAAGTATGAATTCATCACTCCCACTGATGTGCAAGGCCATGGGTCGAAAGAGTCTGACTGAAAAGTTCAAAGATTTCCCTCAATAAGTCTCTTCCGATCCGGCCCGCCACTCCGTAGGTGGGTAATAGCATCCGCCGCAAGTACTTAGACAAACCTCACCTCACCTCAAGAAACCGGGCACCCCTGCAAAGTCACCAAGTGAACTATGGCAAGGGTGTTGTTTATCCAATAAATAGTTCCCGGAGTGGCGGTACCCAACCCTCCTCCCAAATTAGGATGGATCTTATTCACATTTGTGATCCAATTATAACATGTAATGTTTTTAATGTTTGATGGTTCTAACAAAAATACAGTGCACCTTAACAAAATGAAAAACACGATCTGTCTAGTTCCCCTTTGTGTAATGACAGTAATGATTCAAAAGAGTATCCTGTAAATACGACTCCGTGCGGAAAAGTATATTGACGAGCATTCCGGTACCCTTTCTGCTTCGTAATTTCAATGTCGGAGGCTTTCTCGTATGAAAAGAGGCAGCCTTAAATGGCCTGCGGGATAATGCATTCCCCGAGCTTTATCTACCGTAGCCTCTAATATAAACAACCGCAAGGAAAGCTCTGTCTCCGCTCGCCCATATTAAATTTGTCCGTAGCAAACTACTCGGATGAAAAGGACCGTATTTATGACGGTGTTTCCCGGAAGAAAGAGGGATCGTAAAATTCTGGATAATCCATACGGGTAATGTGAACTAATAGAACGTCGTCGTACGTTTTCCATGAATTATGTACAGGTCTTTTTCTTAGGTCGTATGGTGTAAACATAAAGTTTAGGTGGAACATGAAAGATAGTTCTGTATACGAGTGCCACGAAGAAAGACTTTCCGTGACTGGGAGGTATTTCAAACGGTGGCCTCTCGTTACTAAATATATTCAAAATAGATGCTTTGCCAGTTTTGTTTTGAACAGTTTTATTATCCGTGTACATTTGATAATTACTGACATTTACTGGCAAACTTAAAACTATATTTGATTGTTTAAACTTATTAAATAAAACTCATCAAAACAAAATGTCTAGAAATGCCAAAGAAAGATAAAAGCTTTGCCAGTATTTGTTCTAAATTAATCAAATGATATGCCAAGTTAACCGACTATCCAAAGAATGCAGAGAGGATCGACCACCACGCAACTCTATGTCGGAATACGCTTTCATGCATCATGCCCTCTCATTATACGCATAGCTAGCCACTGTTCTGCTCTTCTGACTCATATGGACTCATATCGGTATGGGTACCGCCGCTCGGGAACCATTTTTTGGATAACCAACACTTCTGCCATAGGTCACCCCAAATTTGGTGACCAAGTCACCAAACATTTCGTGACTTAGCAGGGGTGTCCAGGTTCGTGGGGTGAGGTGTGTCTAGGTCTTGACGGCGGATGCCTTTGCCTACCTATTGCGTGACGGGCTGTCGGAATGTGGGATGTGGGGTGGGTGAACGGGCGGGTGGGAAGTGGGAGGGATGGATTCATACGTTCGTCACTTCTGGACACACTGACCCCCAGATTACTAAACACTATTCATACCTTTTTCCTTCCCAAACCTTCCTCTCTTTACTTTCCTAAAAATACTTACCATTCTCAAATATGACATAGGCTCTTAGTGGAATTATTTTCTGCAGGACCTCCTGTGTGGTGCTGATGTAAAAAAAAATGCGCCGATCCAAGTATTGGTTTCACTTGGATGTGCTTGTGCCATGACTTATCCACCATCATTTTTGCGAATCTCCAGGCCATTCTTTGATTAATTGAATAAAGTTAAGAAATTTTCGTTGAATAAGTAATATCAGAAGATTGTTGCTCAATATTTTCGCAATTTTCGGAATAATCACCGCGAAATTGGCAAAAAGTTCACAGATATCCAATTTCTTGTTGATAAAGCCCTTCAGAGGTTGACGCAATACAACCGAGAGATTTATGAACGCCGTTTCTACGAAACTCTTAAAGGATTCTTTACGATTTCGTCGTAATATGGTTGGATTATGTTTATCATGTTTATTATGTTTAGAGGTATATAGAATCTGCAGACAAACAAACATGTGGCGGCTTCGCGGAACTACTTATTTGTTGTCTGAACCGTGTACTTACTTTTTTATGTGTTTTGTTAGAAATAATAATAAAAATAAAAAAAAATAAAAAAAGAAAATAAAAAAAACCAAAATGAAGTCAGATACGTTTTTAGATTTTAACGGCCAAAAGCATTTTCGTTGTTTGTTTTTGGGGTGTTATGCCGTGTTGTGCTACCTCCTTCTTTAGCCGACGTTTCGGACAGCGTTGCAGTGTCCATCATCAGGGCAGATCCGGCAGATCCGTCGATGTGAATATGAATCAGGATCTGCCCTGATGATGCACACTGCAACGCTGTCCGAAACGTCGGCTAAAGAAGGAGGTAGCACAACACGGCATAACACCCCAAAAACAAACAACGAAAAAAAACCAAAATGAAGTCATATAAGTTTTACAGCATTCCAGTGAAAAAAATTAACTTTCAAGATAATAAATAGATTCATATACACTAGACCAACAAACATTGAATCGTTAAAAAAATTACACTTCTGACGGTCACAGGTATAGGTATAATATATACATATAATGGAGTTACGTTATTAGCACTGTCATATCCGGAAAAGTTTCCACTAAAATACTAATCAAATAAACACGCCATAAGGTTTTACCTACAAACATAGGATGTACCTACATGCAATACCTTTACTACATTCTATATTTTAAACAGAATTTTTTTTTGTATTTGAATTTATAAAATATGAATGTCGATGTCAAGGCCTTTACATTCATGACAAAGAATCTTTCACCATGCAAAGAATATTTCGAAAGAGAAATTATAAAAAAAGAGAGTTTAATCTGTCCGACCGATAGCTGAGCGATAGCTAGGTGGCTATCGGCAAACCTCTTTTTGATTGTATTTTTTTTTCTTCCTGATTTTTGATTCTAATTTTAATGATGTAGGAATACAAATCAAATAAATGGCATCTTAATTTGAATAAACGCTATTTGTAACGCCATCATTTTAATTTATTGTATTTTACCCTAAAAATGCTTTGGGGATTTATCAACATAATAAAATAAAACTACGGTAATATTACAATAAAAACAAACATACTAAGCGATTCACTTATGGGTAAAACGGGGCGTTATAAAATAAACGAAAATTTGTATTTACATATTTATAGATGTCGTGGTCTGTCACGCTGTGAAAAGGTTCAGATTTATGGGATAAACTGTCAAGAATGAGAGCACGAAAAATATGAATGAGGTCGGAATTTGCACAATAGTATAATTTTGTTTTGGTTATCTTAATATCGTATATTTTATTATTATAGTTATATGACTTGGCGAGTTGTGTAGAACACAGAATGCATACCTCACGCAAGCATTTATCTATTCATCCATATACACAAATAAGAGTGTCTGTGGCAGGCAGCCAGCGTAGCTAAAATTAATATAGTGTAGGTAGACAACTAATAGTGTGAGTGAGATATACGTAGGCTGTAGTGTTCTTTGACTATATTTTATTAAACACAGGTACTATCATTCTTTTATTTTGACTGAAACGTGTATTGTGTACATGATCTACAATTGCTTTCTACGGACTGTAAGATATATATATATATATATATATATATATATATATATATATATATATATATATATATATATATATATATATATATATATGCTGTAATACAATTTTTCGCCACGCAAAGGCACGAACCGGTAATACATTGATTGATTTAGACATGGTCTTCTCTGGTTAAAAATGGGTTTTCTTACTAACAACTTTACCATGGAGATTTGAATCATGTGTACATGTGTTACTTTAGCTGCCAAATATTAATAAAAATGAATGTACATAAAGGAAATGTATTCCCTTAAATTTTGAATTTTGCAGCATTCCGCGTTGTCGATAAAGCAATGCTTCACAGTTGTGCTGGGGCCGCACCTGCGTGTATCGTCACGAATTAATGCGTGCCGATACTTCGTACGTTTTAACATTTTTTTTTTTGAAAAACGAATGTTTTGAATTGCGAATGTTCGTGACGATAGCCGATAATGGCCGGTCACATTTGCGCGTATCGTCTTATAGCACGAAGCTTCGTGACGATCCGCTAACATTAGAATGTAAACATAAAACTTGACAGATTAATATACGACGTGGAACACAAAAGAGATTACCCAAGATAGCGACATTGCGTCCGATTTTTACACAATTAATGTACGACGTGGAACACAAAAGAGAATACCCAAGATAGCGACATTGCGTCCGATTTTTACGTAACCAGAAGAATATAGATTGTTGGAATAAATCATGGAAGGAAATTGACTTAATAAACTTAAATATCATTTCTTTGTTTTTACAGAGAAAGATACAAGTGTTTTATTAATCCAGCAATTGAAAGGAATTGACACAAAATATATCTAGGAAGCAGGATTTGGTATTTCCGATTAGTGGAAGTTAAAATTCTTTGCTGGAGTATGTTATACCTGAAGAATTCCTGCTATAATCCAACATATTTGTTGAGAATGTTCATTAGTTTCATATCTATAAGAATTTAAGCACGGATAAACTTTGATTTGAATATTCCTAAAAAATATTTAATAAAAGGAAAAAAATATATTGACGAGCATGCTACTACAAGAATTTAATGAATTTCTGGCTGCTTATTCATCATACTACATCCCCTTGATTATTTTTCGCAATAAAGGCTTACTGACTAGACAAAAAAATATCGAAAATAGTCCAGTAAGTAGATGGTCGAAAATAATAGGAATTTATTCAAAAATATACATTCATAAGTTTTGCGTACGATAATTATCAAAGCATATTTTGAATTATTC
Organism: Limnephilus auricula; assembly: GCA_951813805.1. Taxonomy (NCBI): domain Eukaryota; kingdom Metazoa; phylum Arthropoda; class Insecta; order Trichoptera; family Limnephilidae; genus Limnephilus; species Limnephilus auricula. Next base: position 39,824,689 of record OX638392.1, on the reverse strand, counting down.
ATCACTTTTTTTATTGTTGTCAAGTTTAATTTGTAGGAAATCCGTTTTAATTTTAATTTTTTTAAATATATTTAATATATTTATGCTCGGGCCGCATCTGCGCCTACCGTCACGACGCTTCGCGTAAACGCATTCTTTTAATTTGAAAAAAAGAATACGTTTACGCGTGACGATAGGCGTAGATGCGGCCCCAGCATTAGCAGAACTTGTTTAAAAAAACTGTTTTTATAAATTAAATAATATATAATTAAATACATTAAAAAATATAAATATATTCATCCCTTAATTAAATAAAAAAAGATATATGTATGACCTGTATTTCCTCAACGTAGATATATGTATTACCTCTGCCATAGGTCAACCTCTGCCATAGTCACCCCAAGTGGTTCGCTACGTTTGGTGACTTAGCATGGGTGCCCGGGTTCATGGGGTGAGAATTGTCTAGGTCTTGGCGACGGATGTCCCACGGATGTGACGGATGTGCCCACCTAATGTGTGGCAAGCAGGATCAGGAGAGACTGGTGTGAGAGTTTGGATAGCCGTATGGAATTATTTATCGGATATCGAACACCTCTGTCACAGGACATTTCAAGTGGTTCGCTATCTTTGGTGATATAGCGGAGGTGCCGGGGTTCCAAGGGTAGAGTTTGTCCGGGTCTTGGTGGTGTATGCATCTCCCTACCAGCAGCGGGGCAGGTCGGATCGAGAGACTCTCGTTGAGGGAGACTTTTTGATCTCTCCAGCAGGACTCTCTCGGAACTTCGCCTTGCACCGCAGTGGAAGGGATGTATTCATACATCTGTCACTCCTCTAGATACTGACCCCCAGATTTTTATCCACCCCTTATACCATTTTCCTTTCCTGAATTTCTTCTCTTTCCTTTCCCAAAAAATACCCCTAATACAACACCCCCAAGGATGACATAGGCCCTGAGGGCAATTATTGTCTTCAGGGCCTCCTGTGTGGAGGTAATGTAAAAAAAGGGGCTAACAATTTTTTTTTTCAAATACAGTCTTAATTATCAAGTATTCTTAATGAAAATGGCGAAATACGGGTATCTACTGTTTAAGTTAGCGGAACAAACAATACATTCTAAAAAAGTTCAAATATAGTGGCAAGGGTAGGAATATTGACAATTTATTGGGATATTTTTTTGAAAATAATATAAATAGTACAGAGAAAGCAAGATGACTGGTTAGTAGCAGAGTTGAAAAATGCGCCCGGTTCCTACCCAGTCTTCGTGAGTTTAATTCCTCTTCTAACGAAATCGCCCAATACTGTACTAGTAAAAATTGTGGATTTTATTGGACAAAGAACAAATAGTTGATTTTGAAATCAAGTCACTCTTTGACGAATCAAGTTTTATTGCCCTTTTATCAAAAAAATGTTTTTTCTTTCAATTTTTAGAATTGTGTCAAATGCTTTGAAAAATTCGATCACTTTTTCAGAGCGGAATCGCAAAGAATGTTTGTCTTAACCCTAGCTACATATTTCTCTCTCCAGTCTGTGCCTTTTCATATTTCCGCCAAGGAAGGCCGCCTGTGTGCCACTCAAGTGTGTTGCTCTCCCTTGTTGTGTTAGCATTTCCCCGTTGAAGGCTACTTGAAGTATCTCGTCGGCCCTTTACCGGGGAAAAGGTCATAAACACGGATTCTTCGCGCTATTTTGCAAGCTGTGTTCGCTGGCGTATCCTTCACGCACCTCTAGCGATCTTCTCAAATCTTTGATCAAACGGGACAGGAATGTCAAATCGATGGCGTAACCAATAGTGTTTGCGCATATGTCACTAAAGAGATATCTTATATTATTTTATATTTATGTTTTCTTCTAAGAAAAGACATTAAAGAAATATTTGGGGTTGAATCGACAAAAAATATTTGCATACCGAGCTCTGAAAGTGTATGTCTTTTAGCTTGATTCGAAAGGATGGACGAACCAGTGCTTTTGATATTTTCCAGAATCTGGACGATGGACGCATAAAACAGTGGGATGAGCCAAGAAGAACAGTGGGATCAACGAACGCTCGCTCCATTCATTCCCCGGTGGGATGGATGAGGATCAGACCTAGATGTCTTTTTTTTTTTAAAACCCTTCCTAAGAAAGACTTATGCGGAGACCCGATTTAATGGTTAATTAGATAGTTTCCTGATAATTATTGAGGATGAAAGTAAAATGAATGCTGTCGAAATGAGATCCCTGAGGCGTACCTATGTGTGGTAAAACCATGTACATATTATGATCATGTGAGAAATGTAGAGATCCGCAAAGAATGCAAGGCTGATGTAAGCGTAATGAGTAAGTTTAAGAAAGGGACCCTCAGATGGTTTGTGCTTGTAGAGCGGATTAACGAAGAAAGGGTGTAAAGAGAATATATAACGCAAAAGTGAATGGTTGAAGAAGTCGGGGACGACCGAAAAACGGCACGATCAAGTGAATCAGATACTTGAGTCGGGCCATGTCGAGTCAGATTAATAGGAGAGCATGTATGAGACGTTGTATGGATGTGAATGAGGCAAAAAATGCTTGCCAAGTGATGGTTAGTTAGTTAGTTAGTCATAATTATTGAAATAATAATATATTTTTTGGTCATTAAATAAGTTCTGCAGTAGGTAGGAATTGTGTTTTTTTAATTTCAAAATTCACGTAAATTTCAAAATAAGGTGTTGGTGTTAGAGATATCCAATAATTTAATTAAACCTTGACATTTAATTTAATTAATTAAAATTATATTCCTTCCCAACACGCCCAGGTTTGAGTCTGACGTTTTCTTAATTATATTTGACAGAAGTGACAGTGTCCTTTGAAATCAGAATTTAATTGATATGTACCATCTGTTGGTCCTATAACCTCTTACAATGGGTTCCCTAGTCTTTGATTTTCAAATCCATTGTGTGAAAATTGTCTGAAACAATTGCTGATGAATCTCTTCCTTCGACATTCCAATTAAATTTGACACTTCTGTCGAATGTAACTAACTTAAAGTAATTACACTCTTTTCCTCTAAAAACGCGAAACAGATTTTTAAAATATGAAGATGATCGTAATATAGAGATTAACCCAATTATATTTTAGGTAGATTGTGAATACGGTAATTTTTAAAATGTAAATGAATTGTGGAAACAAAATTCAACGTCGCGTCAGCGTCGGGTCGCGCAGAAAGGGACTATCAGGGTATTGATAAAGGTTTTATGGAAAATGTCGGTAACTTGTCATCTTTCCTAAGCATGACTGCAGATCGCCAACGAATAAAAAATAATGTTCACAATTATTAAGCGTTCTTAATTTATTCGTATTGTTTTTGTAACTGTTTTTTGGATGTCAGCGATCTGCAGTCGTGCTCGGGAACGATAACAAGTTATCGACATTATCTATAAATCACTTACTGCTTGGCAGGCCGGTTAAGAGAGAATTTGGCCTCTCCTGCAGGATTCTCTCGACCCATCGCATCGCGTTGCATTGCAGTAGGAGGGATGGATTTGTAGTTCCATCACTCCTGGACCAACTGACCCCCAGATGCCCACCATTATCTCATACTTTTTTCCTTCCCAGAACATCCTCTCCTTCCGTACATTAAAAATACCCTCCATGCGCCACCCCCAAAGATGACATAGGCCTAAAGGGAAATTATTTTTCTAATGCTTCCTATGTGGAGCTATTGCAAAAAATATATAATACTGAAGTGAAGGACTTGCGTGTTAAATAAAATTCCATGGTATGACGAATCATTTTTTGAAACATGGTATGAAGTACATCATTTTAAGCACCATTTTCATAATGTTAAGAGAGCACATTTTTTTGCAACAGTTTTCTTCATATATGAACGTTTGCACTTTAATGTACTTTTAACATAATTGCCACATAAATATATTGAACTACTTTTGGAGTCGAACTACCAACTTCAATGTACTTTAGCAAACTTTACTTTTCTGGACAGGATCTGGTCTGGAACGCGCGCAATACTCCTTCCTTAGAGACTGTCTCTGTAATGGTGCAAAATAGAAACTATATTCACAGAAACTTTTCAATTTATATTTATCCTGTAAACGGCCCGTAAATATTTTGTATCGATAGTTTAAATTAGCCCTGTACACTGTACTCATATTGTTTTCACTCATATTGTTTTACCTTGGTTGCGTACTTACTTGTACTTAGTTTGTTTAGTAAGTTATCTGCAAAGTTTCCTGTTGGCAGAGAATGGAAATGCAATATGCTACCCTCTCTAGCGACAGTGTCACGGGTCAGAGACTACAGATTCTGTTCCGCAATTAGTGTAAGAGAAACTGGGCCGACGTACGCTAGATTAAGCAACGCATAACATATCTGGACTAATTACAAAGCTTACATTGTCTCTTTTTGTAATTGTATGTCCCTATTGGTACAATAACTGAGTTTTTGTAACTGGATTGTTCTCACGTAAGTGCGAACATCTGTAAAAATCCAGTATAAATAAATCAACTCGTCAATCTGAACAGCCCAGATCAGTTCGGGAAACACACTTGCCACACACAACGCAAACTTACGCTTCCATCTCATCACTGATCTGGACTGTTCAAATTGACGAGATGATTTATTTATTATATTTATTTATTTATACTGGGTTTTTACGTGAGAACAATCCAGTTACAAAAACTCAGTTATTGTACAAATAGGGACGTACACTTACAAAAAAATCTACAAGTACATACATTTAAATACAGACGACAAAATTTTGACGACCGTCCGTGGTCGAGTGGTACGACACTTGACTCCCAAGTTATTTCACAATTAATTAATAAAAATAATTCTACTATATTTGCGGCACGTTCCAGAGTGGAAGATACTCTCAGTATCGCCCTGGTGTAAGACCACCATTCAGAATTGAAACGTTGCTTAATAATGGCTCTAGCCGTGTTTAGTGACTAGATCTGAATAGCCAGGTATTTTCCCACCTTCCTCTTCCCCATCTCATTCCCTTCCCCACTTACCTTCAGCCTCACAACATCCTCCAATTGGGGATGCCATAGTCTCACTGGCTCCAGAAGGGAGCAGTTAAGACTCTTGTGAGGTTTCTCTGTAAAAAAAAAAAGATAGAAACAATTAGAAAAACAGAAAAATTACAAATAAAAATACATCAAGCTCACTCAAGTAACACATATTATAATGAAAGGTAAGAGACATAGCAAACACGAGAGGCGTGCATAGAAAGACAATAGACACAATGTAATTAGTTAAACATATTTTTTAACAGTGCCAGAATTTTTTTTCTGAATCTTTACAAATTATCGACGAAAATATCTATTTCAGCACTTGTTATATAGTCGACATATCTGGGTCAGAGGGCTAAAGTAGGCGATATTATTTTTAAATATATTCAGGTGAAAACATTTATGGCATCTTAAACAATGGGAATTGGGGACATTTATTTAAATATTTCTAAGACATGGTGTAGTATCAAAATGGCCGTGAATGATTTTATGTAAACATATTAGATCAGTCAATTTCCTTCTAGTTTTAAGTGTATTAATCTTGAAGTAATCACGACGTGCGTCGTATGATCTAAGATGGTCATGTAGTCCACATTTGAGGGATAAAATTCTTAGCATTTTAACTGATTCTACAGTGTTTTCATACTTGAAGTAATGCGGATTCCAAATAGTGCTTCCATATTCAAGTTTACTTCTGATTAATGTAATCATTGTGAAGGGTTAGAATTGATTGAGAATCTTTGAAAGGTTTAATATTCTGTGAATAAATCCTATCATTTTTAATGATTTGCATTTAATGTCGTTAATGTGTACATCAAATATGAATTTAGAATCAAGATGATTCCTAGATCTCTTATTGGAGACACTTTTCTGAGATTAATATTATTAATGACGTAGGGAAAATCCGTGAAATTTAAAATGTAAAATTAAGCCGCTTAAATTTTGAATAATCACACAAAGGTGATTATTCAAAATTTCAAAGTATTCAGTCAAAGTATCTTCCACTCTTTGGGACCCGTGACCTGAACCCGCGATCCGAACTCGCGACCTCCTGATTGGTAGTCAAGAGACTTATCCCTTGACCACGGAGGCCGTCAAATCAACATTGTTGAGAAAAAATATTTGGGTATTGGGTTTGTATTAATTATTATACGAGGAAATACTTTTATCCTTGATTAGTGATCAGTCGTCATCAATCTCCTTATAATTGTGTTGGACTCTCCCCGGGAAACATTAAACTAGTTTCCGGACAATAATTTATGATTAATGTGATGTCTGGTGGTTTTATTACCAAGAATTGTCGCTTATTCGTAGAGTTATACAGAGTTATACAAGGAAACCTTGTAATAAATATATATAAACATTTTTAAACCTTAGAGTTTTTCGGAATTCGTAATATTGTTTTGGAAAAAGTGATAATTGACGGAATTGTGATGGATTGTGTCGACATTGTTGAAAGTTTTGTGGATTATGAATGTTTGCTTTTGTTTAATCAAAATTCTTATAATAATGTTGACTTTATTTATCAAGATATTCTCAATTTAAAAGGTGGGTACGTTCGCCCCGTGAAATATTGGTTAAACAACACATCTACCAAAGGTCATTCCAAGCGGCAAGCTACGTTTGGTCAAATTACAGTCCTCAAATTGACTCGCATAATATTTGTGACCATACATTAATATTAACAAGCTTTTTTGTAAATTTCAATTGCCTCCGTAATTAGGCGTGTTAAAGAAAAGCAACATTGTACAGGGTGCGGCAGCATAACTTCCTTTTTTAAAATGCGCGCCATTCAGTCGGTTGATGTCGTAGCGGAGCGCTAGTGATCTCATTTGAGAGGCGAAACTATAAAGTTTTGTCCCGACACAGTTTAGTCGCCATCATGCTTTGAACAATGGAGAGCACGCGTTTGCCGTTGAGGCCCACTTTTCAAACGGATATTATGTAGTCGCAACCCAGCGCGCCTTTCGGAATCGCTTTAATTTATCCCCATTGGCCTCTTTCCCGGACCGGAAATCAATTGTTATATGGGTCACTACGTTCATACGAACTGCAAGTGCGACAAGAGGATGAACTGGAGTCCCTCTTCCCATTAGATCACCTGAGAACATTGAGGCAGTGAGAGCTTCAGTGTTGCGATCACCACGGCGCTCTGCGCGCAAACATGCGTTTGCCCTTGGACTTTCCGACCGTTCTTTGAGGAGAATTCTTCATGATGATATCAATTTCCATCCATATAAGATGGCGATTGTGCAGGAACTTTCTGAACGTGAACGTGACTGCCGCACCCTGTATAAATGTTGATGAAGGAGTGTGTCACGTTCTCAACGGATAATTTTGCTACTCAAATAGAGCAAAGGCTTGTAACTTTTATTCTATTTCTTCCTATAATTCTCCTTGTTATTTAGCACAAAGCTTCCCCCACCTCCTTCATTAAAGCCTCGTTACTACATTGGTATACGATGCCTCCACCTGCCTTTCATTTGCATTTTCCCCCTTTCTTCTCACTGGATTAAATGAATACTTTTCTCACAGTGATGCTTATGAAATATGAAATGGCTATCGGAAAGAAAATATTTTCTGTCGATTGCAAAAGCATTACTCATTTTCGCTCGCATTCGGAATATGTTTGAATAATGCCAAATACGATAATTAATCATCCCAGTGTTTTCAGCAAACATCTATATGTATAGATTCTAAAGGAAAATGAAATGTTTTCTATTTCAATTCTAGTTTTAGTTTTTTTATGAAATACTCACAAGAATGAACCATGGATGTTGGTAGTCTTAAAACGTGGAATGTTTTGAGGATGAAAGGAAAAGTAAAATAGTGAGTACATAAGGATTAGCCGTATATTTATGTCAACTTACTAACGGCCTCCGTGGTCGAGGGGTAAGACTCTCGACTCGCAAGTTGCGACCATTATGTTTTATTATTTTTCTGTATCTTCTTCATTTTTTTATTTTAATTTAGCTTATTATTGTTGTCCTCTTCTTCAATGATACTAATTATTAGCTAATTTAGCTTTAGCTATATTGAATCTAAGTTACGATATAAGTAAAGCTAGACTCTTCCCAAAAATATAATTTGTAAAGTACCGTAGTCAAACTGATCTAAAGAATTTGGACTCTTGGATACATGTTAATCCCTCAGGACTCGGGCATAGTCGGCTAGAAGTTAAACATATTTCTAATTTGCAATAAAATCCTAATAAATGGATTATTTCTCAACGAATCAAAAAACTGTTTTTGAAAGGTGACATGTAATATGCTATCAAAATCTAATATTTATAAATAAACATATTTTTTTTAAAAATAAAACTTTTTTGTATTCCATATTTCTTTTTTTTTTAAATGAGTCTTTTAATTTTTTTTTTACGTTTATGGAATTAAAATTACTGAAAATGAAAAAAAAAAATATATATCATAAAGATGTTATGTAAACTGTATTATGACATCCCTTTTTGTTAGATATGACTTTAGATATTCACGGCCAAAAGTATTTTTATGTCGGACAACGTTGTATAAAGAAGGAGATAGCGTAACACGGCATAATACCCCAAAAATAAATAACGAAAAAATCCCCCTTTGTTGTTTAACGTAAAAATAATTCCTAAATTATACATTTCAATATTTTCTTTTCAAATTACAGTCGGTAACTTTGTATATTTTAATTATTTTGTGGTTGACTATCAAATTTTAATATGAAGCGTGATGATTTATCTATCTAACATCGTTTAGATCATATTTCTCACTATGATAGTAAAGGAGACACAATGATTTCTATTAGACCTATGTGTTGTTCCTATAAGCTGAAATCACATTAGACTGAAGGATTAATATTATCTCTATACAGAATAATTCAAACTTTTACTTTAGAGAAATGCAAAAACATAGTAAATGTAACACACCCTTTCCAACAACACAAGTCCCGATTGAGGGACCGTACAGGAGTAAACACGTAAAGCATTTTATTTTTCTCTCGTTATTAGGTAAACGATCTAACGATTCCAAATCTCCCGGCGCAGGAAGTTTGTTACGAACTACACAGAGGAAACTGCAAACCAAACTCTTCCCGTAGAGTTTGTATTAATGTCGCTTGTTGTTTTTCTATTCGAACATTGCCGCAAAGAACTCCATCCGTTTCACTTAGTGCCCGCTTTTTGTTTGCCCGAGTTTTCTCCGTCATTTTTTTCCTTTAGGCTCCGTGTAATCACAGTGCTCAATCACGTGTACAGAGGAAAACAGATAAAAGATCTTATATAAACTAAACAAATGCCCTGGGACTGTTTTGTGAAGTGAGTTTTAAGGGCTGAAATATGGAAGTAAGCAATGGCGCCGTAAAGTGGCTTTTATATGGTCTATAAAAAATAATGTTGACAGACTTTTGAAATGTGATTCATTTCACTGCTTTGTGATATCGAGTCTGATATCAAACGTATTAAATACTATCTAGGTCAAGTCTTTTCATATTTAATATATCGGTTCACTAAATGGACCTCACATATTCGACTTAGTGAACTCAACAAGAAATTTGTATTACGAGTAAAAGTAATACACAGACGTTAAATGTAGTTTTAAAATTGAAAGGCTTTTACGAATCATTTGTTCGAGGCATGCTCTTTAAATAGTTCACTCTTGTAAGGACATTACATTTCAAAAAGCCACATGACAAATAAACGTTTAACAAAACAATTAAAAACAGATTTTTTTTTAAACTTATCTCACATCTAGAATTAAAAAAAAACTCTCAATTAGAATAAATTTAACAGTTCCACACACTTTCTTCCTTTTTATTATTATTACTTATAAAATCAGTAGTTAAGTTTTAAGAACCGATCACACCTACTGATATTCTATGGACTTGCCGTAATAAGTCGTACAACCCTGTAATAATTTAGTTTAATTTCTCTTAATAACCAAAGAAACAAGTCATCTTTTTAAGCTAAAAGGTTTCGATCATTGGTAGCTTTTTACTGCATGTAAAAACGCCCTCACATGCGCGCGCCTACTTTGACAATATTATGTTCACTGTATTTATTACGCGCTCAGTAAGCAGCAAATCGGAAATTACATTATAATGTTTTCTCTAGAAGCAAAGTTACTTTATGGAGATTATCAATTTCTTATATCACAATTTATAGGTAAGCAGAAATATATGCAGAAATGTATGGTGGTCTCCGTCTTATGTTTTCATACCATCTCAACTGTCGTTCCTCCAGCTTTTTGTTTACGTCCGTGACACCCAGGTTACCACAAATGCATGAACTTTTAATTTTATCTTTTCGATAATAACTCCTGCCGACCATCTCAGCATTAACATTTCTACTGAACGAGTTGCCTAGAGTAGGAGTTGTACATAGTCCAGCATTCGGAGCCGTACATTATCGCGGGTCTAACAATAGTCTGGTATATCTTTCCTTTAAGTTTTATTGGCATTTTCGTGTCACACAAGATTCCTGTTATGGATCTAAAGTTTAACTCTAAGGTTTAATCTAAGTTTAATCTACGGTTTAACTCATTATGTTAAAACAAAAAATATATTATCAAATTTTTATATTTACATTTCGTGGGATAATTACTACAATTAGGTAATTCCAAAAGCAGCGCTTTTGAGTTACACAGTAAAAGCGTAACTTTATTTCATCGTCTTCAACCTTAAGATGATAGACTTCGCTTTTCGGCCCATACAAAATGGACGCCCGGGAAAAAACACTTTTCTACATCGAAAATTGCATAAAATGAATATTTTTTTTATACTGCCTTCTAGAGGGTAAAAACTATGTCGGTATGTTTTCGAATTTTCAATGCGTTTCGTATTAACGTAAACATTCACTGTCAAACATGTACGATTTATCAAAAAATAATATATTGTAATGTATGTATGCATGTATTGTAAGTGTGCGTGAGCTTATTGTGAGCGGGACAGAATGACAGACGCGGGTGTTCCGCGTGTGGTTCAAAGTCTAGCCTTAAAATACTTACAACCGCTTTAACAGAATGATTACTGTCTTATAATTCAATTTTCCAATAAAGCTGATTTCAGAGTTATTTAGTTGTAGAAATTACCCAACGATATTTAGTTATTTACAATGTCGCTGAGTGTCAAAAGATCCACATTTTTTATATCAATTGGCGCACCATTACAGAAAGTAATGTTTTCTGTAGGTGCATTTAGCTAGATACTAACCTGTTATCTTAGTTATGTAAATTAGGTTAGCAACTGAACTGCTAATGGATATTATATTTACTTAATTAATATAATTGGCTTCGTTGAATTGAAGCATAATTCTATAATTTGGATGGCTGGAATCGTCTGTACTGACGTTCGAATCTACAGCGGTTCCCACTCAGTAATTTACGCGGAATGTAAAATAGGTAATATGTATGCGATTTGCGATCGGGATTAGTTCGGAACGCGTGTAATTAATGCAATTTTCCACAACAAATGGTAGCATACAATTTGCCGCATCCAAACACTCCCAAATTTTTCACAAACATATTATCTTTTCAAATATTTTATGCCCATTTCATAGAGCGGAAAATGCAATTAATCATTTGCTTATTAAAAAATATTTATTCACAGTCATAAATATTTATTAAATTTTCTGAAGTGTGCCTACCGCAAGAATGTTTGAACTATATCTAAATATATATTTTTTATTTCCACACAGGAGGCTCGGAGGAAAATAATTTGCCTCAGGGCCTATGTCATCTTTGGGGATGCTGTGTGGAGAGTCTTTTTAAGGAAAGGAAGGAGAGGAAGTTCTGGAAAGCAAAAAGATTTGATGGGTTGGTAATGGGGTTCATTGTGTCCAGGTCACCCGCCACCAAGACCTAAGCAAAACTCTCCCCATGAAACCGGGTACCCCTGCTAAGTCACCAAACGTAGCGATCTACTTGGGATAATAAAAAATGGTATATGTGTTGGTTATGCAATAAATGGTTTCCGGGGCATTCCCGCCTCCTAAATTAAATATTTAATAATTGTATTGAATTGGATAATTGAAAATGAATATATTACACTATTGTATTAAATTGATACCTTTGATACGCAACTAATAGTCTATGGTATTAACATTTAATTATCTTGTAAGCAATAATCAGCCTGAAACACTCATCCACATTGAAAAAATCTTTCGAAAAAAAGACACATGCCGCCGACGGGACTCGAACCCGTGTCCTTCTGATGTCCAGTCAGGTGCTCTAATCCGCTGAGCTACGGCGGGTTACCTCTTACCGCCAAAAAATGTAATAAGCGGTAGTTGTTGAATGAAACACGTGGTGAACTAGGAAAAATGTTTTTTTTTTTATGTGAATTCCGCACGAGAGTCCCAACTGCTCCTGTTTGGAGCCATAAATACTATAACATCCTTAATTGGGATATGTTCTGAGGCTAAAGGTAGTGGGAAGGTAAAGTAGATTGTTAAGAGGAAGATGAAGAAGTACCTGGCTATTCAGATCTGGTCTAAAGCCATTTCAAGTAAAGTTTCAATTCTGAATGGTTGTCCTATACCACGGCAATTCTCGGATTATCTTCAACTCTATAATAATTAATACGCAATATATTACTTTCTTAATTATTTTATTATGAAATAACACAAATGAAGCAAATAATCGTTTTTTATTTTTTATTTATTGTTTCTTCACATTTTAGGTTTACAATACAATTTTTAACCTCACTAGGACAAGCCACTGTTGACAAACTTTATTTGCACACGTTGGGGCTTGAACCCGTGACTTTCGGATAACTAGTTGAGAGTATTATGGTAGATTCAGACTGGGTCGACGTACGTATGCATCGCTACGCCTAACAATATCTGGGCTACTTAGCAACCATAGATTTTCAATGAAAATTTATGTTTTAGAATCACATTGGCCACACGCATCGCGACGTGCGATGTCTGTGGCCATTTTCATAGAAAATGTATGGTTGCTAAGCATTGTTTGGCGTAGCGATGCGTAAGTACGTTGACCCAGTCTGATTCTACCTTTATCCCTCAACCACGGAGGACGTCATATACACAGATAATGTACAAAGCCTCGCTTACATCACACTCCTCTCAGTTTACGAGTATATTGTGTTTAGTAGTAGTGGCTTGTGGAATATAATATATTTATTCTGAAAGTAAACGGACATTGATTATATTTCCCTTACCGAAATCTCAAACAAGACTTGATCCATTAATCTCCTGTAGGTTAAGGGTGCGTGTAAGAAAGAGAGTTGGAGGAATTTAACCCGTCCATATAGGGGTGATAGTCTTTCTTTGCCAGGCTTAGTTCTCACCCCGCCCAGGCCAAACCAAACAAGTGTCGGGTCCGTGAAAGCCTTTCTAAGCCCTACTAATTGTAATTAACAAACAAGGAGGTACCCCGAGTAGAAGGAGTTCACATTTAATGACGCTCTAAACAACAGGGCGTGAACAAGTTGTTGGTTAATTTGGGGGCAAATAACTAAATTGTTTGTGAATTAAGCAATATATTAAATTGATAATTTCATCACTGGCAACAAGAACAACCAACCCAAACAAATTATTTTCTCTGACCGTAGTTCTGTCTGTACAACATAGAGCGTACGTTGTATTGCTATAAAGCAGTTCACTTCATTATATTATATATTTTTATGGTCTCTAATAATTGTACTTGGCTTAAACATATGTAAGAGTGGCGAGGGAACTATATATTTTTTGTTAATTTATCAAACAAGTTTACTCTTACAGCCTTACTAATAAAAAAACACTTAACGACCGTTAAACGGTGTTTTTGTGAATATTTAGATTTGGCAACGTTGTATTTTACTTGTTTAAATTGTGGTTTTCATTAAAATCCGCTAGGTGGTGTGATTGATGCGCCTGCGCATTGCTTTCCCGCTGAAAAAAAAGTTGCCGGGAAAGCGAAATTTACGAAAAAAAGTCGGTCGCGAATGTGTGTGATTAAGATGATGTTTTAGTTAATGATTTCAATACTTATGACCAATTCGCACTTATATTCATGTAATCAATATATTTACTATTAGTTTGTGTTGTTTTTCGTTAGTTTAAGTCAAATTGTGGTAGATACATCGTGTGTTTTAAAAACTGTAAGAAAATGGTTTTATAGGTTATATTCAGAAATAATTTGCATTTTAAGATCTTTATTTTATTATAAATTCTTGAAAATGATGTTTTTTGGTAACTAAAATGTCTAATACATATTTTAGTAAACGTATCAAAGAAATGAATGTCTTAAGATGTGCGAGCAATGTATTCAAACGGGAGTTTTTTAATTGTAAATTTTTGGAAATTAAAAGCAAATTTCAAGATTTTTTTATATTTTTTTATTGTGTGAAGGAGAAAAAAGTGAGGTGACAGTTTTATTTCAAATTCATTAAATAAAAGCACTGTGTTCTTTAATTTTGGTTTTTCCAAATATTTCTATGATTTAATAGAACGTGTTTGGGGTAAGTAAGTTTTTTTTTCAACTTGATGTTTGAAGCTTAAAATACTACAGTTTTTAAACACTTAAGTATATTTTAGATATGAAGATCTTAAAGGTAATTAAATTTTGGTTCTAAAATGGTATTTGTTTTTACGACATCTCAAAAAATAATAAATATGTAGGACATTAAATTTTTTTTTCGAAATTCGTTGAAAATTACAAATGGAACAAATATATACAACAGATAAACTACCCTCCTTGGCCGTATATGCAATGTACATATCTTTCCATGAATAATTTTTTGTCAGTTCTTAATTGGTAAGGATTCTTCATACATGGTTGTTTGACCATTGTAAAAATTTTTCAGAAAGTTTATTAGTAAGGCTGGTAAAATACAACGTTGTCAGATCAAAACCATATATTTTGTTTAGTAAGAATTTGAACATTTTGACACCTTCCACAACGTGCTACAGAAACACAGTTTAACGGTCGTTAAGTGTTTTTTTATTAGTAACACCGGAGTTTTATTGATTTTCAATTGTTGATCTACAATATTGAGTGAACGGCCTTTATTTTGTATGTATAACGGAGTTCGATTATTATTATCACTAAAGGAGTGATTTTTATCTGGAAGATGTTTGGAAAATTGTTACTGTATTTTATCATTATAAAAATACTAAATTATGCTAGAAAAAGAAATCCCTGAATCATCATTTGGGAATAACTTACTTAAAGACATTTAGTCAATTTAAAAGTTCACTTATAATTTATAGAGCTCTAAACAGAACGTCAGGTTGTAAGTTAATTTGAGGGCAAGTAACTAAATTATTTGTGAATTAAGCAATATATTTAATTAATAAATTCATCACTGGCAACAAGACTAACTAAACCAAGCTTACCGAACATAAAGCTTACGTTGTATGTCCATTAAGCTGTTCATTTCCCAGATGGCTTTTGCAATGGAAACAGAAAATATATGATTTTTGTGCTCAAGCGCTTTTCACGTCAAATTTTCGAATTTACGCCATATTTCGATGCTAACGTGAAGGTGAAATTCGTTTCTTCCGGTCACAATAAAACCTATTAAATTTGTTGAGTGGCTTTGGAAACCTAACAATTTCCTTTCAACAGATTGCAATAAAGCAATGCTTCATAAAATTTTCATTTTGACAGCCCTCCATAGATTTTTTCTTTCCTTTTAATTGACAAACATATTTTTTTTTTACTTTAAAAAGTTTAAAAAGATCACCTAAAATTTTTGAATAAAAATTTCATTAGCTTACGTAACATATTAAAATAATAACCAAGGGACAACCTATATATTATCACCTCACTTAACTAATCTTAATCTTATCTGACTTACATATTACTCACTCCTAGTGTTTCACTACATTTTTTGACTTAGCAGGGGTGCCCAGGTTCATGGGGTGAGGATTATCTAGGTCTTGGTGGCGTACACGTCTGCCCACCTATTTTGCTGGCCGGATTTGGGGAGACTGATTGAGGGAGACCTTTTTTTCCTCTCCAGCAGGACTCTCTTAACCATCGCCCTGCACAGCAGTGGGAGGGATGAATTCAAACGTCCATCACTCCTGGACACACTGACCTGCAGATTCCTACCCACCACTCATACCTTTTTCTTTCGCGGATCTTCCTCTTCTTCGTTTCCTTAAAAAAAACCCTCCACACATCATATTCAAAGATGACATAGGCTCTGACGATAATGTTTCCCAGTGGTCCCTGTGTGTAGCTAATATAAAACCAAAGTAGCTGAAAAACCAAAAATATTTATTTTATAGTCATTTTTGAAATATTTGAGAAGCACAGCTTTATTGGACTAAACCATCTAAACCTTCCATATATGCGCCAAAAACACAAAGCAGAGACCGTGGAGTGAATGGGCAAAGAAAAAAGCTCTTAATATCGATAATTTGATTTCGCTTCGAATAAGGTAAATCCAGTGAGCAAGAGAGGACAATTGAACTAAATAGTCTAAAATGAATACAACAATTGAATTTTCTAATTAGACTGTTCCGTAGCTTCTGTTGTTGTTCATTAACTTTTTGTATTGCTCATTTTGCAGATACAGAATTTTTATTTTCAACGAAGATCGTTTCACGAACGACCCTCGTGTAAATCTTTGTTTAACAAGTATAGATTTTAAATGTATAAATTCTAGTCTTTTTAATTCTTCAGAAAAGATCTGGAAAAAATAATATAAGAACCTTACGTGGTTTTACTTTAACTAGCAAGATATAGCATCAAAACGATTTTTAAACTTGAATTATCTACATGTGTGAAAATCAAAAAGGTAAAGATTTTAAATTATCTTGATTTTTCATCGGTAGCCAATGTTGTGCGTTGTGGTTACGTTCAAATCAGTTATAGAAATGAAGCTGGGAGAATGTTAGCTTTTTTTTTAGTTTGCTTTAAAAAATCTATATTATTGTAGAAACTCAAACATTGATACTACTCTCAAAAACTTCTTTGGCTTTTAAATTTGGGTGGCGGGTAAGGCAGAAGCCGCCCGGAATAAACCATTTATCAAATTTCAAAGTTAATATTCAACATCTGTAATAAATAGTTATCATGAGACGGTTAATTCGTAGTAGAGGGATAATAAAATAACTTGAATATGATGTTCATAGAACTTGAACTATGAAATTCGAATGTTCAAATTCTGTAAAACAACACTTCCTCAATGTCTATAATATTCCACTACTGATTTTACTGCCAGAGGATTTATTTATTTTATTTATTTATTTGAGACACAAACAGGATATTTATAAAACATTCATGTTGGTAATATAAAACAAAATTAAATACAAATATAAATATCCCTAGACTAATGTGTCTGCAGTAATCATATTTTAATATACTCATAAGCAAACACAAAGAAAAACAATGCCAGTATTTTTAAACTTAACTCTAAAAAACTTAGTTATAATAATAAAAAATCGAACAAAAAGAAAATGTTTAGAAAAAATAATAAAACAACAAACAATCTTTTAAACAACAAACTCTAAAAAACTTAATTATAATAATAAAAAATCTAACAAAAGGAAAATGTTTATGAAAAAATAATAAAACAACAAACATTTGTAAAATAATAAATCAAAAAACAAATTTTTTTTTTTTTTTTTTTAGGTGCACAAATTGTGGAGATACTTCTTGAAACAAGTTATATTATTTACAAAAATATCTATGAAAATGTGTGATTTGGCAAGATCATTGTATGATCTAGACATTCTAGAAATAGGATTAAAATATCCAGTATTATTGGTAAAAATTTCGGTCCAAAATATGTTAAGGTTTCTGGTAGATTTGGGCCTGGCGTATAACTTGATTTGATTGATTAAGTTACTATCTACCCGATAATTTACAATTTTATAAAGCATTAAGAGGTCATTTATGTTACGTCTTTTAACTAGACTCTCTAATTTGAAATATGTTAGTCTTTGTTCGTATCCATCTAGAAAATGGTACACACCTGATCGATAAGACAAGATCCGTGTAAATTTTCTTTGGACAGATTCAAGTCTAGATACCTGTGTAATATAATGTGGATTCCAGACTGTTGACCCGTATTCAAGAACACTACGGATTAACGAATGGAATAGAATTATTAGGCTATTAGAATTCTTGAATAATTTGGTTGATCTTATAATGAAACCAAGTAATTTATTTGATTTACTCACAATGTATTCAATGTGTTGGTTGAACGTTAGTTTGTTGTCGAATATAATTCCTAAATCTTTAATCGAATCAACTGTTTCCAGATTGTGACCACATATGGTATATGAATATACAGTTCTATTGGTGTTCTTGGTGAAATTTATAACTTTGCATTTTGCTATATTTAGTTCCATTTCATTGTCAACACACCAGGTAGATATTGTGTTAAGGTCTTTTTGTAAGAGTTCACAATCTTCCATAGAATTAATTGCTTTATATAATTTGAGGTCGTCAGCATACAGAGAAAAATTACAACGAAGTTTAAATGTAAGATCGTTAATAAAGATTAAGAAAAGCAAGGGTCCAAGGTGTGATCCTTGTGGTACGCCCGATGTAACTGAGATTGGGGAAGAGTTAAAACCGTTAACAGTAACTAATTGACTTCTATGTGATAAATATGATTCTAACCAACGAAGCAGATTTCCGTGTATGCCGATTTTATCCAGTTTATTTATTAAGATAGGGTGACTGACTTTATCAAAGGCCTTACTGAAATCGGTGTACACGGCATCAACTTGTGTTTTTTTATTCATCGATTTACACAGAAAGTCCATATACTCTAGTAAATTAGTATTTGTGGATATTTTAGCTACAAAGCCATGTTGGAAAGGGCTAAGTACATGTGATACATGGTTAAAAATGGTTTTGTATACAATAGATTCAAATATTTTGCCAAAACAAGATAATAGGCTGATAGGACGGTAGTTAGTTACATCATTTTTACTGCCAGATTTGTGGATCGGAATGACGTGGGCAACCTTCCACAGATCGGGAAATACTCCATCGTTCAGACTTTTGATAAATATTTTGTGTAATGGTACTGCAATTTGATCTGCACAATTTCGAATAAATAGTGGAGGAATTCCATCTGGGCCGGAACCTTTATTAATATCAAGAGTGTTCAACTTCGCCTTGACCTCGTCTAAGGTTATTTTGATATGAGACAATGGATAATTATAAAGTGGGGAAGAAAATTTAGAGTCACTTTTAGAGTTAGATGGTGAGCTAAAAACAGAAGAGAAGTAAGTAGATAAAAGTTCACATGTATCTTCACCATTTGTTGCTGATTTGTCATGGAGATGCATGATTTTGGGGAGAGAATTAGAAACTCTTTTCGAATTAATGAGGGTTGATAGATTTTTGATACTGTTAGGGAGAGAATTTTCTATTGAATCTACGTGGGCTTTAAGGCATGTACGTATGGATACTTTTACTCTAGCCCTTAAGATGGAAAAACTGTCATAGTCACTTTGATTTTTGTATTTTTTCCATTTCTTTCTAAACTTTTCTTTTTCTCTCAGTTGATGGATCAAAACACTGCTGAACCAAATTGGAAAATTTTTATTGCTGTTTCTTAAGCGTGGAGTGTATTTTTCAATTGATAGCCATAACAAGTTATAAAAATGTAGCAGAGAGTCATTATAATTCAGGGTGTTAAGATCGTCCCAGTTATTAAGTGATAACATTTCATTGCATTTAATGTAGTCCGTTTTTTTTAAGTTATATTTGATGTGATCTGGATTGGTGGGTAAGGGTTTGTATTTGGACATTAAAAAATCGAATTCAATGGGGGGATGATAGGAGTCAACTTTGGATAGCACATGTGTAGCAATTTGAATGTTAAAGTTATGGTTGGAAAAGACTAAATCTAAAATGCGATCTATATTGTTAGAGACGTGATTGAACTGATTAAGTCCAGTCATATTTTGAAAGTCTAGTAGAGATATTGATTTTTGGCTATTATATAAAACTGGTCTAGTGTGAGTTTCGTTTACATCAATTCTCGACAATCAACCCTCAGGTCAGCAGCATCATCAGCTATCGGAAGGTTGAAGGAACCAAAGCGCACACCAGACACTAAGTTCGGTGAGCGCGCTTTCGGAGTGTCGGGACCTAAAGCATGGAATAGGCTGCCACATGAGTTAAGAATGATTACAGACTCGGCGGAATTTAGAGCTAAACTTAAAACTCATCTGTTCGGACTGTCTTATCCATAAAGTCAAAACCTTCTCACTTTCACATTCACAGCCCGTGACATTGTAAATAACTAATTGTGAAAATATGAGCTAATTCTTTTTTGGAAGCTTTTATAATGGTCACTTGATGAAAATTCTCCAGTCGTAAAGAATCATTAAATTCTCAAGTCTTTCAAAGTAAGTATTAACTCACCTTTGGCATTATACTTCTTATAAGTGAATACCAAAAGTGATGGGGTCAGTAAATGTAAAATCATGCAAAGTCCAGTGTTTTCAATATAATGTCCTCCGCGTGCAAATTGGTATCTTCTCCAAGCATAAACTTTCTTATTAAAGTGTGTTTATCGGAAGTGACCGACCAGGTAAGTATGTTTCTGTATACAATTGTAAATAATAAACTTAAATATAGCCTAAGAATTATATTTTAAATTGTACAGCGCCCTTGAGGTGATTTCTCACAAAAACGGCGCTATACAAATTATCCAATTATTATTATTATTATTATTATTAGTGAGTATTGAATACATGGTACATTAAAATCACCCATTATTATTGTTATATCCTCTGATGATAAGTTATTATATATCGTTTGACACTTTTCGAAAAAATCTGTGAGATTTTCGATTGGTATATCTGGAGGCAAATACGCCAAACACAAGTTGATGTATTGTCTAGATGTTTCATGTAATTTAAATTTAATCCATAAATCTTCTGTAGAATTTGAGCTGTGTGCTGTGACTAAAAAAGATGTAATTTTTTTCTTTATGGCTATTAGAACTCCACCACCTGTTTTTTTAAGAGAATTCGATGAGTCCCTATCTCGTCTATATATATTATAACGATCATCTACTATTTCATGGTCATAGATTGTGGAGTCCAGCCATGTTTCTGTAAAACAAATTAAATCATAATTACAACTGAGCACTTCGCAGTACAAATCGTTAAGTTTACTTTTCAAACCACGTACATTTTGATAATAAAATGTTATTGCCGTTTTGTTAGAATACATTTTGAAAGTATATAAATAACATTATTAAATGCGTTTTTTTTGTAAAATTGATATGTGAAAATAATTTATTGGAAATTAAATAATTATGGTTTGAAAGGGGGCAATTTTGAACACCAGAATTTTTTGTTTGTTTGTGGTAGATGATTTTTTTTGTGGTATCAGGTGTCTTTAATATTGACAAAATTTGGTTATTGAATTGTAAACTAAATATTGATGATACCGCAATTGGTTTCATAATACAATTACTTGTAGTATGTTGTGATATTTTTTTGTACTTAACAAATTTTGATAATTTATGAGAATAATGACAAATCGTATAAGAAATATTTTGTTGTAATTTTACAGAGTAATTTTGTTGAAATGTGTGCCTTAGTTTTTTTTTATATTTGCAACACTCTAACTAACTAACTAACTAACTAACTAACCATCACGCCGTTTCCCCGCAGGGGTAGGCAGAGAGGACGGACCGCCAAACAACTCGGTCTTGGCACACGCTCCTTGCCTCATTCACATTCATACATCTTCTCATACATACTCTTCTATTATTCTGACTCTTGACATGGCCCGACTCAAGTATCTGATTTACTTGATCGTGCCACGTCTTCCTTGGGCGTCCTCGGCTTCTTATACCGTTCACATTCGCGTCATAAATTCTCTTTACACTCCTTTCTTCATTCATTCGCTCAACATGCCCAAACCATCTAAGCGTCCCTTTCTTAATCTTACTTACTACGCTCACATCAGCCTTGCATTCTTTTCGGATCTCCACATTCCTCACACGATCATACATGGTTTTACCACACATACGCCTCAGGGATCTCATTTCTACAGCATTCAGTCTACTTTCATCATCAACACTCTAATGATACGTTAATTATTACAATGGAGATTTTGTGCACAGTATTAATGTAATTCCAGCTTTCCAAAAGGTTAACTTTTAAGTAACTTGTATGAGGAAAGTAATCAAATAATGTTAGTGTTTTTAATTTTCTAAAGGGACGGCCGATCTGGTAGGTGCATCTTGAGGATGTGGAGATATTAAATAGCAATTTGGTGTGAAATGTATTTACCACAATGATTTGATAAATTCTAATAACATTTGGTATTAACGGAGTGTGATTTTGAACAATGATTTAATAAATTCAAATCAAATTTGGTGTTAATGAAATGTGATTTTGTACAATGATTTGACAAATTTAAATCAAATTTGGCGTTCACGAAATGTGATTTTGTACAATGATTTGATAAATTTAAATCAAATTTGGTGATAAAGAAATGTAATTTCGTACTGTGATTTGATAAATTCAAATCAAATTTGAGTTTATTAAACGAGAGTTACATAGGATTTACTATCAAAATTATCACATTGAAATCAAATTCGGCGATCACGAAATGTGATTTTGTACAATGATTTGATAAATTTAAATCAAATTTGGTGATAAAGAAATGTAATTTCGTACTGTGATTTGATAAATTCAAATCAAATTTGAGTTTATTAAACGAGAGTTACTTAGGATGGACAGACAATCAAAATTATCACTTTTGAAAATAATGATTGTTTTTGTGTTTCTTATTTTCTAAGAATAATAGAAGAACAATGTCTGACGTCGGAGATTTCTGCCCTAATCGGTTAGGGTAACAATTTAAAAATATATAGATATTCAACATTAATTAAGAAAGAAAAGCATTTTATAACCGTGCATCTATTTATTAATATTTAACTTTATTACTTTTTACAGTGAAGCCTTTAAAACAACCTTTTGTAAAACTAGTGATCACAGAAACGTTATTTCCTCGAATATGTCTGTATAAAAGACAATATATTTTTCTTATTAGATAAGGCATTTATCTCTGCGAAGCTCAATAAGTACCTGTTTTATTCATGTGACTATCGAGTCGCGAGTCGCTGTGCAATTTGTATAATGCCCGTACAGCCAATAGTCGTCATGAAATGAAGCAATTTAAATGCATTCGATTGCTCGCCTAGAAAACTACACTCTGGAAAATTCATCGAACTTCCAATTGAAAAGTTTCAAAATGGCGCAGATATGTAAAGATTTTACACAAATGAGATACATCTATATTCCTATCTGGAACAAGACATTAGGATGCCTTCGTAGAAAATACTTTAATCGTAAACACACAGTCTTTCGAGTCACGTAATATATTATTCTTTATTGTAAAATAACTAGATGAAAACCCAATTATGATAGTGAAATGAAGCAATATTTTTCGTTAAAATATTCTCGTATAATCAACTTTAATCTTAAAAATTAATTTTTTGCAAAAATCTATCTAATGTGTTACTTTTTAAATGTTTAACTCTTTTTACTTACAAAACATTTAATAACAATTCCTATAACATATAAGATAACAATACTTTGATAACATTTGATATCAATAGTACAAACAATATTTAATATTGCGTTATTTTTGTCAGTTAACTTAATTTAAATGCTCTACAGCTCGTGATGGAACTGGGGTTTCGGGTCGCAAAAACTCTCTTCACTTACAATCGTTGGGACTTTATAAACAATCAAAAATATAGCTGCCAAAATACGAAAAAAATTGGTAGAGAATAATTCTGCATTAGAAACATGAGACCGACAAAATAAAGTAAGAATAAATAGGTCACAACGGCCGAGTTGGTTACGGTTGTTCCAGTAAGATAGAGATCATGGGTTCGATTTCCAATTGCAATCATTACATTTTTTTATTTATCTGCGTCTTGTTTTGTTTCATGTTTTGTTTGGAGTTATTAGTATTATATTCTTCGTGAATTAAATAATATAGTTAAAATCCATAACAAGCCACTATTATTGCCCTCTGTGGAATAAATTGTAAGATAAGATGGTTGGGCAGTTAGCTAAACCCCCCGAAGTGCCTTTTTATGAACTGATCATCCTATGGTAAAACAGATTTCTAGCCTAGATTGTTTTTCATTGAGATGACAACTGCATATTTTGCTTTCATTTGGCATCAGCAGTTTTTATCATCTTTATAAAAAATAATGTTGTTTCAACTTGGTCTCCTTTTACCCTAATCATCCAGCGAACTAAGAAGTGTCATAGACAGGCATGGGACCGAGCCATGTAGATCAGATTCAGTGTAACGTAAAAAATGCAAAGTCATGTTAGGGCTGTGAATTCTGATTTTCCACCGATTTATGACATGTGTCCCTTGAACACTTTACGTTCGCAGTTTAAAAAAAATGTAAGTTATTTTTTAAGATAATTTCTGGATAAAATTATCTTGAAAAAAAAATCGCAAATTATCCTCCGAAAATTAAAATAAAACATGTACGGTTCAGTTATTTAACGCATCATAGGTTTGAAAAATTCATAGTTTTTCTTTACGTGCTTCTTAAGGTATTGTCGACAGATTTTTGCTTTATTTTAAACGAGTCGTGTTTTATTAAACATTTTCACAATTTTCACTTGAAAATTATCATTTTTAATATTAGCGCACTCCCCTAACATTCGTATTGTCGTATCATTCTTCTTCTTTTTGGGCGGGTACTACCGGCCTAAAAAGGACTATAAATAATTTTCGAATACTTATTTTCAACCGGAGCGTTTTTTTATGAATGCAAACGTTTATGAATAAACTATACAGATACATTACATCAATATATATCTTTTCATAAATGTACTAGATAATAAATGCGGCACACAATTCAATCAAGGAAAGAAAGTAGATACTCGTGTTCTACGTAAATGATTCTGAATTATAATTTTCAAGATATTTTCTGTTATTATGCAGTAAAAAAAACAATCTTTGAAAAATAGTCCAGTCATTTTCCAAATTCGCAAAAGAGTTCATTAAGAATTCAGGATTCTTGAACTTATGAAAATTCCAGCAAGGCGAAGAACTTTCCAGATGAAATTATAATCAAACCTCGAGTTGTTTCTTGGAACTAAAATTATGGTTTCACAACAAACTCAACCTCAAAATAAAACCTCATTAATAAAAAAATATACAGAGGTGTATAAAACGGTACTGTTTCTGGATAAAAGGATGAACGGAGAAAATAAAATTCATCATATTATTAAAGAATTTGCTAGACTCCGTGGTCGAGTCGTTAGCCTCTCGATTAGCAATCCCAAGGCGCGGTTTAAATCCCAGCGTGCGCAAGTAAATTTTATTTTACTGATTTTGTGCTATTAAACAATTTATTCAATTTAACTTTAACAAGTGATTCCTTACATTATTAGGAGTAAAAAATGTCAACTAAATTGTTGTCTCCTGTGGCTTTTAATTTCGGGAGAGATCGAAGGGTTTCTGTAAACCAGCTTCTTAAGATCCTGATGGGCATCCGCCGCCGAGACCTGAACCCGGGTACCTCTGATAAGCCACCAATCGTTGCGAACCACTTGGGGTGACCTATGGCAGAGGTGTTGGTTATCCAGAAAATTTTTGCATCCCAAATTGAATTTTTTCTCGTTTTGTCTATGAGTAATTATCGCTGGTAAAATTACCATATATATTTTGATGCTTACACCTTAGTGAGCACTTAATTTAAATACTTGCGAGAAGAGTAAAAATCGTAAGGACGACATTGTACGCACACTGTGTACAGAGATATCATTGGCGGATAAAGTTTCGTGGAATCCATAAATGAATTTTTCCATCCTTTTTTTCCAGCGAACCTTTTAAAATTTATTAAGCTTCTAAATACGACTGCAAAAACCATTTTCAGGGAAAAATAAATAATATAAAAGTTTGTTTGTTTGCTTCGTGAAAATATTCCCTATTTCAAAATAAATTTAAACAAGATGACATTATAATGGTACGTAATACAAATGATTGAAAGAGGAATATTATACTCGTATACCATAAAAAATAGTAATAGGAGGTCTGTTAGATCAATTAACAAAGTTACATAATTCACGACTCGAGGACAACAGATGAACGAGAAGAAAGCTTGAATGGGGACCTAGAACAGGTTGCAGAGACCCAGCAGAACAAAAACCCTGTCAGTCTGACAAACTCAGTTACGCAAGGTACACGGTGGACAAGACTGTCACTGAAAGGGAGACGAACTAAAGGGGATTGTTTCCATTACTGGCCCCAAAGTGGCTGTCGACGATTGTGATAATTGTTATTTGTTATTAAGTTCTACTCAAGTTCCATCAAAATCAGGTTTGTAACCTCTTACCAGGAAAGTCAGTTTTGGATAGCATGAAAGTTTACAATAGTAATTATCGGGCGAGTAACAATTAATTACGAATTCATGTTTATTCATTGTTTACTATTAGGTCCTTACATATGAAATTGGCGTTTTGCCGTACTAGCAACTTTGATCTCAAATATCTTCTCTTTGGTTAGGAATTCAAAATTCAAATTTATACAGATATTTACTCATGTATTTATGTTTCGAAAATTATAATTCATTTGTTTTTTTTCTTTGCGTCACTTAGTTCACAAAATGTAAGGACCTAATATATTTGATATACAGCCCAATATAATATTAAGCAGCTTGATAGTAAAGACTCCTGAATTTCCTCCCATAGTTAGTAACATCTTTATTTTTATGTTACTACTTTTTATAGCTCCCACTAAGACCTTGTCGGAACCTAAATTTGAATTGCTCATGTCAAAGAAAATTGTTGTTACGTACAGGTTGTTTAATTTATTAAATCTATTTGCACAATATTTCATAACATTACGGATTTAGGGTTTTTATAATTGTAACGTTTAAACAATGTATTCAATTTGCATCAATTTTTGATCCACTGCATTTTGGAAGTACCCACATAAAGGTGAGTTCATAAATTTATTTGGCCTGCTAGTTCTATAGTACAGGAGGTTACGATGACATCCTATCCTTTCCAGACCCTGGCATAAATACATTTATTTGAGCGAGAATCTCGTTGTTAGATATTCATCCGTTTATTAACAGACCGATAAGTGGATAAGTTGGCACCGCGTTTAAGTCCCACCCTAAGTCGCCTGTCGGCTAGCCAAGACGTCCATAACGAAACAAGCAACATTTTCTACTTAGCGTTATGGTAGTAGGATATTTTCAAATGTTGTTAGGTTATTCATAACTCCCTAATGTTGGTCTTTCTTTGAAAATGTATATGTAAGCATACCTCCATATGTCTCTATAAGAAGTGGCAATTTAAGAGCGTGCAAGATTCTAAATTGCTTGGAGCAAGTGGGTCATTGGCATCCCTAACATATAAAGTGTTGCAATACTGAGCTGGTGGAGGGAAAGTATAATAGGGGGGAAGGAAGTCTGACAACTCAGTTCTGGTCGCTAACATAACGATGATTCATTTCAAGCAACATCAAAACAGGATGGGATTTCCCACCCGTATGGGTATATTTTACCGTAAACTAGTTTTAATCATGAAAAAATAATAATATTAAAAATACTGAGAAGTATTTCCCCCCACCGCATTTATAATTTGTACTTTAGACCTTTAGTCCCAGATTCAAGGAGAATTATAATATCGTCCTACGATATTAAAAGGTCGTTGTGTATCAGTTATTCTTCAAATCATCTATAAAAAGCATTAGATGAAAATGGGTGTTTGAAAAAAGTTAAAAGTTTTTCTAAATAATGTAAGTTCCGAATTTTCGAAGGTAAAAATTGAATATACTTATCAATGGAAATTTAAATTATTGACCTTGGATTCAGATTGATCGTTTAAATTAGAGCATAAAAAGTATAAGGTAAAAAGCTGGGCTTACTTGAACAAATAAAGGTTTTTATTGGACTACATAGAACATGGCAAACATATAGCTGAGTTTTCGTTGAATGGAATAAAATGTTAATATGTTTTATTTTTATTACGTGACAGTGCTAGGATGCTTATATTAAGAGTTTCTGTCGGTTACAGATATTATAAGAAATTAATAAGGCTAATAAAAGAGTGATTGCTTTTAACGGTTATTTGAGTTCAATAGTGAAGTTATTACTCGTCCTTCATTTTGCAAATAAAATTTAGGGATGAAAAGTTAATGGTTCGCGTTATTCTGTACACTAACATCTTCAGCATTTTTTAAAATTTTACTACAACCGTTTCGAGTTTATCGTGCTGACGGAAGGGTGAAGTTTAACTGCCAATAAAATTATTTACAGTTTTCGTGATACGATTTCATAATAATTGCTCTTAAATCCGTCAAAATGAAGGAAAACCAATATAGTTTACTTATTTCTGTTGTGGTCCGGATTATCCGTCTTATGGTTTCCTGAAAGGAAGGAATAGACTAGAAATCCGAAACAAACGAACACACTTTGTATTAGGAATTTTAGAAATATGAATAAATTGAATAACATTGGTGAGAGAATGCATCCTTGATGTATACCTTTCTTCACATTAAATGGGTCCGTTGTTTGGGTGTAAATCTTGATTAATGCGTGTCCTTAATTTAAATTTATTTATTTCTAATTAAATGAAACAATACAGCTTAGTTACAACCACTGATTTATTTAGTTACACGCCGACCGGTTTCGGAACAACCGTTCCTTCCTCAGGGCAAACATATAATGATAACAATTACAAAATAGTGGGAGGGTACAATTTATCACTAGGTGTTGTGGTAGGGGTGGGGGCGTGGCTAGGAATTAATCAAGAGTAAGAGGGAACAGAATGGACATCGAAAGGGAAGAGATATAATATTGGGCTATAGGTTAATATTTTTTGTTTGTTAATAATCGACTCATTATTTTTAAGGGATTTTTTTTTATTTCTAGAGCTTCTAAGTTATCTAAGCGTTTTCCTTTATTATTAATATGAAGAATATTTATCCCTGTATTTTTTTTCAAAACTATGGTTATTTTCAATTATATGGTTAGCGAAATCGGAGAAATTATTATTATTAAGACACCTTAAGTGTTTTTTATTCTAATTTAAAAATTACGGATTGTTTTCCCGATATAAAATGAGTCATTACATTTTAGTTTATATATTCCGGAATTAGTTAATTTATGGTATTTATCTTTAGCGTTCCTCAAAAAGTTACCGATATTATTTATTTCTATTCTTGAATATACAGCAAATAGTTACAGTGGTTTAAATAGTAGTACAAATAAAGTTAACATTCAGTAACAGGATGTAAAAAGGTATGTAAAAAAGGTAGAAGCAGCATTTTGTTAACACCTCACTGGAAGAACCTGTGCTGAGGTGTTCGCATGTTTTGGATTAAATGAGTTTCTGTCGACAAAAGTAAAAACAGGAAAAAAAAGTTACCTCCGTGATATTATCAAGAAGGGTACTATGGTTCGACCCATGGCGGCACTGTCGTATACGTAAATTTAAGATTGATAGTAATTAAAGTTAGATAAATAATTGTCTTCAAAAGCAGGTAGGTATACTTTTTTTTTTTGGATCACACGCTACTGGTATAAATAATATTAAGGTAATATTTTCTGTCCAGATAAAAGTTTTTTTTATTTATTTGTTTGGGTTGGGTTATGTTTGATTAGGTGTTATAATGTTTTGAGGGAAGTGAATTCCTTGTTTTTTGATCCAGTCTGTGATATGTGTTTTTTGGGTAAAATGCTTGTAGTAGTCCGGATATCCCTCGATATGTTGTCGGATATTGAACACTTGCTCTGAAGTTCTTCTATTCTTGACAAAACTTGCCTGATTGCGTGGTATGTGCCATTTAAGATGCTTCCAAAAAGCTCGTTAATAATGGAATAACTTTATCAAACATGTGACTTGTAAGCTGGTGGATGCGATGAGGTTTACATTATAAATTGTCAGTAGTAGGATAGAGCCATGGGAAAAAAAATATGCAGTGTCTCGAGGTTATTTTTTTTACAAAAACAGGGAAATACAAATATTATAATATTAATATTATTATTGACGTGTGATAAAAAATATAAGAAAGATTGTCCCGTAGTTTCAGTCTTTCTTCGTTGAACCCTTCGTGTGTAATGGCATGAAAACCGATTCAACCCCATATTTTGATCATTTATCATGTTGCAATATGTATGTAGTTACAATTTGTATGTACCTATATTGGTGTACCCTTTCATCACTTATGAGTTTGAGAAGCTCAGATGGGATCCCATAACTACCTGTTTATTTCATTGTTTTCAATTGTGTATGGCAGCTTTGACTTCACTTTAAAGATTTTTTGGCTCAAAATCGAAATCATTCCATTCGTTATATTCCTCAGGGTCAGTTTTATATTCTCTTTGGCATAAATCTGTTTTACTCTCAATGTGGGTCTAGTTTAATTAGTTCGGTGGAATGTGTAAACATTAGTTTAAAATTGTGAATAATTTATCTTAGATCATCCTGAGTGTAGTTAATTTGGTTATTTGGTTCGGACCCGGAGTGGCACCGGTTCGCGGTTATTTCTTGTTTTGTTTTGTTAATTTAATAAGGGGGAGCTTCTTACTTCCTAGAAGTACATAGCACAGTTACTTACACGAAGTACATAGGTGATTTCCTGTTTCTTTTCGTACCGCTGTAACAGGGACGTTAAAGTTGAAGCAACCTCGTACATTCTGCACGCAAACCTTACCGATGTCAATCATTTTCAACCTTTCACCAATATTGGGATGTACTGCTGCCCTCTACCAGGATTTTTTTTTTAATTTCTACCATATTTTTTGGGAAAACGTTGAATCATGCAGGATGTGGCTCTTCACTATTGTAATGGTTCTAATTTCTTTTGACCCTTCTAATCCTTTTGATCCCCCTCTCCTTAAATCAACCCTATTTAAGGGTGATCATTTTTTTTTTCGTATAACTTTAAGTTTTGAAAACCTTAAGTTACTGCTGGAGCTGCCAGTACGTAGGCAAGTACGTACTGATAAATTGTTGTTTAATTACTTTTGAATTAACTAGACACGTTGTGATTATTTTTGTTTCGCCTTTATAGCGCTAATTCAGGTAGATTAAACGGATTTGTGGTAACTTTTGGTTCTTAGCTGTGGTGTGTTGCAATTTGTCAGATTTTCAACAATGACGATATTCTATCTAACTGGCTAATCATTTAACTTCCCAGTATATCTTACTATTTACTGATCTAATACCCTTCCCCATGCTATTGACGAATAGTCTAATTACGATATACCTAACTCTCTGTGCCGTTCTACCTAAACTCGGAGTTATAAACCCTTTTGTTAGAGTATATCAAAACATCATTCATACAATAATTCAATTAGTTATTCTAAGTTCCTATTGGTTGTTAGTTGTATGCAATCTACTTACAGGTAGGTATAATGGGTAGGAATAGGGACAAACATGTGCTTGCTACGATTGGTCTCCTCCAATTCCCAATTAGCTCGATGAAGGAAAACCTGTCGAGCTAACCCCAATCCCAACGCCTCCAGGAAGATTTATTTGTTGCCTCGCAACTGATGAAAATTGACATGTTTCGTCCCTGTCGGGAGGGGAATGTGTGTGATTTTTGTAGTTGATGATATATGTTGTAATCTCCATAGTACAATGCGGCAATGGGAGAATATCTCTACCAAATCTTCGCAAGGTAAGATGGTATGATGATTAAGATGATAGGTTGAAGATTCATGATGAAAGGTCATTCCATGTCGCTAGACATAAAAATGACGCTCCGTTCCGCCGAGTGTGATTGAAGTATGTCTAAGAGCTCTCAGAAGGTGCTCAGATGACTTCCGGTTCAGGTCGTGCCCTTCGGCCCGAGCCTGATGATGATGATGATATGTTGATGATGGCCAGCATGCTGAAGGTTAAGGGTCCGCCCAGCTAACCGCAGCCATGAACATTATACCGAAGTGAATACTTGCGGATAAGTCAGGGGTCGGGAATCCCCGCGTGCATCCCACTGGTTTCGAAGAAGTAAAATTAGTAGGCTCAGGAGCCGAATTCTTCGCCGCCTCCTCAGCATCCTTTACAGCAAACTGTCAGCTCCCAGACTTTCGTCAATCACACCTGCCAAATCCGTTAAGTAAAAGGGTACGAACTGTAGAGTGCGTGTTTAGTATATCCAAATGTGTACGCCACTAATTTATGTCGGTAGTTAATTTGAGTGAAGACTGGGCCCTGCACGACTCAAGCAAGCGCGACGAGAACAGTGCTCCTTGTGTAAATTCGCGGGCCTGAGCCTTACAGCACCCGCCTTCATCTCGCGTCAACAACCTCACACTGTCAATCCAGAATGTAATCCTGGTTCCCGGGTCAAGAACTCGCGAGCTGAACCTTCCAAGTCGTGAATTTGGTCAGCTCCGCCCTACGAACTTCGACACCTTCGTTCAGAACTCATTCCCGAATATAGTGTTTCTCAGGAACAACGAAAGCCCGTCGGAAATCATCGAAACAATACAAGCCACTGTTCCCTTCGTCCAAACGAATACAAGGGTCATCTCTCACGTGTCAACATAAGATAACAGAGCCCATCACGATCTTGTCCCCTTCGTCTGGAGACTAGCGGAAATAGAAAAGCTGTCAATGACCTCAGACTCCTCTTAAAGATGTTCTGCCTGACCGCTCTCTCACCGCCAATACTGTCGAAACGGAAGCCGTACCAGTGACATAGTGGGATCAAGTCCTTTGTTCTCCGGACAATGTCTAGTGTCTGGGTTAGGTGGGACTCGTGGTCAACCACCGACACAGCTGATACAGGGCCATTTCTAGGTTCAGGGTTCAAGTCCATCCGCGCAAGGTCACCGATATTCAGAATCGAGTCAATGATCCGTTTCCATCGTTTCCGCCGATCAAGAGATAGGGAAGCTCGCGTGAGTTTCGTCCATTTCGCCTAATGAGCGACGTACGTGGAAACAACCCATATCGCCGGATAGGGAAGCCCAGCGAAGTTATTCTCTCGACAATCACCTGACACTGCTGGTTTTTTTTGAAGTAAAGTTTGTTTAGACGGTATTCAAATAAGTCGAATATCAATGCAAAACCGACGCTCGCTGCGTAAAATATACCGATATTGAATGAAATGTTATGAATCTAACGTCAACGGTAGAGATGTAAAACGAGAAGATAATGTCCTTAACTTAGATTGCGCTGGCAAGAAGGGAAATTTGTTTTTTCAAAATTGTTCCACTGTGATTAAACTTGAACACTATACCGCGTAGTAAAGGTCTTTATATTTATGTGCAGGAATATATATATATAAATATTTGGGATAATTATCATTCACATGCAACTGTAATTATGTTTAAATTAATACATTGAAGAAGCAGATAACAATAATAGTCTAATTTTTTTCTTAAATATGAAAAGGAACAAGACACAGAAAATAATAAAAGATAACGGTCGCAACCGGGACTCGTTCCCAGAACCTTACGTCTCACTGAAATAATATACAATCAATTTTTCAATTTGAATGTGAAAATTTAAATCTTTGCAAAGTTACAATTATTTTATAAATATTATTTGGGATAACTAAATATTGCTTATTGCCTCCTCAATAGGTCAACTTACGAAGAAAATAGTTTGCTTCAAGATGCACAAAATCCATTTCAATTTTCAAATTTCAAGGCCCAAATTGCAAGGTGTTGATTAATAATTAGTGATTCCATTGTCAGTCCATTTGCATTCACTTACCTAACCATCTCAGTGTTATCCGATCACATTTTTTTTTCACATTCACAAGCGGTATATATTTCATGCAGTTTGGTGCATGCTTCTAAATAAAACTATCTGTGTTAGTAATTAAAAATGCACTTCGCTATTTTTTAACTTATTTGCGCGACCTTCCCGTCTTCCCTCGAAAACCGACCGTTTGCTATATCTCCCCGAACCGACTGTTTCTATAATAATTAAATTTCACTTCCCTATTTAAACTTATTTGGGCGACCTCTCCATAACTAGCTCTAAGATTCTTTTCTATAACTCCTTTCTATAACTCCTTTCTATAACCTTCCGAAACCGACCGTTTTCTATAACTCCCCGAAACTGACTGTCCCGTGATAGTCTTTCAAAATTCCTTCCTCGATCATCCCACCACTACCCCCTGAAACCGCCTGTCCTGGCTCCACCCCTCCTCTACTTGACCCGGTGGTCTTCTAGGCGCATTCCCCTTCGTGGAACCAATTCATCCCCCTCGACACACTGGCAGTTCTAGGCAATACTTTATCACTAATCGCCCTCCTTGTCATGAATTCGATGCTTCCAAAAGATGCATTCATCACTGCTTAATTGCCCTCGCTGAAATTCGAGTTAAGATTTCAAATTTTTCTCCAGTGGCGTGTCACCCCCGCTAGTCTAGCCCATTTTGGCCGCTTCCATAATCTGTACCTGTTTTGTTAATTAATTATATTTTTTTCCACTGTCCGTGTGTGCTATTTACGCGATACCGAATTGACAACTGCTATTCTCACACTTACCTCTAAATATTTACCGGCCGTTGGTCTTTTCTGGGATTAAATATCCGTTTTGCCCTCCTTAATTCCAACCAAACGTAACCTCGGCGACGCCACTGGGAATCTGTTTCAGGAATTCGTCCACACGTGGTAACCACTGGCTACTAACTCACGGGCGATCTATCGTACGGTGCGTGTTTCGTATTTTTTTCTTGCGCCCGGTCATTAATGCCTGATTCATTGTCATCTCAAGTAAACATTTCTCTCTGACACGTAGGTACATGTTTGTGATGTAAATTTCCGTGAATCAATATTCTAAAGGAGATAAATTGCACAAACAGGGAGGTGCCTAACCAGCGCAATTTTTTATGTCGTCTCCGGATTCGTCTTCACAGCAAGCAGAGACAGAAGATCTACCCTGTCTTCCTTTAGTTAAGATATGTGCTTTCCTTTTTTTAGGTATACTGAAAATACTAATGCTTTGGCTGAAAGGCGAGATCATCACACTATGCATGTTGGTTTTATGAGAAAAGGACTACTCCTTTATCTTGGGCGTGAAAGGGATCATTGTTAAGTCATTGCCAGACACAGGTAGATACTACCCCTTCATCACCCTTACTTCAAAATATTTTTTATTTTTTACATTAGCTCCACACAGGCACAGAAGGGGAAAAAAAATCTCTCAGAACCTATGTCATCTTTGGGGATGCTGTGTGGAGGGTATTTTTAGGAAAATGAAGGGGAGGAAGTTGAGAAGAAAAAAATAAGGCTGGGTAAGAATCCGGGGTCAATGTGTCCAGGAGTGATGGACGAATATATCAATCATTCCCACTGCCGAGCAAGGTGATGAGTCGAGAGAATCCGACTGTAAAAGTCTTGGTTAGGTCTCTCTCAACCAGTTTCTGCCGATCCAGCCAGCCAGGCAGTGGATGTATTAACGTACTCGCTGCCAAAATCTAGACAAACCTCACCCCATGAACCCGGGCATTCCTACTAAAGCACAAAACGTACCAAAACACTTGTTATAATCAATACATTATACCTACCCAACTCTCTTACTTTTTTCCCTCCCAGAATTCTCTCTCCTTCCTTTACTATGGAGAACCACCACACAGCATCCCCAAAGATGGTAAAGGCCCTGAATGGAATTATTTTTTCTACGACCTCCTGTATAAATGTTATGTACAAAAGAGGGATTGGCACGATTCAATGAATAAAAAGTTTGAAATGGATAATTTCATCAAACTTCGCAAAATCACTTTGTGGCGTCATTTTGAATTAAATTAAAACAAATAACTTTGTTTAAACCACTAATATAATCACAATTACCTACATGTTTCAAAACCGATGGTTTCTTCGTCAGGGTAGTAATGACATTAATAACAAAATAAACAAACAAGTATAGACTAAAAAGAACTATGGACAAAAATATTTTAGAGAGAGGTGATTAATTAATTAAAAATATCGTAAAAAACAATTATTTCAAATGAAATATAAAAATTATTATTTAAAAAATATGAAAAATTACATTATATAAATTATCAAAACATAATAAAGATGTTTAAACAACAAAAATAAATTATTTTAAATATAATTATTAATAAGAAAATAAATTTAAGAGATGGCTATTTTTAAAAAATATTTGGTTATTAATAATATTTAATTTACTATTAACACTTTTTCTAATTTCTAAAATTTCTAAGTTTGCTAATTGTAAATCTGTTGAGTCTGTGTGTAAAATTTTTAACCCTTTATTTATATCAAAAGAATGATTTGTTTCTAAAATGTGATTGGCAAATTCAGAATAATTATTATTATTCAAACACCTTAGATGTTCTTTAACTCTAATATTAAAATTTCTAGAAGTCTTTAATAATAATAATAATAATTGGATGACTTGTATAGCGCCGTTTTTGTGAAAAATCACCTCAAGGGCGCTGTACAAATTTCAATAATTTCTACAATCTTACTTCTAACTACACACTAGAAAATATAAAAAACCTATGGCTAAAACAATGGATGCAAATCCACCGGTTCTTTGATCAGCGATACAAAACTATATGTACAATGCATCTGAACAACCAGCGCGGTGCTGCCCAAAAATGTAAATGTACATGTATTTTTTTTATTTTTTATTTTTTTTAATTTATTTTTTTATTTTTTTTATTTTTTATTATTATTATATATATATTTTTTCAATACTGTACAGGATGTACAGTATTGGAAATAAAATGTACAGGACCATACTTACCTGGTAGGTCACTTGAGATTGAAGTTAAAAGATGTTTATTTATATACAGTTTGCGCGCAGAGGACATAATAGCGAACACATGTTGTTGGAAAAGTAATTATTTGATCCTGGTATATTTTTAACACTAATATATATTATGTTATTTAATGAACGTGTTTGGGAAAAGCAAAATTAATTAATGGGCGGTACAGAGTAGTGCATGAATTTTATTTATTTTCTTAAATGAAGTCTCAGTCTCTCGTTAAGCGACGGATTGCTGTGAAGGCTTCGAATGATGTTAATCTAATAAGAAAATTGATTAAGATAAATTATAGGCAATACAAAATACAAATAGATTTATTAAATTTAAGGGTATGAGAGCCTAAATAAGTAGGTTTTTAGTTTTGACCTAAATTTTGTTGGGCTTGTTATGCACCTTAGTTCCGGAGGGAGTTTGTTCCAAGCCTTAGGCCCAGATACTTCGAATGCACGATCTCCAAACTTAGTATTTGGCTTTCGTTTAGGTTCTATCAGTCTACCTAGAGCTGATGATGTTGCTGATCGAAGGGTTGACTGCCTTGCACCAATGTTTTCCGGGACGCATAGTTCAGAGATGTAATGTGGGGCCATTTCATTGATGGATTTAAACACCATCCAGCACAGTTTGTACTGGATTCTTTCAGGGCACTTAAGCCAGTGAAGGTTGTGAAGGTGTTCTGAAATGTGCGAATATTTAGAGACCCCGGTTATGAGCCGTGCCGCTGCATTAAACACGGATTGAAGTTTGTCGATTTGACATTTCGGAAGGCTAGCATAAATACCGTTACAGTAATCGAGACGTGTGACTACGTATGAGTTGATGAGTAATTTTGTTGCCTCTGTAGGAAGGTTTCTTCGAACTGATTTAAGTTGTCCGATATAAAAAAGGTTACAATCATTACACATTAATTTATAAACTCCAGATTTGTTCAAATAATCACCCTTATCCTTGTTATTAAAAATATAATTTTTTAATTTGTTATTTGTGTAAAAGGCTGGGTTAATATTTTCTGGCATGTTTTTAATTAATAAATTTGAAGTATTATTATTTAAAAATAATATTTTTCTCCAATTATTATTATTGTCAATCACATGTGGATAAACATAAGAGTTAATAAACTTTTTCTTATATTTTTTGTTTAACATATTGTCTATTAATTTAGTATTATAACCGTTATTGATTAGAAAAAAAAAAATAAAAAAAAAAATATATATATATATTTTTGTCCATAGTTCTTTTTAGTGTATACTTGTTTGTTTATTTTGTTATTAATGTCATTACTACCCTGACGAAGAAACCATCGGTTTTGAAACATGTAGGTAATTGTGATTATATTAGTGGTTTAAACAAAGTTATTTGTTTTAATTTAATGGATAATTTCAGATTAATTAAAGCAACTCCTTCGACGAAATTTTTTGTGGACTTTCTAGGCAAAAAATAAATGTATATATGGAGTTTCATCTGCACTGTCTACACTTGTGGATACATTGTGATGGTTAGAAGGTATATCAATAATTTAATTTAACTCAAAAATTTAAAAAATATGACCAAAAATGCTTCAGGTGTCCTTTGTATAAGGAGTTGGCTTTGGACCAAACGAATTCCAGAGAAGTAGGTCACATTGAAAATGTTTAATAAGAGTTTGAGGAAACGATAAAAAATTCCCTTTCATAAAAAAATAAGTGCTTCCTTATTATATAATTCTTTATATTTGCCGAAAAGCAATTTCACAAATTGTAGGTTTAACGGGCGTTTTTACTGACTCTGTCTTGTCATGTGAAATAACATGAACGTAAAATCTTTTGTCATTATTAGAGTTTTTTATTTTATTTAAAACGAAATGTAAATAAGGAACACTTGCCCGTTGATAGGCTTCACTTTATGTCTCCATTACATTTTGTAGTTTCTATCTTCCGTAAGGGAAATGGCTCATGGCGTGTAAGACGTTTTTATATAGGCACGTTTCCTCAAAGGTTTTACCTGCGTTTCACGAGTATTTTAACATAAAAAAGTTTAAGGATCAATGATTATTTTATTCTTATTGCCCATAAACAAGACTAGAAAGTTTTTATTTTCTTTATTAAATATTATTTTTGAATTTATTTCAAATATAATTGATGTATGGCCATTATTTTTTTTGTAGATTAAAAATAATGTTTTGAAGTAAATACTTTATTTAGATGACAACATATTTAATTCTTTCAACTTTCCCTTGATTTTTGTAAATCTATTTTATTTTATTTTTATTATAGTTTGAAGTATTCTTATTTATTTCATTCATTCTCCATACCCGAGGGAGGCTCGCTGATCCTAGAAGGTAGGTGAAATGCAACACTTGTAGTCTTAGAATATAAAATTCGCAATTTAATCGATTGCCCATTACTCTTGGAACGGGGTAGATAGTTCGATAAACTAAATGCACGGTAGACAGGAAGACACCGCAACTTGTTCACTGTTCAGGATACCACACGGTAGAATTAATGTTCTGTAACTGCAACCCAATGACAGAATGGATGGTTCTGTTGAATGTAGTCTATGAACAAAATGTGTTGATAATTTCTCTTTAATGTTAAAAGGAAAATCTAATATAACTGTTTTCGCGCTTAACTAAGTAATTGTTAGCCCCATAAGGGAAACTTTCTCGGATGTGGCCTCATCGCTCTTCTCCACTCCTCCTTGATTCTCTAAGGCCCCACGAGAGAAGAGGGCTCCACCTCTCCTCTCCTCTTTAATTCCTTGAAGACCCCAAGAATCAAGAGGCAAGTGGCCTCATCTCACCTCTCCACTCTTGGATGTCTCAAAGTCCCACGACGGAAGAGAGCCTCATCTCTTCTCTGTACACCTCCTAAGTTCCTTGAAGGCCCCATAAGGAAAA
The DNA here is from genome assembly GCA_951813805.1 of Limnephilus auricula. Classification (NCBI taxonomy): domain Eukaryota; kingdom Metazoa; phylum Arthropoda; class Insecta; order Trichoptera; family Limnephilidae; genus Limnephilus; species Limnephilus auricula. Next base: position 39,785,183 of record OX638392.1, on the reverse strand, counting down.
AGTTCACGGAGATGGTATATATTCTCTCTTCTCCATTCCTCCTTTGTTCCCCGAAGGTTCCGCGAGGGAAGAGTCCACTCCCCTTGGTTCCGCTCCCTCCGCACAAAGAAGTGTACTTATCAAACGATAATTATTTTAACAGAAAATACCTAATTTAGAAAGACTTTAGTTACTGTAATATATCATAATAGTCTAAAAACCACTGATCTAGAACATATTATAACAGAGTATTCTATAGGCTCCTTGGGTCATATGATCTTGTTGCCAAGTTGTAACGAAGGTAGCTAAAGGCAAATTTACGAAGTCATTAGGTTTGATGAGCTCTGAAGATAAGAACTAGCCTTCAGGCTGGAAGGACGTTTGTCCTCAGGAGTATTGTTATAATTACAATACGTCAATAAACAGTCAGTCTGTTATAAAGAAACTAAGTCTTAAATAAGCATCCACATATAATTACTGGATAATAAAGGTCCCCCTACATACCATATTACTATATAGTAAGAGAGACTATTGAGAGACATTACATTTAAATACTCGATTCTTAAATAATGGACTAAGAAATGAGTGGAAGGTTCACAGAGCAAAGGGCAGACCTCTCTATTCTGAATCTTTAAAGGTCAATAGGTCAGAGCTTTAATGAATAATAATTCGCTACAATTAACTTAATTTTATTCTGCGTAATTTATTTTAGAACATAATATTGACCTTTCTTGCTAACTATTTAGCACATTTTTTATTTATAGAGCTATTATATTTAATTAAAAATAACTGATCTTTATTACATAATGGACTGACTACGGAAATATTTTTCTTATTAGTGCAATGATAATATTATTTGTTAATCGTCTATTTAATTTTTCATATTAGAGGATCATATTTTAAAAGATGTTATTAATGTTTTTATACTTATTTTGTAGGACTGCTGTTTAAGATATTTTAATAAAAAACAATAAGACGAAACAATTGCTACAAGACCGTGTTTTTTTCTACAATACACACCTGAAAAGCACTGTCTTTCGTTTTTGTTTTTTTTCGTGATGGTTTGTTTTCTTATTTCGAACAATGGTTGATTTTGACTTGTTCTCACGCAAGTACAAAAATCCTCTCTTCTTTATCCGATAACTAGAGCAGACTCATGAAAAATCACGGGATTTTAGAAATTAACGAATTGTGAAGCTGAAAGTATTTATTAAATATTTGCCTCATCATTGCCGTCCCAATCCAAATATTGTTATTATCGCCTTTCAAGGCAACATATTGTCATTATCGTGATTTATTTTTTGGGTATCACGCAATGTTGCGCTACCTCCTTCTTTAGCTAATGTTTCGAACCGCATTATAGTGTCAATCACACATCTGCCTCGATGATGGACACTGGAGCTATGTCCGAAACATTGGCTAAAGAAGGAAGTGGCGCCACAAATCATAATACTCCAATAATAAATTACGATAATACTATTGTTTGAAGTGTAAATCTCAAATCACATCTAAAATATTTTAATTAAAAAAAATATATATATTGATAATTTTTTTTGAAAAATTCTCTAGAGACGCCGAATTTTACGTTTCGAATCACCGTTAAACTTAAAACACCATTTGTCAAAAATTTTATCAACAGAAAAAATATGCAATCCAAATGTATGTCATTGATTAATTTGATATACTTTATATGAATATTGTTCCCAAAATCGGATCCAATATTAAAAATTAATGCTGATTGAACGTGAATAATTTCACACAGGAACAGAAATACGCAGGAATATTTCACATCACTAAATTTCATGCACGGGCAAACGAAACTAGTATCCATGTTTAATTTAATATTTTCCTCCACCAGTAAGTATTGAAACTTCGTGCTTCATGCTAACATTAGTTATTGAAGTCTGATGAAAGCATAATATAAAATCAATTAGATGTTTGAGATCCCAGGGCGATTGCTTGCAAGTAAACAAAACTGTTCGCAAAAGCACAAGGAAGGCTGTATTTCACCATCTAGTTTAAATTGACTCCTGTTTTGCTTTGTTAAACAAGACCCGAGTAGTTTGCCAGTTCCATGAAGTATTCAATGTAAGCGATAATACGTACACGGCATTTGAATAATTTTCTTATCGATCCGAGGAACTTACATAGAATTTGCTTAATACGCAGCTCGGGTGGATTCGTACGTCAACATTAGGGTGGTCCAAGCCCATATAGTAAAAAAAATATATTCAAATATAGGCGTAGCCACCCCCTTCATTTGTTACACCTACAATTCCTATTATGTGTAAAAAAATTCAGCCCCCTATCTTATATACAAGGGGGTGCTCATCGAATTAGAAATTTCTGACAAAAAGTTCAGGATTTTAAGAAAATCGCGTTATTTAAGATTTACTAATATTACAAGTATTTTAATCAAATAAGTATAGAGAACATTTAAATGTGATCAAAATTTAGTAACAAAGCAATAATTAACATAATATTAGTCGCAATCTTTCAAAACTGTGTTTGTTAACTCATTTTTGGATGTTTCAGTAGAAACGATTTTTCTGTTTTGTTGAACGATGTGAAGTAAAATTTCCTCATTCTTAGTGAGTATCGTGTTGTTATCTTCCAATAGTTTAACACCTCTCTTCATTGTATCATTAACACGCTAAGTTTTGACGCAGCTTTTGCCTTGAAGATAATCAACATTGTCATTCCAAGTCTCAGGGGGTAATTGCAAGAAAGAGTCCTTGATATCAAGAACTAAGAGCGTTTTCAACGTTATTTATGTTGCAAAAGCTTCTAATCGCAAGGCAAGCTTTGCAGAATCACCTCACACTGAACGATTACCGCCATCCGTATTTATTTTTTGAACAACGGCCTGCTTGTTAGAAAGCGACAGCTTGTTAGAAAACAAGGCAAATGCAACTAGTTCATCTGACAAATACCTTAAGTGACGCTCTAAAACACCCTTAGCTCCTATACTGATTTCGGAATCAATGGCTTCGAACAATTTTAAGCTCTTCCAAAGTAGTAAGTCATTTACTAGTGCATGTGCTGCCAGAGGCGCTTTGATCCATACTTTGGTGTAAGTGAGCACACCAAAACTAACAAATCGAACAATTTGTTTTTCTTCTCTCTTGATTAGTTTAAATACTTGTAAATTATTTCGAAAGAGAAAAATCTTCAAAGTATACAGCAATTTTGCCATCCAACGAGCATGATGAATTGGACCTGGAGCGTGCCAATGTATCATCGCAGGTGCTTTGTTCAAAACAATCATGGTGAGCTCTATTAGCTCTTCGTAATCATCACGAACTTGATTCTCTCCAGATAGAGGGGTTGAAAGACTCTCAAGAGTATTTTCAGCGAACAGTATTTTCAGTATTTTCGTTCTTATCGAGGTCAAGACAATCGTAGTGCTCCTCCGGTAATGTTTCCCAAATATCGCTGAATCTTTTAAAATGTGGGATTTGAGGAGAGCTTGATGACCCAAAACACAGAGTAAATATTTTTAAAAGCATTATTTCAAATACGTGATGACGACAAGCAAGCCACAAAAGATCACGTCTTGTATTTTCTTCTAAAATAGTGCAAGCTCCCTTTTTGGCACCGGTGTTAGAAGCGGAAGTGTCAAAACTCATAGCCCGGACTTCATTTGTGACTTTCCACTGTTGCATTGTGTCAAAAACAGCATCAGATATTTGTTTCCCCGTTCCTGCAGTTACCAAATTCAAAGCGCTTGCATGGGCAAATACCAAAAAGTTTTTCTAGTTCTTTTGTAAACAAATACTATCTTTTTTTTGTGCTTCAGAATTTCTTCTTCTATTTTTCTTCAATAACAGCCAGTTCTTATGAAACTTAATCAGTTTTTCAATGGAGTGATATTGTTGTCCGGTCGGAATACTAGATTTACTCCGTATTCTACAAGTTCTTGAATAAGTACATACGCGGAATCGTTCACATTTTTGGATTTATTTAATATGTGGTGATAACGGAGTAAAACATGCCGAAGAGTAGGAAGTTGCTAAAGCCTCATCGATTGCTCAATATCACGAATCCCAAGTAGAAAAATTTTGTCTTTTTTTCGAGTAGATGAACATATTTTATTACACTGATTCACTTCACAGTTTACTAAATAAGTATCAAAACTGTTTAAATTTGTCTATAAAACTCATCAGCAGTTTATTTTAATATTTATTTAATAGTTTAACACACGAAACTATCCTGTAACAAAAAGTAAAAATTAAGCATTTTACACAAAAAAATCAAAAACAACACTCGGTTGAGCACCCCTTTCTACTTCAGCTATCTCACTGAAATTTAACTACTTTATTACTATGAATACATGTAACAAATTTACGGGGTGGCCAAATGAAAAATACAAAAAAAAATTTTTTGGACCACCTTAGTCAACATACATAAGTTTGGTATTGATATTCATTTGGTTCGTATGGTTGGTTTACCGGGACAGCCGGTTATTGGTATCGAAACTCAAATAAAGAAACTCGCACTATTTAATGCGGTTATCTGTGACTCATTCCGTTTAATTGTGACGAAATCGTATTAAAAAAAAAAATCCTTGGCTCAAAACAGGAGGCCCTGAGGAAAAAAAAATCCATCAGGGCCTATGTCATCGTTGAAGATGCTTTGTGGATGGTCTTTTAAGGGAAAGGAAGGAGTGGAAGTCCTGGAAGGAAAAAATGTTTGAAGGGTGGGTAGGAATCTGGGGATCACTATATCTAGGAGTGATGGACGTGTTAGGCCATCCCTATCCGGTCCGGTTGGAGATATAAAAAGATCTCCAACCACCAGTCCCTTCCGATCCGGCCTGCCACGCGGTTGGTGGGCAGACGCATTCGCCGCCAAGTCCCGGACAACCCTGCTAAGTCAACCCTGATAAGTATCCAAACGTAGCGAACTACTTGGGGTGACGTGTGGCAGAGGTGTTGGTTGTCCAATAAATGGTTCCCGGGGCGGCGGTACCCGTACCCGCATCCCAAATTGAACGCCTATCTGAAGTCGATATAAAACGTGTCTCAATAAACTAATTTAAACAAATGAAACTAACACTTGGTTTTAAACCACTTTATTTTGATTAATATTGGTCGACCGGTTTCGGTTGAACTCAACCTTCATCCGGACAATAATATATAAACTAAACCATAATATAGAGAAACAATATCAGGTAAACAAAGTAGAGAGAGAAAGCATATGGTAGAGGGAGAGAACATCACAGACTGGTTTGTCGGTGGGGTAGGAAGAGGGGTAGGGTGAGGGGTAAAGGTAGAGTGGAGGTTACGTAGAGAGAAAGGGAACAACTTTAAACTCTTTTTACTAAGGAACTTTATAATTATTGTAAGACTGGCGGCATAAAATCACGACTGTACTGATAATATAATAATTAATAATTATATATTTTAAAATGGTCCATCACGAAATTATATTACGAAATAAACATCTGTAATAATACACGGCTAGGTATCCTTTGTGATGACGTCAAAAGTAATAATATTTTGCTTTGAGATAGACTATGTAGGAACTACATGAAACACTATGTATCAACCACTGACCTAATAACATTTGCATAGCCTGCCGGTTTCACTTAAACCCAAAATTGCCAAGGACAGTTTATTATTGTCTAGGCGTTTACCAAATCTGAGGAACAATAGCGTAGGCTAAGGTCTACAGAATACATTTTAGGCATTGACATATCCGAAGTATATGTCAATGCCTAAAATATAATGAAAATACCGAATACTGTACATTCCCAAAAATGATGTGAGGGAAATTATTTTCCTCAGAGACTCCTTTTTTCTTTTTCTTTTCTTATGTCGAGATAATGTAAAAAAATTGTGATACTGGGAATATCTACCTCTCCGACTCATCTCCGAGCATTGTTATAGGTAACTGGGTAATTTTCTAGTTTCTCGTTGGCGCTTAAAGCCTCAGACAATTGTTCAGATAAGCCGGTCTAAATCCGAACGTATGGCAAGCCTTGTCATATTTGATCTTTGCACTCCTTTAAGCTTTAAGGCGTTGCGTTGTGCCATAATTTCGAAAAGAAAGACTTACATGTACTAAGTATGAAGCACAACAATACTCCAATATATATAGAATTTTGCATGTCGTTGTAGATTGGATCAAGCACAGAGAAATCGGTAACTTTTCGGATGGGTAGGCGTAACTTCCGACGAGTTAATATCGATATATCTAGAAATTCACCGTTGACAGCCGAACCGATGTTGACAGGGAATAAATAAGAAATCGAAATATGCTGGCAACACTGGCGGATCTGACCACGAAATCACATTCCAAAACGTCAAACGCCAATCAAATACGTAAAAAAATAATAAATTAGCAATATTAAATTGAAATACTAGCCAAAATGTGCATTGGCTGTCTGCATTTACTTTTTGACACTAAACGGAAGTTAATTAATTAATGAGGTCTTTTGTCACATTTCAACTATTTCCGTTTCTCAAAGATCGAATGGAATAAATTGGATGATTCTAAGATGCAATGTTAAGTTTATGGATCGCGTATACGACTTGTTTCAATTCTAAGAGCTGCGTTAGATAAATCCGTTCATTGAATGAATCAGTAATTTTGAATAACGAACGAAATTATTAAAAAAATTGTGGATATTGTCAGTTAACCGAAACTTATCTGACTATGGAAGACGCACTAAAATTTATCAATCGTCGGTCGGAATATCTCTTAACAATCGTAGACCGTGTTCGCAAATATTGATAACTGACCATGACGTCTTTGATCAATATCGCATTGATGCAGGGTTTTATCGATCGTCCATGCTAGACTTTCAGGAGAGGCGTCAGAAGCATATATTCTAATATAAAGAAATACTAAACCCAGTAATATGCGACTAAATGCAAGAAAAAGCTCGTAAAAGCTTTAATGTTTTTTATGTACTTATCAAGACCCAACATCGTTAATATTTTGTTGTTTTCGTTTTATCTTACAACATTATATTAATTTCATTTGTCATACTTCTTTCTTAGTAAGCCAGGGACATTTTCCTTTTTTATTATTTTTTCTTCGTGTGGGAACATGGCGCCCCAACGTACGTACAGGCTTAAATAAATAAAGTCATACAGCTAATTTCATCAGCAAATGAAGAGTCGAAAAAATACAAGTAGGGGGCATAATGTATTAGGAGGGGGAGGTTAATGTCCTGGTTAAACATTCTTTGTTGAAACATCTGCCCCAAGGAGGCCACGGGCAAATGAAATCTGCAGACGAATAATACGATGAAAAGAAATTATTCGTTCATGCCAAATTAGTCTTTATTTAATTTGACCTTGAATTCTAAACAATTAAATTATACAAAATCGTGTTAGGGTAGTCCCTTTGAACTCAAGTTGGGAAGAAAATTAAACAGTTCTCAAAAAACACATTGTGAATAATGTACGTATCAAAGGAAGTAGGGTTTTCATAAATATTACTTTGTTTATAAATATTAACTACCAATCATAAGTCCTACTTTGAAAAAGTTTTTGTACTATCATTTGACGTTTTATTTTGAAGAAATGCCATGTGGGCGTCTTTCGTGATCCTGTCGTATTTCGTATACAAAAGTCTGTTTACTAAAAGGGAAGGAGATCTATGATGTCAAGTGAGTGTTATTGAGACAGAGCGTTGGGCCTATGGGCTAAATGGAACATTTGCTTCCATTCAAATTTGTGTCTGTTGTATCTCTTAATTTACAATATTAATACAACTTAAGATATGTTGGGTATCTTTCAAATAAGTTTATGTTGGGTAACGACTTAATCAGTAAACTTCGGAGCGGCATTGATGGAGGAAAATATATCTTATCTATACTAGTTGACCTTCAAAAAGCCTTTGATACAGTAAGCCATGATATACTTCTCAAGAAACTTGAGAAAATTGGTGTAGTTGGTCCTGCTCTTAATCTATTCAAATCATATCTTAGCAATAGAAAGCAATTCGTTAGCATTAACAATCATAATAGCAAGCATCTTCCAATAAACTATGGAGTTCCGCAAGGATCCATACTAGGACCACTACTGTTCCAAATTTACATCAATGATGTTTCGCAATTAGACATAAATGGTGAAATTTTTCTGTATGCGGATGACACTGCAATATTCTACTGGGGTAAAGACCTAAACATCTTACTAGAAAATGCACAAAGTGACCTAGAAAAAATTTGCAGTTGGCTCCAATCAAATATCCTAACAATGAACATAAAAAAAATAGGATACATGGTTTTAAGCTCAACCCGTAAGATAATTCCTCCTCACGTACCCTTAAAAATTGAAAAGAATGATTTGCAAATCCTGATAAAGGAAAAATATCTTGGGCTGTGCATCGATAAGCATCTAACTTTTAAAAACCATATCCAAGATGTTAAAAATAAAATCACACCCTTAATCAACGTTTTTAGCCGATTACCTTATCTATTACCAATTAAATTAAAAAAAAAGTTTATATTATAGTCTCGTACACTCACATTTAAATTACTTAATTGAAATCTGGGGAAATGCGTATGAAACATACATTAATGAATTACAGATAATTCAAAATAAACTAATCAAAAAACTATTTTACTACGAATCCAAAACATCCACAAAAAAACTATATTTGGAAACCAAACTGTTAACATTAAGAAAACTATACGAATACAATATATGTCTCCTTACATACAAAATAAATAATAAACTCATTCATACAAACAGAGAATTCATTAAAACGTCCCAAGTACACAAACATTTTACACGACAACACGATAACATACATTTAAACACTATTCATACCAACTACGGTAAGCAATCTATCAGTTATGAGGGGGGCAATTTATATAATTGCCTTCCAATTGATATTAAAAACGAAAAAAGTGTGTGTAAATTTAAAAAAAAATTATTCATTTTTATTCACAAAAAACAATGTGGTGAAAGTGAATAGTATTGTAATATATTGTATTATAATATGTTGTATGATAATATAATGTTATGCAAATTCTAGATAATTAAGTGAAAATGTTATTTTCTTTTTTTCTGGAATAAAAAAACCTTAAAAACTTAAAAAAACTTTAACTTCCAAATAAGTTGGAGGTTTGTGTGATTATTCATTGATTTTTTAAATTATCGTTATTATTACAATTAATATTAAACTAGACAAGGCTGTAAGTAGTTCTGCCGCTCCTACTGGCGGACTGGAGGTGCTCACCTAACTCGCCGATGCCTTCGGTAATCGTCGCAGCCATTCATACCTAAGACACGAACGACTATAGATGGTACTCTCCTGATATCAAACTGACAAACAAAAATGCCATCTGTTGGGACCTATCAACACTTTGTATTACTAACTGTGCTTTCGACATCTATTGAAGGAGGCTGAAACTACATGAATAACAAATACACTGCAGTGTCGAAGGCACTTCTAGTTTTCTTCTTTATTCTATGCTTGAGAAGGTATTGTATTCGTGTGTACAGCAAGGTAAAAATTTGTCCATTACAGAATTTTGCGCATTATAATTTTAAACTAAAAAATCCTAAACAAAGAAGTCATTTAACTTTCAGACTATCGCTTTTCCATCGAAGCTTTGTTCCGAAAGCGTATTTAATCTAAATTAAAATACATTTTTAAAGCACAATGATTTTTTTTGTGAAACAAAAGACGAGAAAAACGAGAAAAAACTGACAGCCCCCAAAAGCAATTAGTTTCAGTAGCTAGGAGGAATTTTAAACATATAATTGACTGTTAACCTTGATTTAGTTGACACAAGGGACAAAGGAATCTCAATTTTAATACACATTAAATTTGATGACCATGGGAAGTCTCCCACAAGGCGTACAGCAACTAAATTTGTTCTACAGCTATATTTTAAGTGTTTGCGATATTTTGTGTGTACTTGGGTGTTTTAAAACAATATTCAAGAATACCCTGCCAGTGTCATGGAAACAAACCACGATTGGTTTTTTTAAACAATTTTAGGGTTAAGGGTTTATTATAAGGACTTGTTTTAAAATAACATTCAGAGACCGTAAAACTTTGTTACAGCTTTAAGTTAAGAATCCGACATTTTCAGTAAAATATAGGATTCAAGTAAAAGTCGGAGAACTTTCAGGAAGACAAATTTTTACAATCAAGTTTTTTTTACATTAACCCTACATGGAAGACCCTGAAGAAATTAATTTCTCTTAGAGCCTACGTCGACTTTGGAAATGCTGGAGGGTATTTTTAAGGAAAGAAAGGAGAGGAAGTTCTGGGAAGGTAAAAGGTAATCCATCCCTCCCGCTGTGTTGCAAGATAATGGGTCGAGAAAGACCAGCTGAAGAGGTCAAATGGTCTTCCCAATCCGACCCGATACGCAGGTGCATCTGCCGCTAAGACCTGGGCACACCTTACCAGATGAACCCGGGCACCCCTGCTAAGTCACCAAAAGTAGTCAATCACTTGGCGTGACGTATGGCAGTTGTGTTGGTTATCCAATAAATGGTTTTTTGGACGGTGGTACTCATGCCTCGTCGTATTTATTTGGAATTTCTCATTCGCATCATTTAAACGTATTTTGGTACCTTTGCATAATTCCTCTTTGAAATAATAACATGTTACATTGAATAAAACACTAATGGTTTGTAATTAAGCAGGTTTCCACTAAATTACAAAATTAGAAAAATATTTTAGGATTTCACGTAAAATTTTGTTTTTGATTTATTGAATAAGAGAAAAGTAAAACAAACATTTTTTGGACGCGAGGTCTAGTGTTCAGAGAACATTTATTAACGTCCAAAATTTCCGAAGTAAAATATTTTATCTGCCTGTAGTGAAATTGTAAATGTGAGAAAAAATATTCATTACGCGAATGAAAACGGAAAGAAGACCCTTTAAAGACGTTAACATTAATGTTTTTTTGCAGGTTTTGTACAAAAACGAACCACGCCTCGTTGGCACTGTGTGTCGAAATATTAATGACATAATCTACGGTATTCCCGAGCAGCTTTCATATATTAATTTAGCTTTTTTCATTACGTTTATGGATCCCATCAGTGTCTGGGTGTTGTGATGTTAAGTGCCAAGTTTGATAGACCTTACGACCTCAAAGCGCTGGTACGAAAATGGATAAATATGTGTATCTTCAGGAAAAAAAACTAAGTCATTCATTCGTGGAAAGTACAGATGTTGAGCCAAAGATGGTGATCAATCATATTCTGTCAAAGTATGTTTCTTATATTATTAAATTTATTATGGGCAACAGCGTATTTTTTTATGTGGACTCGTTTTTTAATATTTTTTTCAATAAACGGCATATGTTTAAATAAAAGTTTTACCTTAATATGTTTAAATTTGTAAGGCTAAGGTCAATCTCCCGAGTAGCAATCCGAAGGTGACGGGTTTTAGTCCCGGCGTTTGAATGTAAATTTATTTTGATTCATTATTTTAACCGGTCGGTGTCTGAGTTGGCATCGGGTTTAAGTACCATCAAACTTTCAATGAAGAATTCCTCGGCTGGCTAAGTCCCCCATCCCAACACAAGCAACATTTTCAGCTTACTGTGATCGTAGTAGGAGATTTTCAAACATTGTCAGGTTATTCGTAACCAGGGAATGTTTGTCTTGAAAAAATTCTTATATCACGTTTAATTAATTAAAAATAATATACAGTATATTTATGGCACGTTCCAATCGTAACGCTCTCGATTAGCAATCCGAAGGTGGCGTGTTCAACTCCCGGCATGTGCATATTATTAATTAATTAATTTGGGTTATATCACAATTAATTATTTAAAAAAAATATGTAGCACTTTTGCGGCACGTTCCAGAGTGCAGCGTAGGTACTCAGTATCGCTAGGCTGGTGCTTGTGATGGCTTTAGCCGTGCTTGGTCCAGTTTTTAATAGCCAGTAACTTCCTCATATCCTTCCCCTCCCTATTACCTTTATCCTCACAATATACTCCAATCAGGCATGCCGTAGTCTCACTGACTCCAGACTCAAGCAGTTGTGACTCTTGTGTGGATTTATCATAAAAAAAATATACATTAGAAGAATAAAGACTCTCCTAAATTAGTTAGACTATGGAAACCCAATAAACCACTTTATGTATCACTTCATGTATTTATGATATGCTGGTTATTCAGATCTAGTTACCAAACAGCTAAAGCCAACTTGTTATTCTTTGTGGTGGTCTCACTTTGGGATGTCTCAAGGCGTCTCCTATTCTGAACGACAGATATACGCGGTTCCAATTTATTTATCCGAAAATTAAACGTAACTAATTTAACAAACCACGTTGAAAAAAAATTTTTTTTTCATTTTGCAGCGCTCAAACCTGAGATCTTTTTGAAAAAGTGAAAAAATTCCAATATGTTGTCAATGTTACTCTGTTTGAAGGAATTTGCTTCGTTATAAAAAAAAGGTAATCTCTCTCATCAGGGTATTATTATTAATAAACGGGTCGTTTGACAGAAACACCCTCCAATACAGTGGTGGATGTAAGTCCCATATAATTGGCGTATTCTCGCATTAATGAATAAACATGAAAAAGTCCTTTTCACGTCCTGGCGAGAGTGCTCATTATCCTTAACGCGTAGTCATGTAGGAATGTGGTAGATGGCTAACGAGGGAAGGGAAGGGAGTAGAAAGATGCTTCACCAGAAGTAGTGTAAGTACAAGTGTGTTATGTTGGTAGTTAGAATCCATTAACTACTATTCTTCTCGTAGATCTAACTTATCTGTACTATAATTCTATCTTGTGTTTTGTAAACAGTCGACGCCTTATTTCCCTCCAAAAAAAGGCGTCGACTCAATTTTTAAATTCACAGCGTCATTTTTTAATTTTTAAATTGACCGGTCAGTGGTTGTGTGGGCATCGCGTTTGGCTCCTACCCAGACGTTCCGTGTTCGATCCCTCGGCTGGCTAAGTCCTCCATCACAACACAAGCAATATCTTCCGCTTAGTGTAATGGTAGTAGGAGATTTTCAAATGTTGTTGGGTTATTCGTTACCCGGGAATGTTTGTCTTTCTTTAAAAAAAAAAGTTTTTTTTTTTTCTACTATGAGGATCATTTGATGTTTACTTTTAAAACCACAACTAAGAGTAGATACTATAAAATAATCAGTCCGTTGATATCTATTTCAATTTCACGTTTAATTTCTTGATTGATTGAATGACGCGGAATGCTTGAAAGTCGAAATTAACCCACTTCCTGACATCAGATCGAGCTGAAATTCGACAGATAGCCTTTTCGTCAAGGACCAAATTTGAATAAATTAAAGCCTTTAATATAAGAAATAAATTTTTCCTTTACCAAATCGCAATTTAACTCGGTTGGTAGCGCGGTTGTTTCCACTCATTGGGTAGGAAGGTTCAAACCTCAGTAAAATGATAATTTTCTTTATTTTTATTTGCACCTCAAAACACCTTTTACGGGTTGATTTTTAGTGAATAATGGGGGCACCTACTTCCACCTTTCTAGAAAACTAATAACATCATGTTCCAAATACATTTTCACATTGTATGAATAATGTTTTGAGTGGCACTTGAAGGCAGTTCGTTCGTTACGAAACTATTTAGAAAAAAATGCGGATTGAAATCCACTGTTATATATTGTTTTTTTTCATTTTTTTTTCATTGTTTTTATTTCTTGCTAGAGCAATCCCGATGAGTTACAAAACTCATTTTAGGACAGGAGGAACTTACAATTCATAGGTAGGAGGTAGTAGTTACAATTTTACAAAGGTATTTGGATATCATAATATAAGTTTTACATTCAATACAGCATAAAAATAAAAATAAAGACAGGTTAAGTAGAACAAACAACAAGAGAAAACAAGTAAAAAAATAAAAATTTTAATTTCTGACTACCGAGCAAGATTCAATTCGAACGATCGAAACATCAAAAACAACAAAGTGCAAAATAATTAAACAAAAGACACCGTTTTTTAAGTGTTGAGGTATGCGAATGTTTGTTTTAAAATACGGGCGATGTTGGGTATGATAGCGAATGTCTTAATAGACGCATCATTTCACTAATAACATATTATTACGGTTGGCAACCGTCTCGCTTTTCATGTTTTTGCTAATGTGCCGGGGTCGCGGGAAGGTTAACGACGAACAATACTTAAAGTAAATGTAAGAAATACATCTTATCTCCGTTTATCCGATTATCCGGGTCACGGTTTAACGAACGACTTCAGTTTTAGATTAAGGCTGTTACCCGAGCCATTAACGCCCTTTAATTTCAAAATCAATCTAAATTGTCAGATTCTATCGTTTCCGAGTCGATTTATAAGGTACTTTATGGTAATGTTATGGTCGACTTTAAAGCCGCACTTTCTCGCTGTTTCTCGAGTTATTTTATCTCCACTTTGGGATTTTATTTTATTTTGCCCTTATGTGTTATTATTTATGATGGTAGATAGTTATAACTTTATAATAATATGATTCTTTTGAAGAGTACAATCTGTTATCCATTTGCTCCTGAACTTTTACTATTATGTCGCTTCTATGCGACAATAAAAGACTTGTATGACCTAAAAATTATATCATAACTTTGATATTGGAACTCTCTAGAGATGGAAATATAATATAGATAGTATCGGTTACTTGGAACCGGTTCCATTGTTGTCACCGGAACCGTCGATATTAAATGAAGAATATTAGAAAAAAATTAACTTTTTTTTTTGACGAACCGGTTCCATTTCTCCAGCAACTCCCACCCATGTAGGATAGGAAAATGTTCTGTTCTGGGAATTTTTCTAGAAAACCCTCTTATTTAGGTTGATTTTTTTTTTGTTTGCCCGTTTCAGTTATCAACCATCTCTAGTTCTCACTCACTCGGAAGACACGGGCTTCACTAAATGTGGTGCGGTCACAGTTACCGGGCGAATATGATGCATAAATGGGGTCTTAAGAACCCGCATTTGTCTGAATATGGACAAATATAAATAATGGAACATATTGTAGAAGAATGTTCCCTTTACCAGTTGTTCGGAGGCAGATCTATGCACGGAGAAAAATGATAATCTAAAATACGATCATTTTATTCGTAAAAACGGGACTGAAGTTCTTACGAACAAATTAACAGTTTTTAAATGTTTATTGGCGGGAAAATGTAAGAATAATTTGTTGGTATACGTACGAAATTACGTATACCAACAAATTATTCTTAAATGTTCCCGCCAATAAAAATTGAGACCCTGTTAATTTGTTCGTAAGAACTTCAGTCCCGTTTTTAACCGTTTTTACGAATAAAATGATTGTATTTTAAAATAAAAAAATTCTCCGTGTGCCAATTACAGTGCTCCTCATGACGCTGGCTGACAGAACAACTTCAGTGTATATGTCCTCCACTAGCTCCCCCCTTAAGAAACAGAAGACGTTAACATTAAGTGCAAAAAGCCAAAAAGATTATTTGAGTTTCTCTTTGTTCTTTCTACTTCTTATATTTCATTTGTATAAACAGTCTGCATGCTTTATGCTGTCATTTACGGTTTCCCAGAACTCCCAAAACGCAAAGTGTTCTTGTAAAATAGTGCTATTATTCTAACCCAAATTTTAAGGAAGAAATCAAATAGTCCATTAAACCAAACAAACGATCTGTTTAACTGGTATCCAGTTTCCTGTATCACACGCGACATTAGACTGCGGTTAAGTAGAAGCAGACATTTGGTCCATATTGCTAGGACAGCTTCCGCTGGCTATCCGCAACACACGACTAAAAGCTCGTGTCTCTTGTCCCGCCCTATCGGGCCCATCGCCGCCCATCGCCGCCCCCGCCCCCATCGGCCGCCCATTAAGGCGGAATTGCAGGCTCTTAGACTAAATCCGTGTTGAGCTAGAGAGTGTCTCAGAGGTTACTTTCGAGGAGGATTCTCGAGGCGATTTATCCCGGCTACTTGATGCCAAGCGGAGGTTCTCGGTGGGGATACCACCCGAGCTTTAAAGGCCGGTTACCTGACCCCATAAGAGAATTCGTATACGTATGTACATACATCCCGCATCTAGTTAGGACCCTTTGAGGATATTTTAAACTAATCGTATGCCGAAAACCGTCAAGAGCCCCCTATGATCACGTTACGCGTAGCGTTTTCTGCGGAAATCGCTGCAAAAGGGTTTTTGTGGATACTCTTGTAACTAATTATCTATGGATAAGGCAATAATGTAAACCGTATCAAATTATAAATAAATGTGTACGTGATAATGCAAAATGAAAAGGTTCGTGTAACACACCACCAAATTATTCTTATCTTATTTGACATGACTAAAAAAGTATAAAAAATCGATACTTGAAAATCATTTATAACACGCACTGAAGGCATAACGGAAATTTCATAGGTTTTTTTTATCCATTTTGTCGTATCTACATTTAAGCGGCTCGCAATCGCCTACCCTACCATGTTAAAAAAGGTTTCCCAAATTACGTACGAAACGGGCTGGGTCTGTTTAAAGCAATCTATAGTATAAACATGAGAGGGAATTTTTATAATGAACCATAAAAATTGATGTGGATCATTATTTCCGATGAAAGGTGACTTTGATCTGAAATGAATTAAACAATGGAGGAGAATTAATCACATATTAAGAAATTTATCCGATCCCCATTACCGTTAATAATGGCCGCACATTAATAATGCCACCCGACCACGGCTTTCATCCCTTATTTGTTAGTGAACTTTTCCAAGTATGTCACTTAATATCAAACTAAAACTTCTATAATCGCCAACTTGTATGTGGAGGCACGCGGCCCATCCCTTAACCAGCCGCAGCCTTCAGAAGCTTCGCTAAAGAAATATTCCCTCTTTACGTTACTTTTATCTCTTATTTCGGTTTATCTCTAGTAGGTACAACTTACTTTGAAGGAATCATAAATACGTTTTACCCGGTTAGTTTCCGAGAGAAAATAAATACGCAGAAACACGGAGAGACATATTTTCGAGATATCATTTTTGGACCGAGAAATAAGTGACATTTTGCGTTGAAATGGGAATGAGGGATATTAACTTATTACACTATTCACAACTGGCTGATGGCAGCATAAAACGACATTTTTACTGTACTTACCATACACGGAGAAAAATGTTATTCGAAACAACGATCATTTTAATAGTAAAAACGGTTAAAAACGGGACTGAAGTTCTTACGAACAAATTAGCAGGGTTTCAATGTTTATTTGCGGGAACATGTAAGAATAATTTGTTGGTATACGTAATTTCGTACTTATACCAACAAATTATTCCTACATTTTCCCGCCAATAAACACTGAAACACTTTTAATTTGTTCGTAAGAACTTCAGTCCCGTTTTTAACCGTTTTTACTATTAAAATGATCCTTTTTTCGAAAAACATTTTTCTCCGTGCACTGATCTGAATGTTTATTATTTTGTATTAAATGTATTTCATATGAAAAGTATTTCAAAATATAAAGTATTTCACGTTAAGAAATTTTGTACTTTATCCCTTATGGATACTTACATATTTTAAAAATGTTTGTTTAATTATTTACGTGTGTGCTCAGGTGTCAGGAAAAATAATTTGAATCTCAATCATTTTCGTTTACCCTTTTTCATAAAATATATTATAATAAAGTAATAAATATCATTTTTCCTTTTTAAAGAAAATATAAACATGTTTTTTTTTGTAAATTTGAAAAACAAGTATTTATTGCTTGATTATAATGAGATTTGAAAGATTTGAACACCTACTGGCACAAAACAATTCGAAAAATGTGTAATTTGTGACATTCGGCAAATCACACAAAAAGTTATTGTTTTTCTTCAAACTTTGCAAAATCACTTTGTGGCGTCATTTTGAATAAAATTAAACAAATAACTTTGTATTAAACCACTATTATATAATCACAATTACCTACATGTTTCTACAGTTATTGTTTTATTTATTCATATTATAAAAATACATTATAGGTATATACATACTTTAACCAGTAATTCTTGACATTATTTTAAGTAAAAAATGTGAAATTTAGGTCTCCGGTGATTTTTTTTCTTTATAACTAAATCGAAAAAATCCTTCATGTTACTGGTTTGTTACTCCCTTACCCTTGTTTGTTACCCTCGCCCCGCCCCTACTTTCCAATACCTACAATTTTTTGTGCTTTAAATGAAAAAAATATATACTTAAATGTTACCATCAATGTTTTTAATAACATTTTTTGCTCCACATAATTTCAGGAATCACTGGAGAAAGTTAGTCATTTACATCCCTTAATACCATGTGCATATCCTTACAATCGCAGGTTTTTTGTAACAATATAATGAAGCCAGATTATACGAGTATATTGAATCGAAACAAATTCATAGCCTCTAATAAATATAATGGTAAGACGTAGTTCTATTACATTACAAGATACAAATCAAAAAGAATTATCCATAAAAAAATATCAAGAACATATTGAAGGTTGTTATTCCGCATTTAAGTAATAATATTTTACTCTTTAATAATTTTTTAGCTAAATTCTTCGTAAATATGTTCCTTCTATCTTATTGGAAGGCTCACTGTAAAATTTGTAAAAAAATAAGAGGTGAAAAAATAAATTACAGTTAGGATATTTAAATGTAGATTCAAGTTACGCGTGGCTTTAGAAAGGGGAATGAATAAATGAATATCTTTCGCAATCATAATTATAAAATGTTTTTCAGTGCTTTCTTTATTTTTTTCCAATAAAATAATGAAGCCCGTGGAATAATTATTATAATTTCGTCATTAATTTGTAAAACAGAAACCATGAAAACATTTTACGTCTCCGAGGTTACAGGGTATTTAAATGAATATATTTTTCCACACTAAGCCTAATAGAATTTTATAAATTGTTTATTATTTCTCCGTTATGTAGGAATTCGATTAAAGTTTAAACGTAGTGAAAATATAGATGTATAAAAAAATAGTAATAATATGTCTAGATAATACGTTCTCAGAATGATCTAATTTTTTCACCAAAGAACTACGCCATTGGAACGATTTTGATCCAAATTTGGACCGCTTTTATTTTTCTGTGATTGATATCGGTCCAAAATTGAACAACATTTAACAAACCTACAAATATGGGATAAGCGTTGATATCTATAGGTGAATTCATTAGCTTTAAACCGAAATAAACAGTTTATATGTTTCCATATTAATATTTTGCGAAATGGTATTAACTAAATCGAATGGCCAAAACAAACGTGGAAATAAAAGCTGTCCAAATTTGGACCTAAATCGCTCCAGTGGCTAACACCATCCTCTCCCCAAAAAGACCCATCACACAGCATCTTCAAAAATGACATTGGTTCTGAGCGAAATTATTTTCTTCAGGGCATTCTATGTGGAGTTAATGTAAAAAAACATGTTTCTGAAAATGTAAAACAAAAACCAAAATAATTTCACCACAATATTCACCTAAATTTTCACATAATATGGAAATCGTAACGAAAAATGTGAGCGTACAATATTGTTTTTGTAATCAGAGATAAAATATCAACGAAAATATTTTAAACTTGAAAACAAAACCAGCTTTGAAATATTATACAGGGTGCTTCCTTTGGTACTTCTCGCTGAGTTTACTACGACAATGCCGCTGGAATGGCGAAATAAAGCAATCGGTGACAAAGTGCTGGCAATGTTTCTTCCAAAAGGTGTAGCGTACAAGAAGAACACAAGAAATAAGCGGAACAACTTCTTGAAAGGTGATTCTCAATGGATGACTATAATTATTCAAAACTTTAAACTTTTGAATAAAGTTTAAATTATAATAATAATTACTTATTCCGAGTAATTTTAAAAGCATTTTAAACTGTGTTGATGTTTCACCAAAAACTTTGAAATCTGCCATTTTATTTATAAAAAATTATGTAAAATGAAAAAGGAAAACAATGTGCACATTAGGAGCATACTTGATGCAAAATGTGTGTGTTTTTTTTAAATTAACGAGTGTACAATGTGTACATTCAAGTATAATTAAAGATACTAATTTCGTTGTAGGTGCATGGGTAATGCGAAATACTTCTTTGTAATGCGTAGCATTGTTAAGATTCATTGATCTTGTAATTTTCAAACTTGGAACTGATAATAACTTGGAGGATGTATACAATGTATAATATAATATTCCGAACATAGAAATTTGAAATGTCGCAAAGGACAACATTTTATCGTTCAGGAGAGTGAAAAAGTTTTATAATTTAACGAAAAAAATATTTTCCTATTGTTGAAGACTCTTTTCTTTTAAAATACAATTGAATAGAATTAAGGCAATTTTTGAAAATTATCTTAATAAATCTTTTTTTTTTTAAATTTTCTTTTAAAAATCCTCTTTACGGTACGTCGCACAGTGCATTGAGTTGTACGGGTGAGATGGCAAAAATCATAACTCCGGTTACGCGTGGATTTAAAAAAACGTAGTTTCATAGATCTAAGCATCGTAATTAGTTCGCGTATTTAAAAAAAATCTAAGGGTATAAATAATCACATTTCGTAAATATTGAAATTTTGTAAGTTTCTGATTATAACTTTTATTGTAATAACTCCGGTCACGCGTGGAATATTTTTATTTATTATATTAATCATACAACAACCTGCAGTCCACTTCGGAACAGGAATACCTAGTGAGGAGGACTGAGGATAAAATACCTCACTTTGTATTCTTAACTTACTTAATATTGTATTTACATTTTAATTTGTATTGTCATTAAATAAAAAATAATAAAAATTTTCATAGATCTAAATAATTATAATTCTTGAAATAAAACAATAACTTTGTTTAATTTTAATTTTTATAATACCGACCGGTTTCGCTTAAAACAAGCATCTTCAGGGTATAAAATTAAACTGATCAAAAATTAACATTGTGTGAGCTTATATATATACATACAAGAAATAGACAAAACATAATATAAAGGAGTGAGAAAGTGAAATTAATATCTTACATAGTGATAGTGAGAAAGAGACGGGTGTTATCTAATGAGTTACCATATTACGTCTATAGGGACAAAACGTCAATACGCGAAATGTCAATATTAGAATCAAAGAGCATCTTTTATTTTTCGCTTTCGAAGCACACTTCTGCGAGTTCAAGGTTTTTGATAGAATTACCTCCATCTGAAAAGAAAATCATAAAATCAAGATGCAGCCAATTTTTTGAAAACTAAAAAATTATTAGCAGACCTAAATAAAATGCAAAAACTACGAGGAGATATTGTTTAAAACGCTTTCAATGTTGAAAATGGGTAAATCAGGCGTGAACTTTGACGACATCATACAGACCAACCAAAGAAAGAAATGACATATTTTAAAAATAATTTTAAATTAAATACCCGGGTAAGTAGATTACATTGTACTGGTAAAAACGCGATATATTTGGGAAAACGATACATCGTGCTTGAGTGACAAAATGTTACTAATAATATGATTAGCGCGTCGCCGCCGGTAATCCCTAAGTTGAGGGGGTAGAATTAGCCAATGACCGTCCTACAAGAAAAAATTACCAATGTCCTCGGAGTTTTAACTCATTAAAATAAAATAAAAAATAACAATTTAACCAATTTAAAAAAAAATAAAAATAACAGTTCATGAATTCGAATGTTGATTTTTGTATTTTTGGCCAAGGGACAATGCAGTGTGCGTCGTAAAGAACACACATATTTTCGTAGAAATATTTCGATGACACAGATCGAAAGAGATTTTTTTTACATAATTTACTCATTTTTGGATTTATTCTCCGTTAGAGCATTTTAAATTTCCGCTATCGATGTATACAGATAACAAGTTTAAAATCATATCAGACAAGAGATAAAGTAGGTACCAAAATAATTTTATTGTTAAATAATTCTTCATTCGAATTGTTTAAATTAAGTATAAATGTTTGACAAATGCTTAAATGAATGAAAAAATGTACAGATACGGTACTGAAACAACGCGCGTGGTTTCACTGAACTAGGTCCAGTGGACATAATTAGTCGGCCGTTCATAAGGTTATTTCATTTGTACTCGCACATTCTTTAAACCGCTAACTTCATTGTTTGTTCGACTAGTATGGATATAATAATGTGTCTTATTTTTTTACAATATCATTGAATAGATATCTAAGGCGCTCCGCCCACTGAGGCAACTGAAAACCAACTAAAACCGGCTGTTTTCTCTGTCTTGATTGGTCAAAAAGCTTGTTTAACCATAGATGAAGAACAATCAGCTGACAGCTCGCAACCTAGCAACGGCCGCCCAGGGTAATCAGCCGTGACAGTCGCAAGATGGTCGCAAGATGGTCGCAAGTCACCGCTTGCGTTACCATTGACAACGGGGTTTTGTGTGATTGTGTAGTGTGCGGACCATCACATTTTCATACAAAGACAGTTGGCAGTTGAGAGTTTTCAGTTGCCTGAGTGGGCGGAGGCGCTAATTCTTGAAGTTTACTGAAATTCGAAAGGTAAAATTCTTCTTTTGAAAGGCAATGATCCTGTGGCATATATTTAAGTACTGAAAAAGACTTTAATCACCACCACCCATTTTTTTAATACATGTAAGTTATGTAAGGCTCATTTTACAATTGATTCGCAGAGTTTTCCTTTCCGAAATGTAGTCTTGTACTGGTTTCCAGAGACAGATATTTGTCCATTGTCATCAGACTTTGTAGATCTACCAAGATCAAGCACTCTTCTGCTATTTAACTTTTTTAAATTCACATTCACCGTTGATGGAAATCACTTCCCTCAGAATCTGCACCATCCAGTCTGTCAGTCATCCTGTTTGTCAAGCAGCGATGTATTATTACCGATTCGTGTTCCTACCGAAAAAAATTACCCAGCTCCGGTACCAGAGCAGTTACACAGGACAGTGCCCGGAAACAACTTACGACCAACAAACATTTAACAATCACTTCTCTAGCTGCATTCCGTTGAAACGGTCTTCTGCTTAGAAAGTTTGTACATTCCTTGAAGCCTGGTTTAATTTAGAGTGATAAATTACTGTTGCCCAAGGATTCTGAGCATTCCCCTTTTGTTTATGATCTACAGAGAATTAGATTTTAAAGGGTAGGGCTACGACTTAAAATATGTTTAGTAATATTTTTGTTATTTATTATTCCAGATGGGCAGGTGAGGGGAGGTCAGGAGGCGTGAGGATGGCGGCATGGCGGGCGTGCTGTGCAGGCTGCTGTGGCCACTGCTGCTGGTGCTGGTCCTGCCCGCCGCTGCAGGGCCCCGCTACAGCTCGCGCATCGTGGACACGCAGTCAGGTTAGTTAGTCAGTCAGACAGTCAGACAGTCTGACAGTCAAACAGTCAGACAGTCAGACAGTCAGTCAGACAGTCAGACAATCAGACAGTCAGACAGTTAGACAGTCAGACAATCAGACAGTCACCAGTCAGACAGTCAGACAGTCAGACAGTCAGATAGTCAGACAGTCAGACAGTCAGACAGTCAGACAGTCAGACAGTCAGACAGTAGGACAGTCAGACAGTCAGACAGTCAGTCAGTCAGTTAGTTAGTCAGTCAGTCTAATCAACTAATTTACGCAAAACCCAATCTGGGCCCATGCCGCAGAGTTCCAATTGAAAAAACTGCAAACATTTCAAATGGAAGCCCCCAAATGGATAAGGGTTTCTCAATTCCAACGGAACTCTAAAGTCCCTCTCCTTAAAGATCACATCTTAAGTCTCGCGGAAAGATTTTATGCGGGTATTCCCATGAAAACCTGTCCAATAACTGCATCGCCCGGTACGATGAAAACATAAAAACGACAAACAAAAACCCAAACTAATCCTAAATCTCCCCATATTCCTGCCATATTCCCTTGCAAAGATTTTTGCTCACATCTTAACTTACATCTATTATTTCCAACAAATATTTTTTAAATTCATGATGAAAGGGGCCTTTTTGGCCCGGAGCTCTGTATGCCATTATATCAAAAACTCAGACAGTGGTCCGGTGAAGGGAGGTCAAGAGATGTGAAAATGGCGGCATAGCGGTCGCGCGGTGCAGGCTGCTGTGGCCACTGCTGCTTCATGTTACTACCTTCTTTTTATACCGGTAATTTGAAGCAATTATAGTCATATTTCTTACTATAAGCTCTCTTTGGCGAATCGGATCGTCCATTTCCCAATAGTTGGTTAATTACAATAAAATGTTCTCTTCTTAGTTTTCAAACATTAATTATAAATAAATTCATGTTATTTTATCTGAAAGATGGTTTTTTGCCTCTATGTGTTTAAAGTTGCACTAAATATAATCTGGATGTTGAAATATACCATAGATGACATGCTAATATGTTGGTGCTTCCCGCTACCTAGTCAGGTCAGTCAGTCGGTGAGTCAGTGGGCAGGTGAGGGGATTCATTCAGTCAGTCAGTCAATTAGTCAGACGAGCAGTCGGTCAGTCGATTGGTTGGCGGTATCAAATTTATCCTTGCCATTTTGCCATTTTGCCATTTGATGTTATAACATTCATCCTGATAAATACGGGGTTTTCCGAAAACAAATAAATAAAAAATTAATCTTACCAAATTATTGTCACAAATCATTGGTTTGTTTAAAAAAACATTTGCTTTATCCATTACGCTTTGCAAAAATTTATTTACAGTAGGTGTGTTGATTGCTTAATCGTCAGCTTCATTTAAAATGTTTTAACAGTATCCTAATTTTTAACTTGTTCCGTGTTTAACACGCGGTGATATCACGCGTGTCACCCGTCACCTGAACACTGTACAGGTAGCTATCCAATTGATCAACTTGGTAGTCAAACAATTTCTGTGACACTGTAAACAGTGCACGAACCAAACTGACCCTTGCGTACACCTCATTGTCAAATATTGTTTTTTCTCATAATCAGCTAATTAAATATTTGAAATACAAACGGTGAATAGTGGAGAGGAATGAAGGTATACATATTTTTTTTTAAACTGAAAGCACATTTTTAATGTATTCTGTAGGTACTTTATCCAAGAGATTTAAGCATCCTCGTAAACAATGTTTTATCAACCATTTATTGGATTACCAACACCTCTGCCATCGATCATCTAAAATGGTTCTCTTCGTTTGGTGACTTAGCAGAGTTGCCCGAGTATATGTATGTTCTATCTCCCATCTTTCCTGTCAGCAAGAGTAACAAAGGCTTTTTAATCGATACTGATATTTTTACTTTTAGATTCTATGATATTACGAAGCCTGTTATTTTTATGGTTTGAAAAATAAGGAATCTTCTCCTCCCTTTGTAAACGAGGTCGCTTTGAAATGTTAATATCCTTGGGTTTTTAAAAAGCAGATGGTTTTTTCAGCCTGCCTTCACAATCTGCACTCTACTGAAATTTTTCATTTATTATATCGCCCAAGGCGGGACCTCTGCGCCTGACATTATATTTGTGGTAAAACCGTAATTTACATTTCCCAACTTTAGAACTGTAATTAATGTTTTCAAGTTATTTTGAAAACAAGACCTCATTATTACAAATGTTAGGAGTTGGAAGGCATGTAGAATCCAAAATTCAATGCTGAACTTAAAGTTACAGATGGTACCAAACCTAACCTAAGATGACGTTCGTGGCAGAGGAATGACATCCGTTGCTTTCATAAACATTACCCCATCTGGCGATACAATTGTCTCAATGACTCTCTGAGCAGTCGGGACTTGTAAACAGAATCGTTTTATCATATGAAGAGAACAAAATTAAATGTGATACCTAAACCATCCTACGCGAGAATTTGGTCTTAGATGCTAGTTTTGTACCTGTATCGCTAGAATAAGCTTAAAACAGCTTAACCAAGTTTTGGAAAAGCAAATACGTTACATGAAATATCACTTTAATAAAGGCGGAGAACAATAAGAGCTTTATTTATTTATTTATCAATGAACTTACGTTCAATTTACAAAATATAACAACATAAATTTTTCATTTATTAGAGTAAAGGGTGGTATACGAAAGCAACAATAAAAAACAGATATTAATATAAGAAATTAAAGTCATGTTAAGACTTAGCTAGACGTCAAAGATTTATAAAATATCTTCAATTGTTTAGTGACCGACAAAAATCATTTAGACTTATATCGAAAAATTCAAGGACTTGGTTATTAGTCAAGTAAAGCTTGATGAAGAGCAGTGTTCAGAATTATGAGTCTACGGGAAGGTAAATTGATAGGGATGATTTGTAGTATTGTAGGTGAATCAGTAATCCAATTGATTATTTTGAAGAAAATGAGATTAAATTTTTTCCAATGGTCTTCTAAAGGAGAAGGGTTTAGAGTTAGTTCAATTTCATCAAAAGTAATTGTTTCTTTCTAATTTTAGCCTCCTAGAAGGTATACCTATGTTGAAGGGATTCAAAATGACAAATATGGTCGACATAAAAAGGACGCCAAACAACGAACTCATATTCAAGATGAGGGGGAACCAAGGAGCAGTGAAGAGTTGTTAGGGTATTTATGTTTTCGAAGTCAGAAGTAATTCTGGTGATGAATACAAGTAGTTTGAGAGATTTATTAACAATTCCCAAAAAGAAAGCTTGCGGTCTAGAACACACCAAGAGCTTTAATGGAAATATTAATAGTAAATGCAGAAATTTGTAACACAATACAGGTTTCTATATTTTGCCCATATTCCCACAGTGGAAATATTTAGTTTTTGGTGTCCAAAGTAATAGCAAATAATTTAACATCTTCCAACTTTTCGTATGGCATTCAAAGTAAAAAAAAAACTGATTTTAACAGAAATGATAAAATAATAAAACACGATAAGGGAAACCTATGCCAAATTGCAGGGGGGAATTTAACGGATATAAAATGAAATTTCGCGAAGAGGGTGAGGTGCCGGGTGCGGGGTGTAGGTTGCGGGGTGGTGGGAGCGTCATATTTCATGTCCCCTCCCTACAGTCAAAGCGGCGGGAGTTGAGTTTATCCAACCTAGATGTGCCAAAGAACATAAATCTCTTCATTATTTGAAAGGATATCGTATAATATATCAAACCCCTCTTTTCGACCATCATCCTTTAGTTTGTAAAGGACGTGGTCACATTAAAATTGATAATGTTTAAAGAGAGGACGATAACATGAAAACAGACCTCTATTTTACCTAATATTTCGTTTTTTGTGTTTCCGTGCAATGTCTCGGAGCCCGTGGATCCACGGCTCCTTCTGTTTAGGAAATATTGTTAGGCCGAATATATATAGTGGGTACCTACAGAGGTATCACGAAAAAGTTACCTAGAAAAAAACGTTCTCACGGTTCTCATTTTACAAGTTATTTTTTATGGGTACAATACTACACTCAGAGAAAGTTACTTGTGTCGACTTTAAACGTTGTAATGAAAAATAACTGTTTTTCAGATCAATTTGTTTTAACTTCATGTATACCTACATATCTCTTAACTGTTACAGGTAACCATTTAATTTGTGTACTGTATCTTTCATATTTATCCTTATGTTCATTATTACTTAAAATATTTGTATTTCCTAATTATTTTTCTGTACTCTCGTTATTATAATATTTTATCACATAAAACTTATGTAACCAATATACTTTATTTCAATAACTCTCTTATTTAGCATGATAGCAGTAAATTTAAATTCATAAAACTAAATGAAGTTCTTACGATTATGCAATTGTTTTATAATGAATTTTAACTTTTTTCTATATAAAGCGGTTATTTTTTATAATTTTTTAATGTTTCTTTATTCTTTGAATATCTTTTGAATAGTAAATATAACATTTGTGGATTTTAGGTCCACCATACTAGGCACAAAGAACATAAAATAATGTGAAGGAAAGTAAGAAAAACTATATAACAGTGCAAAATGGAACAAAATCAAAGCATATAAAGGAATGTAAAAGAAAAAAAAATTATGTAAGAGAGTTTGGAAGAATAGTTATGTATTGCTAATGTTTTTAATGTCTTTACCTTGTTATGTATTTTGCATTAGAAAGTTATGTATTAAGAACTCGCATCATATTATTATTATATGTTATATTTTATGCTACCAAAAGTTGAAAAAAACTGCAGTTCAAAATCTGTTTCTTTTTTTCTTTATCTTATATATATATATATATATATATATATATTATTAAAACATATATTTGGTTGCAGGTCTCTACCTCCTGTTATACTCATCTTTGTATTTTTTCTGTTATCTAAATCTTTTCTTAATCTGTTTACACTAAATCACAGAAACTGTATACATATGTAAAAGCCCATTAAAAGCCCAGGCTTTGATGATTACCAAAATAAAAATACAAAACACAATAATCTTATAATGGAAAATCGAATTCAAGGGATTGACAAAATTTTTGATACACGATTTTAATGTTGCAGGTGCTATCCGCGGCATAATCCTGGAGCCCCACTCTCGGCACCTCGAGCCTGTGGAAGCCTTCCTGGGCGTGCCGTACGGTTCCGCCGGCCGCCTGCAGCCTCCGCACGCCCCGCAGCCCTGGCACGGCACCCGCCTGGCCGACTCCTTCGGTCCCGTCTGCCCACAGCGATATCCCGATGTCTCCAACAGGTGAAAATTACTTCCTCAATATCTAGTGTTGGTCTTTCCTGCCTGCAGCCTCCGCACGCCCGCAGCCCTGGCACGGCACCCGCCTAGCCGACTTCTTCGGCCCCGTCTGCCCGCAGCGATATCCCGATGTCTCCAACAGGTGAAAATTACTTCCTCAATATCTAGTGTTAATCCTTCCTGCCTGCAGCCTCCGCACGCCCGCAGCCCTGGCACGGCACCCGCCTAGCCGACTCCTTCGACCCCGTCTGCCCGCAGCGATATCCCGATGTCTCCACCCCCTGGAAATTCCTTCCTCAATATCTAGTGTTGGTCAATTAAGCGAATGAATGGGTGAAACGATATGGAGAGCACATAATTATGTTAATTCTCAATTTAGTAGCGGGTATAGGTACCGCCACCCCGTATACCATTTATTGGATAACCAACACCTCTGCTATAGGCCACCCTAAGTGGTTCGCTACATTTGGTGACTTAGCAGGGGTGCCCGGGTTCATGGGGTGAGCTTTGTCCCGGTCTTGGCGGCAGATGCATCCATCAATCCTTAACCAGTTTTTACCGATCCGGATGGATCGGGAGAAACTGGTTGAGGGAGATCTTTTGGAAATCTTTTGGGAGGGAGATCTCCAACAGGGTTCTCTCGGAACACTCCTGCACAGCAGTGAAAGGGATGGAATCATTCTTCCGTCACTCCTGGATACACTGACTCCCAGATTCCTAACCACCTTTTTCTTTCTTAGAACATCCTCTCCTTCCTTTCTTAAAAAGAGCCCCCACACAGCATCCCCAAATATGGCATAGGCCCTGAGGGGAATTATTTTCTTCAGGGCCTCCTATGTGGAGCTATTGTAAAAAATAATAAAAAAAATGAAGACCACCAAGATGCGACTCGTCCGGGCTTTGATTATCCCAATATTTCTTTACGATGTGGAAACGTGAACATAAACACCCTCGAAAAGTGTTGCTGGATAAAAATGGATAGCCAGAGGCACAAATGTGTCATTCTGGAAGAGTTAGGCATTCACAATAGGTTTTCAACTATATGCCTGCCAACAATGTATCTTAAGTTACTTTGGACACGTTGCTTGCCAAACTGAGTGTTCCAACTTGAAGAAACTCGTAGTCACTGACAATCTGAAACGCAGAAGAAGCAGAGGACGGTCACCAATGCGCTGGAGTGACCAAATATTACTGGCATCCGGTACTAGGGTGTCCGCAGCCAAGACCGCGAGGAATGGAGGAGCCTTACCCACCACCGGAATTAAAGTAGGGGTCACGATCCTCGGCAATGAGGAACCGATTTGAGAATAAGTAGTTGTGATATTATCACACAGGATATCAGATTTCAATAAGGATTTAGTTGTTTTTATATAGGTCCACCTTTTTAAAATTTATTTTTGATTTTTTGGTCATTGACACAGTTTTAACACTACATACAGTGAATTCCATTTATTCAACTCAGAAACTTCACATCTTCAAACTTAATCATATATTTATATAATACATATTAGGCGTATTACTATTTATAAACTACATCAAAACTCCCAAGAAGATCCTTAAAATATAGTATTGGTTTTGGTTTTACGAAAAAAAAAACTCTTATAGGAATTAGATATTTTGTACCGCACGCCATTGATGTGAGTACCCATGTTCCGGAAGAAATCCGCTAATTTGTTTTCAATTTTTCAAAACGCACAGAAATCAAATATTGTTTTTAAATCTCACCGCTTAAAACACGAATAAGCAATTGTGTTATTTTACGATTAAATCGTTGCTTAATTCAAATTTAAACTAAAGTTATTTATGGAGACTACCGCTAAGTTGAAAACGAGTGGTTTATTTTTTTCAGTATTTTGATCTAGTGCTAAAGATGAGAAAAATAACGGTACTAAAGTTGTATTTTACAAAAGATTGAGCAAGACCTCATTATAATTCTGAGCTCGCTAAAATATCTCATCAATAAGCCATCCAGGGAAATGAGGGTTGGAAATGTTCAAGGCGTTTTGATTTTAATGGTAAAATATAGTTACATCAAAGGTTAAAAATTCTTACATTATGATTGGAAGAAAATTTGCAAACATTTATAAATTCTTTAAAAGATTTTTTAAGTCATTAATTATGCTTCCTTTGAATGAAATATTCTACGAAAGTATCTCGTATTCACTGGAAGGCTGTTTTTTTTTTAATTTAATAAAATTAAAATATTTGAAACCACAGTACAGCGTAGTTTTTGTGAAAAATCACCCCAAGGGCGCTGTACAAATTTATAATATATTCTACAATCTTATTTCTAACTACAGAGCAAATAAAAAAATATAACTACTGATGGCTAAAGTGTTGTTGAATCCACCGGTTCTTCGATCAGTGATACAAAACTATATGTACAATGCATTTGACCAATGGACGCGATGCTGCGTAGAAATGTGCATTTTTTTTTTAATAATTTTTTTTTTGATTTTTTTAATACTTTTTAAAAGCAAAAAATACGCAGGACCATACTTACCTGATAAGACACATAAAGTTGTATATTAGCTCCCTGAGAAAAAAAAATCCCTCGGGGCCCAAAAGGGTGGAGGTCTTTTAGGGAAAGGAAGGAGAGGAAATTCTGGGAAGGAAAAAGGTATGAGGAATGGGTAAAAATCTGAGGCCTATGAGTCCAGGAGTGACGGAAGTATAAATCTATCCCTCCCACTGCGGTGCAAGGTGATGGGTTGGTAGAGTCGGTAGAGAGGTCAAAATGTCTCCCTTAATTAGTCTCTTAAATCTCCAGTAGGTGTTATAAATGTGAAAATTTAATGTATAAAAAAACGCATTCGCTGCCAAGACCCAGTCAATCCTCATCCCATGAATCCGGACGCCCTTTCTAAATCATCAAGCGAAGCCACTCATTTTTTATGACCTTCAGCAGGGGTGTTGATTTTCCAATAAATGATTCCCGGGGCGGCGGTACCGATGCTTGTTTAAATTGTCTTTGTCCACTATATCCGAGAACGTTATTTATTGGTAAGAGACAGACAGCTTATACATAAAATATAAAGATAAATATATACATTGTTAAATGAAGTCAAGCCAAAAAAAAAAAAATGGGGTCATAGTATACTCCAGAATATAAGCACGGGTAGTGCAATGCAACGTAATCCACATTTCGAAATATAATAATAAAAAAAAATTTAATTCTTTTTTTTATTTTTATTTATATGTGAATATTGTAATTATAACATTATAAATATATTTTATTTAACATCTTATATTAAATTAATACTCTTCCATTTAAAGCATTTGCTTGGGTATGGACTGTATGGAGGAGTAGTGTACATAGGTGCTGTTATTAATTAGTTCTTAGATAGAAAATAAATAATATAAATAATAAGAAAAATAAATAATATAAATAATAAGAAAAATAAATAATTTAAACAAATTAATTCAACAAAATAACAATACATAATTACATGACATAAAAATAAAGATTGGCGTTTATCTTAGCTTACGGTTTATTTTAAAGAATAATATGTTGCCATAATGTTGACAGTGCAGGATTAAATCTGAATTCAAATCTTAAATTTGTAACGACCGTAGAAATATATTTTTTCAAATAATCTTGCCACTTAGGTCAAGAGTAAAAATTTGTCGGTAGTAAATGATAACGGATGGATCAAATTTTGTTGTTTCAAAATTGTCGTTTTTAAGTCTGATTTATTAAATATGGTAAAACTCATATTCTGTACATAAATATGAAAATGTTTTTTCGCTTTTACCTTAGCTCGTGTATTACGTTTCACTTTAAAGAATCATACAAAAACTCTAATTAAAGAAAACAATGTTAAACAACAAATGATTTATCAAATAGACACTTTTCACATTCATAACTACGTACGAATATAGAGATACAACCACCAAACAAAAAAATGCGTGCGACGAGTGTTCTACCGATTAAAAAATGATGTACACAAATTCTGAAACTACAAATGTATAACTGCTCTCGGAAATCAAGAATGAAACATAGGTCAGCATAGGATTTCGCGTCTCATATTTTTATATTGTGTTTATAAAACAATGTAAAATTTTATTTTCTTTCCTGAATAGAGTTGTCATCAATAAAAATATATTTTTTCAATATTAATTTCCCAGTCGTAAGAAATTAAAATTAAACTAAAAAGGATATTGGATCCCTTGTGTGTTTGTGTATAAAATGTTTTCTAGTATGTATATTAAATGCCTACGTAAGCACATGTCAGCTATTAATAAACTTTTAGAGTCTGGTCTACGAATATGTATAAATAATGCAATACTATAAGTGCCTTTCTTACAAATTTGGACAAATTTGCCACTGACTTAGTACCTTTTGATTCTAGACAATTTAGCACGCGGTCTCTCTCTGTCTCTTACAGTTGCCTGAAATTGTATATTGCTATCCCATTTGAATTTCCCATGCTGATGATCGTGACCCCTACTCCAACTTCCATGGTGGACAAGGCTCCTCTACTCCTCGCGATCCTGCGCAGTGTGGAGAGCTATGGACACCGACGTACCATATGCCAATTATACTAGGTCACTCCAGCGTATTGGTGACCTTCCTCTGCTTCTTCTAAAAATCATTAAACAGCTTATATTAAATCGCAACAGAGTGGCTTGGGCATGTACTAAGAATGTCTGATGACCGAATTCTGAGGAAAATACTGAGTGCCATTCCAGTGGGCCGCCCCAGACACAGTTGGGCGAGGCATCCCAAAAACTGTGCGAAGAGAGGATGGGTTTGCCATGGACGGAGGCCGAACAATTGGCGCAAGACAGAGACGTATGGAGGAGCCTTGTCGATGCAGTGGGTCCCGAATAGGACAAGGGGAAGAAGAAAAAGAAGAACAAGCTTATATTATCTCTATAGTGACATCTCTATATTAAAAAAAATTAACTTGCTTTTAAAATCAAACTTCAGATTCGATTTATTCTAAAAGGAAAGTTCACTGAAAAAAATCACACTACAAAATTGACTTGTAGATTCTTTTTTTCCGCTTGAATAATATTTTATAAGACTTTGGACTCCGAAGTCTTAGAAAAGCCAATGAAAATGATTATTTGTTCAAAAAATAATGTCGTCATTTTTTTTTAATGTTTCAAATATCACCAAATAGTAAGAAAATATAGAGCTTTCTTCGGCCACGCGGACAAGTCCACGATATACTTCTATTGTTATATCTCTTCCATGATTAGAAACAAACACGAGATTGATAAATAATAATTAATAGAGGATAATTAAAAAACCTTGTAAGAACGGAGCTTTCATACTTAAAACAACATCGATATCGAAATGTGATAACCAAAAAATTGGTAGGGTTCCCTTAAAAATATTATATATTTTCCTCTCAACCTGAAATTTGAAAATTTCACGTTGCCGAGAGGACTCCTCATTCCACGCAGCTGTGTTCTACGCCTCTTTAGGGAATTTAACGTCGGTGGGTTTTTGTAGATCAGTTTTTCACATGTACCAAATACTACAGACACCACCTGAGATTTCCTTTGTACACCTTTTTAAACCCTGTTTGTATAACCTAAAGACAGGGGGACTATATTGCTACCCGGTTGGACAGCGTTGTGAAGCGGGTAAAGACTGTAGAAAGGAAATTATTAATGGGTCTTATGTCTCTTAACATACGAGCAGAATTATATTCCGACCCGTTTTCATGAATCCAACATCAACTGCGATCGGGTATTCCGCTCGTGGCCGTCAAGTTTCGCGTATGTGCACCGGTGCATAAGGGATCAATGCTGCCAGCTTTTTGGTGCAGGTTTCATTGAAAAACCTGTAGAACAAACTTAGTATGCTTACATTGCGCCTGTGCATTAGATGGCAATCGGGATGTTAAAAGCAGATTGTCAATCAGACGGACCGCCCTCTTTTGCACAGAATCAAGTAGGTTTAACAAGTAGTATTTTGGGGCTTCAGTCCAGAGATGGCTCCCAAATTCAATTGTTAAAAGTACTTGATTCAAGATTAGCAGCTGCTCACTGTAGAAGAATTTCCTATCCCCATAATACAAGACGCCGAGTTTCTCGGAAGCCAGATTTACTCGGGCTTCTATGGAGTCGGTCTGAGATAATCATTTCAATATAGTCTTTGTTGGGGATCAGACTTTCTGCTAGTAAGTTTTTTAATCATCTATAATAAAACAATTTAATACATCTGTTATAAAAGTTCGTTAAAGAATTATATATTTGTAAATTCCATAAACTCGTTCTGTCTGTTTTGTTCATGAAATAATTTGCTACAATATACACGCACTATATTTGCACACTATTCCAGATTCATTGGTTCTCCCGGTATTGATCTGACGAAAGACCGATATTCAGAATTATTAAAATGACTTTAACTATGACAAGAACAATAATTGGACAAATAAATTTTAAATACATTACCACTAAAATAAGCAATACCTTCAAAATAAGTCAATTTAAAATCACATAAATCACTTATTTTGCACCATTCATTTTCAATTGTTTTAAAACTAATGGTTTCTTCAGGATACAATGTTTATAAATTATTTTTTCTTCAATCTTCGCAAAATCACTTTGTGACGTCATTTTTATTTAATGAAACAAATAAATTTATGTACACCACTATATAATTCATGTTCTTATTATCGTGACGAAGAAACTATCGGTTTCGAAACATGTCGATAATTGTGATTATATAGTGGTTTACAAAAAGTTATTTGTTTCATTTAATGCAAATATTTCCCTAACTTTCTCTTTACCACCTGCTTCTCTTATCCCATGTACTTCATCCTCTCAACACTTAAAGGATATCATTATTTCACTACCTCCAGAAGTTAATACTCATGGATGGTAGCACGTATGGTAGCACGTATAAACACATGAATGGTAGATTTTTGCTTTAATATTTAATCTATGCGGCGTAATTCAAACACGCCAATAATATTATTTTAGTCCCAAATGAATAAATTTATTAATTCACTTATTTAAGCACTTATCAATGCTATCAATTTACCTAATAATTCCTGGAAAAACGTGAAGTGTTGATAGAATTAAATTTCCTCTCAAATTTGACGCGAGTTAATCGATCGTGGATTAGTGTAATATATTTTTATTCTACGCAGATTAAATTTATGATCAAAGGCAGGACGATCTGCGTTTGCGTACAACATGAGCTAGTTAACTACCGAAACGAAATACTTGAGCATGTAGGGCAGTCTTTCTCAAAGTGGGCGATACCACTCCCTTGTGAGCGCTGGAGGCTTTCAGGGGGGCAGTAGAAGGCTCAAATTAAATTAGGGGGATTAAGGAAATCTAGAAGGGCGACGGCAGACAAATTCTATCTATAAAAATTTCACATAATCTAGAAACGACACCAATTGAGAAGCGATTTACTATTAACATACTTGGAGTCAGTTTTATAACATGTACGTATTCCATGGTTAAGTTAACTAAATAAAAACTTCTGTAATTACCAATATTTTCATTTCAGATAAATTTCGGTCGATCGCAGCGATCCCATCCCTTTCTGAAATGCTTGATATGTGATTTTAGACTTGAAACCTCGGAGACCCTTATAGACGAAAAAACTAAAGTCGCTTGCGCATTCACTAATATTATAATTGATTATCAAAAATTATATTTGCAATAACTGTTTTTAAGATGGTAATATAAAAAGGTAAGTTAAAAAATATGGGGGCACTAGATTTTTTTATATCTCAATGTGGGCGGTGGTCGAAATAAGTTTGAGAAACTGTGATGTAGGGAAATACTCAAAGTTAGATCTCTGGAATTTCCCAGTATATGGCTGCCATTCCTACAACATTAAGGGTGAGTCGGTCGAGAGGGTGCGGGTCCTATTTCCTACTGCCTGCCCTACCTACCCCCAGTTTCTGCTGGGTTAATTGCTAATTTCATTTACGGGTTATTAGTTTGCCTTTTAATTGTTTGGGAAATTGGGGTTTTGATTGCAAAACGTGAAGGACATTTGGAAAACATGCTTGAATTACCAACAAGGAGGATCGTATCATTGGTATGCTCGTATGTCCATAGAAATGTCCGGATGGGTAGAAATTACCACAATAGACATGGATTTTTATTTAAAGAGCATGCTTCCTGCGGCATAATGATATTGTTCTTGTTAATTTACATATTGTTACAACATTGAAAAAACATGTACAAACTTACATTAACATACCTAATGAGTTGAGACTAATAAAAATAGGAACACCTCTACCACTATTATACTTAAAACATGTTGTGGACTTTATCCTTTAAATTGCCTGCATAAAAAATATGTCAGTAAGATACCGTGAGGGCTTCAATTCAAACAACGTCACCTAAAACACCTAAAAAAAAAAAAAAACAGACAAATAAATAATGCTCTTAAGTCAAACTAAGTAATATACAAAATATATCAATGATTCGAGGATTTTAGATACCGATTTCAAACATCGTTATCTTTAAAAAACATGTCAATACTAATTATTGGTAAGTTTTTTTTTTAGATAACGTCATTTGACTTTAAACCATCATATTATTGATATTAAGGCCTAGATGTATTTGTATGTTTTTGTAGATAACGTTGTTTGACTTTAAACCCTCGATCTGACAATGGTAAATCGAACTTATGCCCATTTGGTGATCTTTTGATAATTTTGAATGAATGAAGAAAATAAACAAACACCAAAAAAGATAATATCTCTCATTTATTTATTTACACATAAACGGCACATATATGTGTGAATAAATAAATAAATAATTTTGTTTTCTTAACGTAGTTCGATTGATTGGAATCAATCCGTCCGACGAGCTTTCATTGGCCATTGCGTGAAACCTTAAGTGACCAGCTCAGGCTCGTGGGCTAATTTTATTGAATCTACGAGTTCGGTTAACCCCTCAGAAGCTGAGCGTTCTGTGCAGAACCTACAGATGCTGTAGGTAGGAGTATTGTTGACCAAGTCAACAGTAAAATCGCAGTGAGCCCAACTATCGAGTTTTGGTAGCCTCTAATTGATACGGTCTGGAACCTGTAGGAACCTACCTGAAAACCCTTAATGGTGTGAAAAACGGACCACCTCTCTGATCACTTCCTATGTCTTATCAGACGTATTGTAATAAGACGATGGGTGGGACAGCTAAGGGTTTATTCTGTTGGTATATTAAAGGTACCTGCTTAAATAGTTTGAAGATGTGCGCTCTGCATTCGTAAATGGTTGGCATTTTCCACAAAGCAATGGGTGGTTCGGAGACTCGTTCCAGTGGTAGGTTAGGTCAGATTCCGGCTAGGTTGTGAAACGACTCTCCTTCACATAATAACCTCAAAAATCCTTTTATACAAGATGACCTGGGTGGATATCCATCATGGAAAATCATTTGGGCCTCCTGTATTTTTTTTACGTTAGATCCACACAGAAGGCCCCAATGAAAATAATTTCCTCCGGGTCCTACGATATCTTAAAGGCTGCTGTGTGGAGGGCCTTTTAAGCAAAGAAAAGATAAGAATTTCTGGGAAGGAAATGGTATGAGGGGTCGGTAGTGTAATGGTTCTATTCCTTTTGATCCCCCTCGACTTAAATCAACCCTATTTAAGGGTGATCATTTTTTTTTTTCGTATAACTTTAAGTTTTGAAAACCTTAAGTTACTGCTGGAGCTGCCAGTACGTAGGCAAGTACGTACTGCTTTCCTTTTTTAGGTATACTGAAAATACTAATTCTTTGGCTGAAAGGCGAGATCATCACAGTAGGAATCAGGGAATCAGTGCATCCAGGAGTGACGGACGTATAAATTCAATCAATCGGCCCGCCACGCAACCTCACCCTATGAACCCGGGCACCCCTGCTATGTCACTAAACGTAGCGAACCACTTGATGTGACCTATGGCAAAGGTGTTGGTTATCCAATAAATGTTTCTCGGGGAGACGGTACTGATACCCGCCACTCGAACTGTATGGTGAAAAAAACTTATTTGACCGTATCGTGTACCTATTCTGTAAAAAATATCATGTTATCGAATTTTGTTTTTTTACCACAGAAAGTGTAAAATCACAAAAAAAGTCAGATTTATATTGAGTACTTAAGAACTGAGTATGTTGATGAGTTGACGGTTGATTGAATATACATGTTATTTGATTTTTGAATTTCATACAATTTGTTTGCTTTGTATGTTATATATATTATCTGCAGTATGGCAGCTGTGGCGTTGTATTTGAGAACATGTTCGTCTCAATGAATATAATATTATATCTTTGAGATGTGTGTCGCGTGGCATGGTACATTTTCCGTCATGCTCTATTTCATATGACCTGTATTTACGATATTTGTTTGTTTGAAATAAAGCCACAGACAGACAATAAATA
This sequence comes from Limnephilus auricula, assembly GCA_951813805.1. NCBI lineage: Eukaryota > Metazoa > Arthropoda > Insecta > Trichoptera > Limnephilidae > Limnephilus > Limnephilus auricula. The sequence goes on along the minus strand of OX638392.1, from coordinate 39,746,414 downwards.
TCCAAGATGGGACTAGATCAAAGCAAAGTAGTCGAAGCATGAAACTGTAAGGAATTTAGAGGAAGATTTTGAACTCAGATGGTTCACCGGTTATGGGTGAAATATTTGATGTTAAATTGATCCTATATTGGAGTTTCACAAGTTTTTGGATAGACTGCCTAGTAAAAATCTATACAGACGGACTCTGCCTATTTCCTATTAGTCAATGCTGTTTCATATTCTACAAGGTTTGTGAGTTTTTCCACTTACCGATCACTTTTAACAAGAGGCCCTAAGGAAAAAATCCCTGAGAGCCTTTGTCATCTTTGGGAATGTTGTGTGGAGGGTCTTTGTCTTTTAAGGGAAAGGAGAGAGATGAAGTTCTGGGAAGGAAAACGGTACGAGGGGTTGGTAGAATTCTGAGAGTCAGTTTTTCCAAGAGTGTATTGTTTCACGTATCGTTTCATAGTGCTTTCACACAAACGAAGTATCGAATTCCGTAAGTCTAAACTTAAACTTTAAAGCGGGTTTCCTACAGAGCATCAGACCATCCCGTGACGGATGTTTGAATTCATCCCTCACACTACGGTGCATGGCGATGGGTCGAGAGAATCCTGATGGTGAGGTGATATAGTCTCCTTCAACCAAGCTCTATAAATCCTACCAAAAACATAATTGTGAGGTGAACAGATGGATCCGCCGCCAAGACCTAGAAAACCAAACATATCGAACCACTTAGGGTGACCTATGGCAGAGGTTTTGGTTGTCAAATTAATGGTTCACGGGGTGGTGATATCCAATTTTTGCCTCTCAAGTATTCATCATTGACAACCCTTTTAGACAATGTTTTCGTACTCTCTCTTCCAAACACCATGTCTTTAGAATAAGAATGAAATAATTGCGCTCTTGAGGTGATTTCAAACAAAAACTGCGCTCTCCAAATTATCCAATTATTATTATTAATTAAAGTAGGTATGCATAACATGGAAATTGCGTATTAGTCTTGTTACCTTCACTTACCTTTATTATCTTAAAGCTCTGAAATAACATCCAACGGTACGATCTTATCAAAACACCTAATTTATTACCGAAGAATATCAAGTTATTCGTTCTCAGACGATAACACGCGATAACAAACTCATTTCAATAATATTGTCTGAAAATAGCAATATTGAATATTCATGGTATCATTGCTTTCAGAATTTACCCACCGTGACATAATACATTTTAGTTTAAATTGGTTGGGATATGTAATCAAATTCAAATGCTTTGATAATGGTTTTTACTAAGCATCCAATCTGCGTGACTGATTTGAAAACAATAAACAACATTTTGAAACATTAACATTTTTTAACAAATCGTTTATTTTTCGAGGAGAGGATTTATACCGAAGACATAATCTGATATATGAACAATTATTCAATTAATTCTGGCGGCCGATTAATATGGGTACTGTCGCCCCATTAACCAGGATCACTCCAAGTGGTTCGCTTCCTTTGATCTCGGCGGCCGATGCATCTGCCCACCAGCTGTTTGTATGCCGGTTCTGAAAACTGGATCCGGATCGGAAAAAGGTCTCTCTCGAAATATTGGCAAATTACACTGGCAAGTGGGAGGGATGGATTCAAACGTCTGTCACTCCTGACTCCCCGATTTTTCTCATCTCACCCCTCATACCCTTCGTTTCCAGAACTTCATCTCCTTCCCTTCTTTAAAAAAAAACCCTGCAGAGCGTCCCCAAAGTTGACAGGCGAATTATTTTCCTCAGGGCCTCTTGCGTGGAGTTAATCTTAAAAAATATATCTCTTAATTTTAGCTGGCTCTTTCCAAAGACGTCAAATACCAAAAAGCTCAAAAAAAAGAAAGACTCTTGTTCCCATTGACATCAATTGATTTTGCTAACAAAACATTGTCTCATTTAACGGAATGTCAAAGTAGTAATAGTAGTTGACCATAAACTGTCAGTCACTGCGCGGCCGGTTTCATGCAAAACGTAGTTTTGGATTTGAGGCCAAATTACCCAATCAAACTGAAAAATTATTTTTGTAATAAATAGGTATGTCAAATATCTAGCTCGGATAGGAGCTACTTTGTTTTTTGCTTTTAAATGATGAGGTATAGGTAATTAAAGAAATCTGTTTTGGTTCATTTTAGAAGCAACTTTGGATTTTTTTGGTGAGTTATTTATAATTATTAAAAAAAATCTTTCTAATTCTTGGTTTGGTATAATGAAACTAAAAAATTGCTAAAAATGCGTTTCTTTGGGTAGTAATTTTAATATATAAACGACAAGTTTTTGTCACAATGTAATATTACGAGGTAATTTGTGATTTAAATTTTCACCCATCAAAATTGGTTCTAAAAAAAAAAATTATATTTAATCATACAAAAATATAGTAAAATTATATTTTAAAATTGTTTACATTTACTCGCAAATAATTGTCCAAGTTGCCTCTAAAATCATAATATATTAAAATCTTTATATTTTATAATTTAAAGCAAAAATAAATAAATTAGCTCCTGTCCTAGCTAGATATTTGACACACCTTTTTATTACAAAAATAATTTTTCATTTTGGCCTCGAATTCAAAACTACGTTTTGTATGAAACCGGCCCCGCAGCCGTTCCTCTCAACTCTATATTGCTATTTTTCTATCACGTGTGATGTTTAAGGTTTTGCTTGTCAGAATAGACATGAGATACAGAACCGAAACCAAAAGATATCTTCAAAAACTACTCATCTTTCATGGAGTCATTTCAAACAAAGTTAAAATTAAGTCATTTGGAACAAAGTTAAAATTCATCGATTCGTATTTGTAAATCGTAAAAGAAAGTTAAATTAGCAACAACCCAATTAACAGCAATCAAGATTGTCTGAGTTACTACGAAACATTGAATACAATAACTGGACAGGAGCTGCGGTCACCATTCACAGGCGAACAAAAGCCAAAAGCCCGCAAATAATATCGGAAGTCGCTGAGCAAATAATAATAGTGGGACACTGTTGTTTATTCACGGCACAAATGGGATATAAGGAGGTTATTCCTGTAAGGTATATCGAATTCAAGGTTTCCAGAGATACAATAAACTTGCTGGAAGAGATTTAGACTGCGTAGATAAAATTGTGATTTTTTTTCAGACCACGTTTGTCGGTTAGAAATCAGCTGCTCCTCATTCGTAGCTCATGTTAATTAATACAAATAAATGGAAGTTCTTATTTTAATTCCGTTAATATAGGGTCATTCAGTAAGCACGTTCAATTTTAAAATTTAAATAAAACAAGTTGTGTATGAGATATCCACACAAATATTAACTACCTAGCAATGAGTGTGAAATATTGTCGTTCAAATTTCCACCGCGACTTTGCTTGATAGCACGTATTCAAGAGGTCCAATTTTCAATGACTTTTTTGTTATTTGTTTTTGGGGTGTTATGCCGGGTGTATACCGCCTTCTTGAGCCAACGTTTTGGACAACGTTACAATTGCGGTATAATTTTCCGTCCAGTTCACCGCCAGAGGGATCTGTACGGGTTAGAATTCATTTGTATGGATAGTGTGATGCGTATTTTAACACGCACAAAATGGGAATAGGCATCGTATTTTTCAGTGGCGCGTGTTTTTTAATAGCGCGCTATCTAAATTATTTAACAAGTTTGTTTGATTTTCTCATCTTTTTAATGGGGGTTCGCCACACAAACGCACTTAAGAGAAAACCGCCACTGGAAACATGTCCTACATTATTATTATTTTAATATTAACTTTATAATATATCACCCTTTCCTACATTTATAAAACCCAATCCAATCACCGTTATTTTTGATTATATAGAAATTATAATGTATGTAACGTATTTCTGTAATATTTTTTATTCCTTAATATTTATGTAGCTATGTTTGTATATGTACATTTATGTACCTCTATGTCTGTTTCGTTAATATCCTAGTAAGATAGACATAAAAAATCGCATGTATTTAAACTTTTTATAGATAAAGAAAAAAAAATCTATCGTTGCTGAGGATCATGAAACCTAGTCCAATTAGTCCTAGTCCGATGGTGGACAAGGCTCCTCCATTCATCGGGGTTCTGCGCTGCGTGGAGAGCCAAGGGCACTGACGTACCGGACGCCAGTGATAGATGGTCACTCCAACGCGTTGGTGATTTTCCTTTGCTTCTTCTGCCTTCCACTTTGCCAGTGACTGTATGTTTCTCCACGTTGAAGTCCTCGATTTAGCGAAATTCGTGTCCAAAGTATCGATAGGTTATAGGAATATCGTTGTGAAGTGTGTTGTGAATATGGCTGAATATCGTTGTTTTGGATCCCCAGCTCTTCCGTAATGGATACAGTCTGCCTGTCCATGGAATCCTGAGTATTTTTTTCCAACAACACACTTCGGGCCTTTTATCTGCTTTCTTTCACTGTCTATGTGTCTAATTTTATATAGATATATAATGCAAAATCCTGTTGTTCCGTATGTATAATATATATGTATATATTTTTTTTATACAAGAATAATAGGATTTTGTATAATATATCTATTAACTAGTTGAAGGACTCCAGATACTAATATCTACAGCCTGTATGTCGGACCTATATCAACAGCTCATATGTTGGACAAATATCTGTGACCTTCAGAGTGAAGACTAATATCTGCAGAGCTAAGGTCGGATTAATATCTATGAGGGTCCCAGTGGTGACGAATATCTATGGAGCGTAGGTGGGACTAATATCTACAGAGGGCAGCTGTGCAAGAGGTTGTACGGAAAAGCATAAATTACGTCAATTACGTAAAGGCTTAAACGTTTAAAGTACGTACATGAAGTTTTTGCATAATATTACGTATTTTGCTGTAATGTTGAAATTGGCATAGCGCCTGCTCGCGTCAAGGTAAGAAAAACATCCCAGTGTTCAAGTACTTTAGCGGCTACGCTAGGATTGTGTAACATGGTTTGTGATACAAAAGAAAGTTCTTTAAACTGCAAACGCAATATTACGTTATGCCAATATGCTATACATAATTGCAAATCCAATCTCTGCCAGTACTGTAGATATTCGTCTACATCACCTGTTCCGTAGATATTAGTCAGCAGTTTGAGCTGTAGATATTCGTCCTCACTTTGGTTCCCATAGATATTGTTCCAACATACCTCGTATAGATATTAGTCAACACATGGATTCTCATAGATATTAGTCCGCTTCGTTCAGTTTTGGAAATTCCTATAAATATTATTAGACGCCTCCGGTTGAAGTCATTTAAAAAAGTAAGACCACCAGATTGGAAAATGTGAAACATTGTAATTTTTAACGTGTCATTTGTAGTATTTCGCAAAATTGCCATATTATTTTAATTACTATTATATCTGACATTATCCGCATTATCTATGTGCTTAAGGATCATTTCCTCGTGTTTCATTAGGGTCTCGATTAACAATAATTGTCCCCCAGGTACTAAAATTATATTGCATTTCCTCACCTTTCATTAGTGCTTTCCGGCACATTAAACATTCATGGTTCAACTATTCGGCACCCAAAGTGGTTACCCATTGATTAGAGTAAAACGTAGTAAATTTTTTGATAGCTTGAGAAATGCCAAATCGGTTACATACGAATTATGATCTCTATACGTTACATTTGATTTCGGGAGTGCTCAAAGAGATCAATAAATGAAAAAAAATAAACATATTTATTAATCCGGACTAATTTTTCATTAAATATATTTTTGGATGGCTTTGATGGACTGAATAGATTTTTTGGATAACATTACTACAGATCTATACTATATTACTTATAACTTACGAAAAAGTAGTTAGTGGTTGAGGGGCTGAAAGAATTATAAAAACGGTACGAGGGGTTGGTAGAATTCTGAGAGTCAGTTTTTCCAAGAGTGTATTGTTTCACGTATCGTTTCATAGTGCTTTCACACAAACGAAGTATCGAATTCCGTAAGTCTAAACTTAAACTTTAAAGCGGGTTTCCTACAGAGCATCAGACCATCCCGTGACGGATGTTTGAATTCATCCCTCACACTACGGTGCATGGCGATGGGTCGAGAGAATCCTGATGGTGAGGTGATATAGTCTCCTTCAACCAAGCTCTATAAATCCTACCAAAAACATAATTGTGAGGTGAACAGATGGATCCGCCGCCAAGACCTAGAAAACCAAACATATCGAACCACTTAGGGTGACCTATGGCAGAGGTTTTGGTTGTCAAATTAATGGTTCACGGGGTGGTGATATCCAATTTTTGCCTCTCAAGTATTCATCATTGACAACCCTTTTAGACAATGTTTTCGTACTCTCTCTTCCAAACACCATGTCTTTAGAATAAGAATGAAATAATTGCGCTCTTGAGGTGATTTCAAACAAAAACTGCGCTCTCCAAATTATCCAATTATTATTATTAATTAAAGTAGGTATGCATAACATGGAAATTGCGTATTAGTCTTGTTACCTTCACTTACCTTTATTATCTTAAAGCTCTGAAATAACATCCAACGGTACGATCTTATCAAAACACCTAATTTATTACCGAAGAATATCAAGTTATTCGTTCTCAGACGATAACACGCGATAACAAACTCATTTCAATAATATTGTCTGAAAATAGCAATATTGAATATTCATGGTATCATTGCTTTCAGAATTTACCCACCGTGACATAATACATTTTAGTTTAAATTGGTTGGGATATGTAATCAAATTCAAATGCTTTGATAATGGTTTTTACTAAGCATCCAATCTGCGTGACTGATTTGAAAACAATAAACAACATTTTGAAACATTAACATTTTTTAACAAATCGTTTATTTTTCGAGGAGAGGATTTATACCGAAGACATAATCTGATATATGAACAATTATTCAATTAATTCTGGCGGCCGATTAATATGGGTACTGTCGCCCCATTAACCAGGATCACTCCAAGTGGTTCGCTTCCTTTGATCTCGGCGGCCGATGCATCTGCCCACCAGCTGTTTGTATGCCGGTTCTGAAAACTGGATCCGGATCGGAAAAAGGTCTCTCTCGAAATATTGGCAAATTACACTGGCAAGTGGGAGGGATGGATTCAAACGTCTGTCACTCCTGACTCCCCGATTTTTCTCATCTCACCCCTCATACCCTTCGTTTCCAGAACTTCATCTCCTTCCCTTCTTTAAAAAAAAACCCTGCAGAGCGTCCCCAAAGTTGACAGGCGAATTATTTTCCTCAGGGCCTCTTGCGTGGAGTTAATCTTAAAAAATATATCTCTTAATTTTAGCTGGCTCTTTCCAAAGACGTCAAATACCAAAAAGCTCAAAAAAAAGAAAGACTCTTGTTCCCATTGACATCAATTGATTTTGCTAACAAAACATTGTCTCATTTAACGGAATGTCAAAGTAGTAATAGTAGTTGACCATAAACTGTCAGTCACTGCGCGGCCGGTTTCATGCAAAACGTAGTTTTGGATTTGAGGCCAAATTACCCAATCAAACTGAAAAATTATTTTTGTAATAAATAGGTATGTCAAATATCTAGCTCGGATAGGAGCTACTTTGTTTTTTGCTTTTAAATGATGAGGTATAGGTAATTAAAGAAATCTGTTTTGGTTCATTTTAGAAGCAACTTTGGATTTTTTTGGTGAGTTATTTATAATTATTAAAAAAAATCTTTCTAATTCTTGGTTTGGTATAATGAAACTAAAAAATTGCTAAAAATGCGTTTCTTTGGGTAGTAATTTTAATATATAAACGACAAGTTTTTGTCACAATGTAATATTACGAGGTAATTTGTGATTTAAATTTTCACCCATCAAAATTGGTTCTAAAAAAAAAAATTATATTTAATCATACAAAAATATAGTAAAATTATATTTTAAAATTGTTTACATTTACTCGCAAATAATTGTCCAAGTTGCCTCTAAAATCATAATATATTAAAATCTTTATATTTTATAATTTAAAGCAAAAATAAATAAATTAGCTCCTGTCCTAGCTAGATATTTGACACACCTTTTTATTACAAAAATAATTTTTCATTTTGGCCTCGAATTCAAAACTACGTTTTGTATGAAACCGGCCCCGCAGCCGTTCCTCTCAACTCTATATTGCTATTTTTCTATCACGTGTGATGTTTAAGGTTTTGCTTGTCAGAATAGACATGAGATACAGAACCGAAACCAAAAGATATCTTCAAAAACTACTCATCTTTCATGGAGTCATTTCAAACAAAGTTAAAATTAAGTCATTTGGAACAAAGTTAAAATTCATCGATTCGTATTTGTAAATCGTAAAAGAAAGTTAAATTAGCAACAACCCAATTAACAGCAATCAAGATTGTCTGAGTTACTACGAAACATTGAATACAATAACTGGACAGGAGCTGCGGTCACCATTCACAGGCGAACAAAAGCCAAAAGCCCGCAAATAATATCGGAAGTCGCTGAGCAAATAATAATAGTGGGACACTGTTGTTTATTCACGGCACAAATGGGATATAAGGAGGTTATTCCTGTAAGGTATATCGAATTCAAGGTTTCCAGAGATACAATAAACTTGCTGGAAGAGATTTAGACTGCGTAGATAAAATTGTGATTTTTTTTCAGACCACGTTTGTCGGTTAGAAATCAGCTGCTCCTCATTCGTAGCTCATGTTAATTAATACAAATAAATGGAAGTTCTTATTTTAATTCCGTTAATATAGGGTCATTCAGTAAGCACGTTCAATTTTAAAATTTAAATAAAACAAGTTGTGTATGAGATATCCACACAAATATTAACTACCTAGCAATGAGTGTGAAATATTGTCGTTCAAATTTCCACCGCGACTTTGCTTGATAGCACGTATTCAAGAGGTCCAATTTTCAATGACTTTTTTGTTATTTGTTTTTGGGGTGTTATGCCGGGTGTATACCGCCTTCTTGAGCCAACGTTTTGGACAACGTTACAATTGCGGTATAATTTTCCGTCCAGTTCACCGCCAGAGGGATCTGTACGGGTTAGAATTCATTTGTATGGATAGTGTGATGCGTATTTTAACACGCACAAAATGGGAATAGGCATCGTATTTTTCAGTGGCGCGTGTTTTTTAATAGCGCGCTATCTAAATTATTTAACAAGTTTGTTTGATTTTCTCATCTTTTTAATGGGGGTTCGCCACACAAACGCACTTAAGAGAAAACCGCCACTGGAAACATGTCCTACATTATTATTATTTTAATATTAACTTTATAATATATCACCCTTTCCTACATTTATAAAACCCAATCCAATCACCGTTATTTTTGATTATATAGAAATTATAATGTATGTAACGTATTTCTGTAATATTTTTTATTCCTTAATATTTATGTAGCTATGTTTGTATATGTACATTTATGTACCTCTATGTCTGTTTCGTTAATATCCTAGTAAGATAGACATAAAAAATCGCATGTATTTAAACTTTTTATAGATAAAGAAAAAAAAATCTATCGTTGCTGAGGATCATGAAACCTAGTCCAATTAGTCCTAGTCCGATGGTGGACAAGGCTCCTCCATTCATCGGGGTTCTGCGCTGCGTGGAGAGCCAAGGGCACTGACGTACCGGACGCCAGTGATAGATGGTCACTCCAACGCGTTGGTGATTTTCCTTTGCTTCTTCTGCCTTCCACTTTGCCAGTGACTGTATGTTTCTCCACGTTGAAGTCCTCGATTTAGCGAAATTCGTGTCCAAAGTATCGATAGGTTATAGGAATATCGTTGTGAAGTGTGTTGTGAATATGGCTGAATATCGTTGTTTTGGATCCCCAGCTCTTCCGTAATGGATACAGTCTGCCTGTCCATGGAATCCTGAGTATTTTTTTCCAACAACACACTTCGGGCCTTTTATCTGCTTTCTTTCACTGTCTATGTGTCTAATTTTATATAGATATATAATGCAAAATCCTGTTGTTCCGTATGTATAATATATATGTATATATTTTTTTTATACAAGAATAATAGGATTTTGTATAATATATCTATTAACTAGTTGAAGGACTCCAGATACTAATATCTACAGCCTGTATGTCGGACCTATATCAACAGCTCATATGTTGGACAAATATCTGTGACCTTCAGAGTGAAGACTAATATCTGCAGAGCTAAGGTCGGATTAATATCTATGAGGGTCCCAGTGGTGACGAATATCTATGGAGCGTAGGTGGGACTAATATCTACAGAGGGCAGCTGTGCAAGAGGTTGTACGGAAAAGCATAAATTACGTCAATTACGTAAAGGCTTAAACGTTTAAAGTACGTACATGAAGTTTTTGCATAATATTACGTATTTTGCTGTAATGTTGAAATTGGCATAGCGCCTGCTCGCGTCAAGGTAAGAAAAACATCCCAGTGTTCAAGTACTTTAGCGGCTACGCTAGGATTGTGTAACATGGTTTGTGATACAAAAGAAAGTTCTTTAAACTGCAAACGCAATATTACGTTATGCCAATATGCTATACATAATTGCAAATCCAATCTCTGCCAGTACTGTAGATATTCGTCTACATCACCTGTTCCGTAGATATTAGTCAGCAGTTTGAGCTGTAGATATTCGTCCTCACTTTGGTTCCCATAGATATTGTTCCAACATACCTCGTATAGATATTAGTCAACACATGGATTCTCATAGATATTAGTCCGCTTCGTTCAGTTTTGGAAATTCCTATAAATATTATTAGACGCCTCCGGTTGAAGTCATTTAAAAAAGTAAGACCACCAGATTGGAAAATGTGAAACATTGTAATTTTTAACGTGTCATTTGTAGTATTTCGCAAAATTGCCATATTATTTTAATTACTATTATATCTGACATTATCCGCATTATCTATGTGCTTAAGGATCATTTCCTCGTGTTTCATTAGGGTCTCGATTAACAATAATTGTCCCCCAGGTACTAAAATTATATTGCATTTCCTCACCTTTCATTAGTGCTTTCCGGCACATTAAACATTCATGGTTCAACTATTCGGCACCCAAAGTGGTTACCCATTGATTAGAGTAAAACGTAGTAAATTTTTTGATAGCTTGAGAAATGCCAAATCGGTTACATACGAATTATGATCTCTATACGTTACATTTGATTTCGGGAGTGCTCAAAGAGATCAATAAATGAAAAAAAATAAACATATTTATTAATCCGGACTAATTTTTCATTAAATATATTTTTGGATGGCTTTGATGGACTGAATAGATTTTTTGGATAACATTACTACAGATCTATACTATATTACTTATAACTTACGAAAAAGTAGTTAGTGGTTGAGGGGCTGAAAGAATTATAATAAGTGAAATAATATTTATATTTTTAGATTGACCTAGACCTCACGAAGACGCGACTGTTCGGTGGCGGATTTATTAATAAAATAAAATAAGTTTCAGAATCAATGGTTCTTTCATCAGGATATAAAGTATACTAAAACTTATGAGACTAGAGTAGACAAATAATAAGTATGGAAATTTATATTTAAAAAAAAAATGGTTGGAGACGGAATAAATATGAAGTAAGCTGAACACCTGAACTTCGGGCCTTAAAAATATTTTTTTAAATGCAGACTTTTAATGGCTGGAAAAAGGGGTTTCGGTAGTTTAAAGTAAAAACCTGTCTTTAAATATATTCATTAATTTAAATCGAATAAAATAGGTACTCACTTTTAGCCTCATCGATTGTTTAAAAAACGAACAGTTTTCGGAAGCAACCCATATTACCCTTCACCAGGATTTTATTTATTACATTATTTATGTATGTCTTATGTCTAAGAAGTATATAGATACCACTGAAATAGCTCTCTCTACAAATTGTTAAATACATCAATTTTCTTTCACGCCCGTGTTGTTCTAAACTGCGCTTTGCTACCATCACCACTCTCGCAAACTAATAAATAGAAAATACGAAAATATATTGAATTTTCCCCGATAAGCTTGGTAAAATTTTAAAGAAAAAAGGTAAGCGACTGTGTTCGCGAAAGCCCACAACATTTGACTGACATTTTCTTGCTCCAATAATGAAATCAGTGTTTTAGAACCCACTTCAGACGAGGGGTCTGGAACCAGAGTGCTCGGCTCGGCCTTTGCATGAACAGAGCACAGTGTACATGTCAAACTTAATCTCGAGCCGTGCTGGAAGTCGTTTGAAGGGAACTTTCCAACCCCATTCTTTGCCGGAGGGTGGTCGTGCCGCAGGCTAACCGGAAGAAATGTTTTATATGCTTACCAAGAATGTGTTTCCCATCTTCTTAGGGTCATTTGACTGCGGTGATAAAACAGGGCCGGCTCGGGCCGTGTTCAGATTATTGCTTTCTTGCTATTTGTAAGCAAAATACCCGATGGTATTCACTCGAATGAAAATAATGAAATTCACCCCTTTTCGAAGAATGTGGAGATACGGTTTTCTTGTTGAGTTATTCATGTTGTTAAGTTATTGGATAGTTGATTTTGATGTACTTATGCATAACAATGTCATGATATTTCTTCTTAAAAATGGTTTTGTGGCATCATTTAAAATTTATGAAAATAGCCAACTTTCTTTACACCACTATTTCAAATAAAAAAAACATTAAAATTATTAAAAATTAAAAAATAAATAAAAAAATTTTGTCGGGATACAAAGCATAATAAATAAAATAAAAAAATGTTTCCTTTGTATCCTGAGGAAGAAACATTTAGTTTTAAAATATGGCAATGATTTTTAAAAAAGTATTGGGGTAAACAAATATTGTTATATTAATTTAATTAATTCAATACCGTGGTAAATAGGGTTATTAATGTAGTTTCAACATCCTTCAACAGATGTCAGTAGTATGTAGTTTTGAGGAGTCTCAACAGATGTCAATCAGGTTATATTTTAGAAGAGTGGCGACTATCGTCATTCGTGTCTAATGCCTAACGATAATGGAAATAGCTGATGACATACGATAGACAGCAGTGCCCCTAGAGCCTCCAATAGGACGGACGTCTAATCTAGTTAAACATTCATTGTAAACCTTACGATAACGTAAATAAAGTATCTCATAAGTTAAGTATTCTCATTCACTGCGATTGAAGAGCATTACAAATACTATAATAAATCAATTAAATGATACCACAGTGTAAATTAACAATTATTGTTGAAAAAGTTATAATACATCATTTACCATTACCATAATAAAATGTTACACAAAAGGAAACGATAATTTATTTATTTACGCCTATTAAGGCTTTTACATACATATAACATTTTTTACAAAATTATACAAATAAATAGTGCAGGAAACGACACTTGCACAAAAATAAATATGAAGTAAAAATATTATTGAATTTGATCCACTGAATTTACATATGTCTATGTCCACAGAGTATGTAGGTACCTATAAAATATATATTAAAAAAAAATCCAAAATATTTTATTTTGCTTTCAGCCGACAAAATGCTCATAATGTGTTATTAGTCAATTTAAATAGTTTTATCAAATTATTCTCCTACTTGGTGAAATAAACTTCAATAAGGTATGCTTATATACTAAAATTGGTGAACTAAATATATCAACAACATCGGAGTATTTATTTCCTAACTGTTGAATCCGTCGCATAGGAGTGTAATGTTGGGACGTTGATGTTGAATTGCTACAATAATATGGTAGGTACTGTCTTGTGACTGACCTGCCTGGAGTATGAAAAGAGATTTCATATAATAAGTCAGGGGTATCAAACATTGAATTAATGATTTTATACAAACAGGTTAAATCGGAATTCTACGATCAGATAATTTTGTTAAATTTAATTAAGAAAGTAGGTTATCGTAATTTCGGCATTCTCTAGGAATGCTAATTTTAAAATTTATATATCTCAAATATTTATTTTGGATTCTTTCAATCGCATGTGAATGAACCTCATAATTTGGGAACCAAACCGTGGAATTGTATTCTACATGACTCCGTACTAGTGACGTATATAATGTTTTTACAGTATTGACATTATTGAAATCACTAGATATCCTTAAAATAAATCCCAACATTTTCAGAGCTTTATTGGTTATTATTTCTATATGCTTCATAAAGTTGAGTTTTATGTCAAACAAAATACCTAAGTCATTAATTTCTAAAACAGATACTAACGACGTATTGTTAATAGAATAATCTAAAAATATTGGATTCTTTATTCGATAAAACCTCATAATTTGACATTTGCTTATATTAAGTAGCAAGCGGTTATCATGACACCATATAATAAATCTCAACAAGTTATTTGACAATATGTAGCAATCGTTAATGTTTCTGATTGCTTTGAATAATTTCATGTCGTCTGCAAACATTGATACTTGAACATCATTGAAAATATATAACACATCATTAACAAATAATAAAAACAGGATTGGACCTAAATGTGACCCCTGGGGAACACCACTCGGAGCAGTGAATTTGTATGAAAATGTACCATTAATTTTAACAGCCAGTAGTCTGTTGATCAAGTAACCTTTAAACCATTTAAATAGTGAACCACCTATACCGAGTTTATGCAGTTTATTTAGCAATAACTCATGATTAACTTTATCTAACGCCTTACTAAAATCGGTATAAATAGAGTCAACTTGAGAGTTTCTAGACATGGATTCAGATATATAGTTTTGACACGTTACGAAGTTAGTGAGGGTAGATTTTCCTGTAGAGAAACCATGTTGTTTAGGAGAAATGACGTGGTTTAATCGGAAAATAATTTTTTTAAGAAGAATTTTTTCAAAAACTTTAGGAATTGTTATTATATATCTATATTCTATGTGGATAGAGAATAAATTAAGATTATGATCGGTGGTAATGTAACAGTTAGATGTAAGTAATAGGATTTCGGAATACTAGTGGAAATAAGAGAGATTATATAATTCCAATCTAATGAGATCAGTATATTAATCAGTGTAAATTTGAGATATTCTTATTAATAGATACCCCCACCAAGAAAAAGGGTTACGATTATGTGATAAAATAGTTTCTTAAACTAATTATCTTATAGTAAACATATAATAAGGTCTCTTTATTGAAATTTGTTTATGTTTGTGTGGAGGTTTATCATCAATAAAGTTTAACTAAAAATGAGCTCAAAATACAGTGTTAAAGTTGGAAATTAATATTTTTTATTCATGCGAATGCCCATCTATAATATGTACCATAAAATATTAATATTATTTTTAATACCTACCCACGTACTTATAAATTTTTGGACAAAAGGCAAGCTTCAAAAAAAAATTCAATTTTCATACATTTCTTGGAAGTTTCTTGGAAACAAAGCTTCAGAGAATTAATAAACAAACAAATAACCCTTTTTCCAATTTGGGTATTTTTTCATAAGCGTTTTAGTACCTACCTAAATAATATATTGACCATAAATTTATCGAAGAACAACCTTTTTGAGTTTTTCATTCATAATTTAAAATCATTCACCTCCATGTTGGGTGGGGAGAGGTATTACTAAAATAGGTAAACATGTTTTAATTTCTGAAAATTAATTGCGGGTGCTAATAAATCAGCTCCAGGATGTGAATCATTACCATAATGATACAATAATTATTATCAACAATAAAATAAAAATAAAAGAATAATTATTTATGAAATATGCAAAAGTATGCAAACAAAACCTTCGGATTTTCAACAAAGATTTATCGATACGTAAGTAATTATTTTAACACCAATAATTGTGCTTAACATTTTCTTTCACAACAAACTGTATTGATATAGTGTTTGCGGTTTTTTTTTATATTTCATTAAGAATAAATTATCTTTACATTTCCTTTATGATCCATAAATTACTTTTACATTACACATATTACTATATTGCATCTATTATTGTATTGTTCACCCATCACATTTAGAAAGATAAATATTCTAATCAAGTCCTTGTTAATCCGTGAAACAAACATATTTTTCAAACCACTCGCTTTACATTTTTCAAAATTCAACAAAATTCCATACCGCCAGATCTTACCGGTACACGTAGAAAACATCGTGGGCGTGCGTAAAACAACTCACCAAAGTTTCATCGCAATCGGATGAATAATTTAGGAAATAAATTCATAATGCCAGAGCTCACTGTTATATACAGGGTGTTAAGGTAGGTACTTTGATTACTTTAACCAGTGATTCCTGACATTATTTGAAGAAAAAATTTAAATAAAATTTCGGTCTCCGGTGAAAATATTTTTTTTTAAATAAAAAAAAAAAAAATAGTAGGTGTTGGATAGTTGGGGACGAGGTAAGTGATGGGGCGGTTAGTCAGCTGAGTGACCAGTGACGTCATGTGGAAGATTTTTTTTTGTTTGATTTTGAAGAAAAATAATTTTTTTAAAAATGTCATCAAAAAAGTCACCGGACACCAAAATTTCCATTGTGGGCATGCGCACATCAAATCACCAAAGTTTCAATGCAATCATCGGATGGTAGGTTTAGGAATACATAAGGGACAAACAAAGTCAAACATTCATTTTTATATATTAAGATTATAATTGTAATGGCAATACTCCCCATCTCAAAAATAGAAAATTTCAAAACTTACATTAAGGAATGGTTCACCACAAATTTTACTTGTTCTGATATCCAATTCCAGAGTATTCTTTTTAGGCCACCCAGTTTTTACAGCACACGACTGTATTAGATTTCACATGGATTACCATGTAAATGTGATTTAAGACCCTCTTTCTTTTTGTAGCATGAAATATCTGTTTATATTAATGCTGTTTCATCTTGGTACTATGTACGTTTTTAATAATCTCGTTCTTCTCGATCTTCAAATTTATACTAAACCTGAAGGAATATTATGTATATCGTTTCGTAATAAAAGCAATTAAAATTTTTGTAATTTTATACGAAGTAAAATCCTTGTGTACATGGGTAAGTAAGTAATGTGAAATATCCCTGCGTAATGCGTAAAATTATTAAAGTTCAATGAACTTTGCAAATTCAAGATTGGAATTACTATTACATTAGAATGCGATAAAGTCAGAATCAGGATTATTTTATGAATTAATAATTTATTATTAATTGGAAATGTGATTTTCATTTGTTCATATGCTTGACAGTTGGTTTGATGAATTAATAGAGTAAAGACACGTTACTAAGACAACGCGCGTGGCTTCACTGAACTAGGTCCAGTGGACATAAGTTAGCGGCCTGCTCATTTGCAAGGTATATGCATGATTATCATTTTTAAGAGCGATTTTAAATTTTTATTCAATAAGAACGATTAGTATGTGTCTTATATTTTTTATGGGATAGATGTCGTGGGATATTATCATTGGAAAGAGTTCGTAATTTTGGAAGTTAAGAGGGTATTACCAGAGAATACCGAAAATTAGTCATTTTTAAATCAAATTCTAGACTTTTTGAGTATTTTTTACAAAAAAACATTATTTGATTTTGAAAGATTGTTATTTTATCTGGTAAACGCATTTTTTAAATTTTGTAAAACTAAGTTAATTTTTAATATACTAAGGTTATACCGTTGGTCGTTGGCAGATTTGTTTAATTTTCAAACGACATTTTGTATTATAAAACACAAATTTCAAATCATATCATACAACAAAATAAATCAATACATAATCTAGTAAACACATTTTTCAGGATTTTAATTTTAGTTAAATTTAAATCATTGAAAAATAATTCCGAGAACGTGTTTTGTGACGAAATGACCTCAGTTTTTCTATTTATTTAAGGTCTTACAAACTAAAATATTTCAGATTTTTTTTACACCTTTATTTAGTTTAGACATTATTTAAAAATCGTAAATACTTATGGTCAAAAAATACTTACAAGAAGTACTCGATATTTAATAATTTATCATCGTGCGTTTTGAGCATTTTTATTGCTTACTTGAATGTAGGTATACATGTATATTAAAACAAATTTTGAATGAATTTAAAAATTTTATATGGGGAATAATCGATCTTTCTCATGGGAACCTCCACGTACAGTTGCAAGCATTTTTAAACTTTTATTCTCAGCCTCTGGTCAAATGCTAATCGATTGGTAAATATCTTCTTTTGAAAGGCAGTGTTCCTGACGAAAATATCTTTCTCGCAGGAAAATTTAATAAAATCCACAATTATTTACGGTAAACACAATTCGTCTTTATTTGGAGTAAGTAAAATCATCAGTTCAATAATAGAAAGACAGTACAAAATTTCAACAATAACTTTACGAGTACTTTAACAATGACTCAAAGGAAATCTAATTGTTTCCTCGACCGCTTATTAAACCTTTTAACACAAGGGTTACGAGTCCTATTCACTCTGGGTTAGCTGAAAGTAATTCAGGCCTGCCAGAGATTTTACGTTTAAGATGCGTCGTTTGAACCGGGAGGCAAATTTAACTTTTTAGGGTTCACACATGGCATTATATCTGTCATCCCAGTTGTGACATCCCTTCTAGGGGCCATATCGCCCCTAATTGGTAAGGGACGAGGCGATGCGGGAATGGGAGAATATTCGAGATCGAATATCTCTCATATAATTTACGCGAGAAATATGTGGCTTGTTACGTCTCGTTTTTTAAATACCTTCACAAATCTACTACCAAAATATCCTGTCAATTTCAATTTCGTGGGTCTGCGATAGTTAAATTGAATAAAAAAATAAATTTATTAACTTCACTTTTATTTTTATACCTATTGCCTACCAAGTTTCGTTACTATCTTAACTTCTCCAGGGAAGTATACTAGAATTTATTGTAGAGTATTATACTGCCTTGAATAAGCTATGGTTGTAGCGAAACCTGGGGGCCTAGTCTCGATCTTTCGGTTTCACAAACAAGCACGTTTGCCGTTTAACCTTTCTTGACAGTGCTGTCAACTAAGCGATCACGGTTTGTATTTACTGAAATATCTTTGTAAATATACTAAACATAGAGTTCAAATTTTAGGTATTCCTCCACAATACATTTATGTATTGGATTAAATAAATACATTACACTAATATTTACTGAGTGTACAGCATCAGCGCGAGAAAGTTTTTAACACGGTCAGAGGAGGGTTAATACGGATTCGTGACGTAGCTAAACCCGCGTTACGGGCGCTGTGAGAGATATAGACTAGGCCCCCTGGCCCGCTAGCACACTCGATCAATAAGGATTGATAAGATAACTTTCGGTAACTTCTCATAGTTCCCTAGAACAACTGCAAATCGTTAACGTGCAAACAACAGTTGATGTCGAATATATTAAGGAACTTAGTCATTTTGAGCTGTTACTTATTCGTTATCGATCTGCAGTCATTCTAGGGAACGATATTATCCTATCAATCCTTATCGATCAAGTGTGCAAAGGTCGGCAATAGGTATGAAAAACGAGGATGATGTTAAAAAAGTTATTGTTCCTTATCAATCCTATCGATCCCATCAATCCTTATCGATCGAGTGTGCAAAGGTAAAAAGTTATTGTTTCATTTTAAATTAGCATGAGAGAGATTTTTCAAATAATATGCTTTGAATGAGAGTCCATCGTCAAAGCGCTAATATCTCCTTTCCTACCTCTAAAGGGCTTCATTGGCACGGCGAACTTTTTATCCTTACAAAATGTAAGAATAAAAATCAGCGTTTGACTTAATGGCCGACAAATGTGCACATAAAAGGAACACGAGAAGCGAACATTTAATGTCAGGACTTAAATTAAAATGTGACAATTCTCCTTCCACGTCTCCGAAGTTTCTAGGGAAGTGTTTGCTGGGAGAATGATTTTTATTACGTTTTTAACCAGAGTGTTTCAGTCTGAGCTTCAAAGGGGAGAATTTCATTAAAATAAAATGTTCTGCCGATATTTGTCTGAACCATGTAGGTATTATGTACTTATGAAAAGTTATATGAATAAATTCTCGCTTCGTTCCCTATCGTATTGAATCATTATTATACTTGATTTCACATATTTTTTATTGAATTTGTTTCATCTGCCAATGAACACTGACGTGTGTCATGTGCTCCTTTTATTGAAGAAAGAATTAACTTTTCTAAAAGATCGAGCAAGATTATTAAAGAAAAGTCTTGTCTTATACATCACGATATATTTTATCGAAGAAAGCAATAACTTCGTTGCTTCGGAAATAATTTGTAGATATGATATGTGTTAAGTATGAACTTCGATTTCGGTTGTAAATTGTATAAATTATGATAATATGGTTCAAGACAAAGTAACTTTTTATTTAATTACAATAAACATAATATTTTTAATGTTAAACTTTTAACAAAAATTCCGTTTAATAATGCCTATCTAGGTACAACATCACAATGAATGATGTCAGTGAATAATTATTTGTAATATGAAAATTAAAAAATGGTTTATTTTTATTGTTTTCAAACGCACATTATTATGTTTAGCGTCGTTGTTTTTTTTTTATTTTATACGGAAAACAAAAAATTTACAATTTTAAAGTTATTGGAGGCTCGTGGCTTTCGAGTGCGATAGAGCGCTAGAAAGATTTGACATTATTGATTTTGTTTTAGTCCAAAACAATATTTTAATTGTATTCTGAAAATTGTTTTTGTATAACGATTTTTGAATTTTCAATTTGGCGGTGTGCTGCACCGATTTCCTGAAAATATTTACACAAAAAACCGAATTGAAAAATAAAAAAAACAATTTCAGCTACAAAATCAGAAATGCCGCTTTTAAAATATTAATCACCCACAAAAGTCACTAGCCGCCAATAAGTATGATATAATTGAACCAATAATAGTTTAAAGTTTTGAAGAAATTTATTTCACTTGTGGGGTGTTATGTAATTTTTATTATTCTGCTACCGGTTTCGACACATCCATGTCATTCAGTGACAATCTTAAAACTTACTTTAAAAATAAACAAATTGAAAAATGATTACATTTTATTATGTGGGGTAATGGGAATGATGATTTTGGGGAGGGGGAGAACGGTGGGAGAAGTCAACATAACAAGAAAACATTATCAGTAATGTACACAAATTAAGTAACAAATGTAAGAATACAATAACATGTGAAATATATAAGAATTCAATAACATGTGAAATGTATAAGAATACAATATCATGTGAAATGTATAAGAATACAACAACATGTGAAATGTATAAGAATACAACAACATGTGAAATGTATAAGAATACAATAACTTGTGAAATGTATAAGAATACAATAACATGTGAAATGAATCTCTTCAAAATAAAATGATTAGAAATCGTTACATAGTTAATGACCAAGATATACAAAAAGTTAGTGATTTATTTTAGGTTCGAAGTTGTGAGGTAAAGAGTTGAATAAATCGAATTCACTGTATGAATTGTTAAAAAATGTATGAAGCGAAGTGAATAGATGTGTTTTGTTTTGAGTTGGTGTTGCATTGAGGGAGTCAAGTAATTAAAACAAGTAATTTTTTTTTTAATAAATCTGTATTATAGCATTGTTTTCTTTGCAGGACAATCGCGCTCACCATAATGCCGAAAGCACAATACGAGCAGGTGAAAAAGATGGTACCTTTCCTGACGAACCAGAGCGAGGATTGCTTGAACCTCAACATTTATGTTCCTGGAAGCGGTAAGTCAATAATATACAGTGCTTTGTTCGGCTTGCAATCATCATTTAAATCAACTAAATTGCGGGGATTGAATGCACAAATTTCAGCATAAATTCCTAATGTGCAGGAATTAAATATAAACTCGGTAGTCTTATCGAAACAATGAATAACCACGTAATGAAATAATTAAAATTGTTAAAGCTCTCAGATTGTAGACTTATTTCAGATTTGATTTAATTTTTTTTAATGTTGATGATTTTATAGAAAGCCCTGTTTTTTAAGCTTAATTACCTTTCCATTCACCAACGAAAACTGCTCAACCTAAAATTATTTTTAATTGCAACAACTATATAAGGACTGAGTCATTTAGATGCTTACTTGTACCAAGATTCCATGCAATACTTTGTCAGATAGAGAAGATGAGTTCAACTGCACGGAATATAGTCACAAAATTCTATAATAACTTACTTCAATAAAAATAGTAAATATTAGCATAATATCTACTATTCTTCTGCAAAGTTTCTATAAAATTTAATTAGCATAATTTACATCTTGATTACTGTTCCACAAAATTATTTTGTATATCACATGTTTGTAAAAGACCATATGGGCTAATAGTAATATAAATAAATAAATACGCATTGTAGCTGAATCCCAGTCAATTATATATGTGTACTTGATTTAAAGTTAGATAGAAAATAATATAATTCACCTGTGTTAAACATTTAAAAAAAGCTTGTTAATATTTTACTGGTAGTGATTAGAAAAATACCATATTGGATATTATTCATACATATACACAAGCATATGAGCTATTTGTACAACCTTCAGACCTGCCCAAAAAAGTAATAGCTATTTTTACATTTTCGTACAAAAAAAACACATTATTGGTACACAACTTTATTCATTTTATAAGTCACAAAAATAAAAAATTAAACACGATAATATAATATTAGCAAATAATTGTTT
The DNA here is from genome assembly GCA_951813805.1 of Limnephilus auricula. Classification (NCBI taxonomy): domain Eukaryota; kingdom Metazoa; phylum Arthropoda; class Insecta; order Trichoptera; family Limnephilidae; genus Limnephilus; species Limnephilus auricula. The sequence continues at coordinate 39,723,987 of OX638392.1, read as the reverse complement.
GAGTTGAGCCTGTTCCGAGGAGGCAGGAATTAATTCCAATTTGAATATATTAAGGAGACGAGGAGAAAAAATAAAATGAAAAAGGTAAATAGATAAATAGAAATGAAAAAAAAAAGAAATAAAAAGAAAGAAACGAAAAAAAGGAATAAAAGTAATTGAGAATGAAATAAAAAAATACGGGCGTGGAGTGTGTTGTTAAATTATTGTAGAAGTTATTTGTCCGCAGTATATAGGGTGTTAAGCATCGAACTTGACTTACTTTAACCAGTGATTCCTGCCATTATTTGGAGTATAAAATGTAAATGAAATTTTCGTCTCCGGTGACTTTTACGATGTAATTTTTTTTTCAAAAACTTTTTCTTCAAAATCAAAGAAAAAAAAAATTCTTCTACAACCAACCCCCCACCTGCTGAATTTTATGTTTTTGTAGAAAAAAAATCTTTAAAAATGTCACCGCAGACCAACATTTAATTTACATTTTTTACTTCAAATAATATCAGGAATCACTGGTTAAAGTATGTCAAAAATGATGCTGAACATCCTGTATAATTCCTTTGTTGGCTATCTTTGTGTGAATTTTGTGTTATGTTATACATTTTTTGTAATTGTCACTTACCTGTTAAGTTTAATAACATTTTTCATTCAAATGCAAGTAGGTTGATATCCCAGGATGGATAGTAATACAATAAGGTGTGAGTCTATGGCATCCCCAATAGGAGTACGTTGTGATGCTGACGGTTGTCGGGATGGAGATGAGAATAGGAAGGTGGGGAAGTACCTTGCTTTTTAGGTAAAGTCATCAAACACGGCTAATACCATTTCAAAGCCCCAAAGAAAAAGAAAAAAAAAATGTAAATATAAAATTCTCACATGGATAGTCAACTAAGACATCATATACTGCAGACAGATAACTTCTACGATATTATAACAAAACACTCCACACCTGTATTTTTTCATCTTTCTTTCTATTTATTTTTATTCCTTTCTTTTCTATTTCTATAATTTATTTCATATTTATTTATTTCTTTCATTTCTATTTATCCATTCAAATTTCTCATTCCATAATATTCTTCTCATTTCCTTAAGATGTTAAAATTAGATTAAATCGTCACAGCTCAGTAAGGCTAAGCTTAGTCAGGTGGTTTATATAAAAAAGGTATTTGTATATATTTTATCATTTTGGTTAAAAAATAATATTTTTTTAAAATTGTGTGCTTACTCAATTTAATTTATAAAAATTTACTTGCAAACCAGAATTCGATAATAAAAATTAAAAATAAAATATTCGCATAATACATACCTTAAAAAGATAGGTCAGTTGTTTTAATAGTTTTCCCTTTTTCCCGTAGGTTTTAACAATTTAATTAATATGACGATGCTCTCTGCATTACAAATGTGTGTGGGATTTGCGCCTCCCCAATAACAGTTGTTTTAACCGATACCCGAGTAAAGCGGGTGACTTGATAATGTTATGCAATAACGATCCAAGTTACCCCCGATAGCTGATTACGTATGCAACGGAGACATTCGTTAGGATCCCAAGGCATTCGTGCAGACATAAATTCTCATACTTGTGGTCAGACGCCCGACCATTCTTTCCCTTGGGACAACAAGGTTCTATATGATAATTTGACAAAAATTCAATTCTTGGACCAAGGTTCTTAGAATATTTTTCTCTTCAAAACCTATTATAAAATATGTCAAACATTCATTTAAGTTTGCAGATAATTATGGAACGAAGTTATATTTAAAATACTTCATATTTTTTTTTTTTTACAACCAGGTTTCATTTGCAATTTTAGGAAGACTTAATCCTATTTAGGTATAAAACTTTTTATTTATTTTTAATACAAAAAAGTTTAATTTAGATATTTTAAGTACAATTTAGTTCTATCTGTAGTAGATTAAATATTTTTGGAGCAACATGGTGTCATTTGCGCTGTTCCTACTTCAAGCTGATATTCGCTTCGGACAGCAAGGTTCGTCTGTCTGAAGTTTAGGACCAGTTGTTTCGGAAAATTTCACGATCGAATTTCCCTCAAATCGACATTCACCGAAAAATTGGGTTGTTTCAACCTCCGTCAGAAGAAATTTCATCGAAAATTCCATAGGACCAGTTGTTTCGGAATTCCCTTCAAATTTGAATTTCCTTCAAATCGTCATTCACCGAAAAATTGGGTTGTTTTTAACTTCCGTCAGCAGTGAAAATACTATAGAAATGTGATGTGAATGTGATCAGCCGAGTCCGGACGGATAGCGAAATAATGGGAGGCGCATGCGCAGACGTCAAAATTGTGATTCGGCGGGGAACACTTGAATAAAATTTTCAAATTTATCGAACGTTATTTGGAGTTGAAACAACTTTTTTCGTATTTGAAATATAGGAAGACGTGATTGCGTGTCAAATTTGAAATGAAAAAAGAATCTTTTCATTTTTGAAACATTTCCATAAAATTTTCCTTGAAATTTCTTCTGACGGAGGTTGAAACAACCCAATTTTTCGATGAATGACGATTTGAAGGAAATTCAAACGTGAAATTTTCCGAAACAACTGGTCCTTAGTGTTTTATTCGGGATTCAAACTTTGAACCTTTATCTCAGTTTCATACGAATGGCAGATCGAACGTTGGCATTCTAAGGGAACGTATACTCTTCGGGGAATATTTTCTTATTTTATATTGTTTCCGTAGTCTCACTGACTCTAATACAGTTTGTTCTTTTTTTATTTGAATATATTCCCTCGCTTTGACCATTATATTCCCAACCATGCTTGGCGAGGACGTTCACAAAATAATATTGTGTTATAAGCTTTATTTAGTTTTGTCATAATTTTTCGAGTAGTATGGCATTTTTTCGAAAGTATTTCCGAAATGCTCACAAAGAAAGTTGTTTTACGAATTCTTTCAATTCCGAAGAATTCGAATAAATCAACAGAGTCTGGTCACACAGTTTTGATCCGGTAACATAAATACAATTTGTTATTACCGAATGATATGAGACTTTCCTAAGAATTTTTGTAATACATGAAATCCAATCTTTTCGCTGAACTATTATGTTACTACTTAAATACCGACTTGTTAAATACCAATTTTTATAAGAAAAAAATCTCTTTTTATAACTTTTGAAGGCAATATGTCATTGAAGAAGAAGAAAACACTAATAATCTATTTTCGTTGTTTGTTTTTGGGGTGTTATGCCGTGTTGTGCTACCTCCTTCTTTAGCCGACGTTTCGGACAGCGTTGCAGTGTCCATCATCAGGGCAGATCCCACACAACACCCCAAAAACAAACAACGAAAATGCTTTTGGCCGTGAAAATCTAAAAACGTATCTGACTAATAATCTAAATTAAAATATGAAAATGAACAAGACACCGAAAAATAAAAAAAGCGGTCGCAACTGGGACTCGAACCCAGAACCACTCGTCTTATTGGGAATTGGCTGAAACGGTAAAACCGCCGGTAAGAAGAGAGGTTCTGGGTTCGTATCCCAGTTGCAACCGCTATCTTTTATTTTTCGGTGTCTTGTTCATTTTCATATTTTAATTTAGATTATTAGTGTTATCTTCTCCTTAACATAAAAAAAAAACACACACAAATTGGCCAAAGAAACGCAACTACCTCAATGACGTTTCAATTTTCAAACTTTTTTTTGGCAGGTAGGTACCATGACATTGAAAAAATAGGATAAAGAAAATCAAAATAAACGATGATTTCATATATGATCAAATAATCTTTTCCTACTGAAGCACCGTCAAAGTTAGCCACCCAGTCAAAGTTAGCCACCCAGTCAAAGTTAGCCACCTGTTCAAAGTTAGTCACCTCATTCAATTAATGAGATATTAGTAACATGAGCAATAACATTTTATATTAATCGGTTTTGGAAGAACCATTATTTAATAAAAACAATAATAATTTTAAAAAGAAAAAATAAGACTATAATAGGTAAAGTTTAAAACCAAGTAGGTAGGTCTTATTTGTTCAACAATGTAAAATAATTATGGAAGTTGTTGAAATACAAATATAATAATGTATCATAGTATATATTTCCAAGACATGAACACTACTGAAGTACACTTTACAAACAAGTATCATGAGAGGGACCCTCCCGATCCTTAAACTAGTTTCCAAGTTTAGTGTGGTGGCCGCTATACAATTTTCCGTAAGAATAAATATTTTGCGGATACGTCTTTTAATTGGTGTCGTGCTTTACATAGAAATATTGAATAATTTCCATTAAAATCAAAAGGATGGTTCGTCTTCAATAAATGATTAGCAAACTCCCAGAAACTATTACTGTTTAAACCTCTCATTGCTCCTTTATCATAATTTCAAAGCACCTTCAAGTTTGCACCATAAAAAAATCTATTATCTTTATCATTTAATTTATAGAATGCATATTTTTTACATTTTTTAAGTCTCTATCCTTATTATTGACTATGGAATTAAAAAAAAAATATTGAAATTTTTTGATACAATACAAATTCATAAAATAATGTAAGTTATATAATATAATATAATATACTTAATATAATTTTAATAAAAATACAAATAACTTTATTTACATCACTTTTATTTATACAAAATCAACATGTTTCATGAACGATGTTCCATCATCAGGATTAAATGTATACTTAACTTAAGAATTAAATATAGATCACATACGGGAGGAAAGGGCAGAAGGAAGGAGAAGGGGTAAGAGTGGGGGAAGTTTATTAAAATTAGGGATTTCAAAGTCATTAGCAGGAAAAGACCGGCTAAGTGAGAAAAGGTTCAAAAGAGGGTTTACAAAAATTTGCTGCTTATAATTATGTCTGCTTTATTATTTACTTTTTTTCTAATTTATAAAATCTCTAAATTATTTATCTGTGATGCCTTATAACCCGTATGTAATATTTGAAGTCCATGGTTTTTCTCAACATTATGATCATTTTTTAATAAATGATCTGCGAACTAAGATTCGCTATTGCCATTTAATGCCCTGAGATGTTCTTTAATCTTTACTTTAAAGTATCTATTCGTTTTTAATATAATAATGTATGAACAAAAAAGATCCCACAAAGGCAAATGCCCGAGCGTGGGTATAATATTGATTTTATTATAATTTTATGGTTAAAGTGGAGATTTCAGAATCAAATATAATTTTAGGTAAAAAGAGTAACGCGAAATTAAAAATCACAAACACAGCAAGCAATAGAATATTTGTACTTTAAAAGTTGTCTAATTTATTTATTTATTTATTTATTAAAGAATTTTATACATAGTGTACATATTGTGTTATTTCGCCCGCCATGCTAGGGATGTCCCTGTGTTATGGCGGGTGAAGTATGCAGATTATATGGGTAATGAAGTACATTTACTGATAATATAATAATTATGATGAGGTTTACAGTTAATGCAGCAATGAATTTATGATAATGAAATTTACATATAATATAGTAATTGATGATAATGATGTTTACAGGTAATACATATAACAAGGAATTTATGACAATGAAATTTACAGATAAAATAATAATTGATAGATGAAATTTACAGATAATATAACATTGAATTTATGTTAACGAAGTTACAGATAATAAAATAATTGATGATAGTGTAGTTTACGGATAATATGACAATGAATTTATGGAAATGTGGGTTACAGATAAATAATAATTTATTTATAAGTTACATAGTATGATGGTTGATAAATTGAATTATAATTTACTAAATTATACAAATTAAATATATAAATATATAAATATTAATTAAATTATACAAATTAAATATATAAATATTAACAAATTAATGATAAATATCATTAATTTGTTTGTTAAATTCTGCACGAAAAAAATATCTAATTCAGTGGTTTTTAGCCAAAGTATTTATTAAGTTTATTATTTGTATGAAATGCCGACAGTATTGCATTTCGTATATTCTTTGTTATAAAATTGGAAATTTCATTAATTAGAAACATTATTTTTCACCTGATCTTTTTGTAAGGGGTAAATATACGACTTGTTTTTAAATTATTATTGAATTTTTGTTTAGAATTTTTTTGCTTAGTTAGATAAAATTGTATTAAAATTTTTTGTGGCGATTTCTCTTTTGATTTTCTTTGTTGTGTGTACCAGTTTCCCGCAATAGAGCTTTAAAATAATTGGTTAAAGGTTAAAGCACAGCCCACTCTAAGCATGTGTGTAGATTATAAGATAACAAATACCTAACTATTCTATCTAAAACTAACGGCTAAACATAATTATTGTAGGTACTCGTACATTCCTGAAACTATAGGCATTAGATGGCACGGGTTATGTAAATACGTTACATGGGTACTAGTAGATAATTAAACTACGAATTTGAGTGAAATTCGAACTATTTTGATATGTTAATATAATTGAATGTCAATTGCATTCAAATTAAATATAATCCACTCCATTAAATAGATTGATTAAGTTGAGACAGAGAGTACCACTATTCAAATACTTCAGTAAATATTTAACTGGGAAGTTATGCCGGGAGCTAGCAGCATATGATTCAGTATTAAATACTCCGTATAACGAATTGCAAATTATAGTCTGAGAAAACAATTTAAGTTTTCAACACTTTGAGCTTGGGAATTGTCGAGGAATGTGTTTGAGTCATGAAGTGTGAAAAGATGGTGAAAGTTCCCGGGAATCTATGAGAAGCTCGTCTTAGTCGTATGTAGAAATGCTCTGGCGGGGTGTATTTAACTTAAGTAAAGTTTCCCCTTTTGGTAAGTACGTAATAGGTTGCCATAAGTTGGCACTATAAAAGTTAAGCGAGAAATTTCGAACTTTATACATGGCAATATCCATTAAGATTCTAATAAAATACTACTTCTATCTGAGTAGGGGCATTGGATAAAAAGTTGGAACGAAAATAATACGTAATAAAGGAGCGAGGAAGGTGCTGCAAATAATGAAAGAAGATAAACGCTCAAGATTGTGTATACTTTATAAATCTGCTACACTAACAGAATCTTTGAACACAAGTTTTATTCAAAAGCTACTTTAAAAATTTATTGTTCCACATGTTATTTGAAGTTCGGTATTGTTTGGAAAACAATTTGAATATTGCTTAGAGATATTGCCTACAATGACCTACAAACACCGATATCAAGAAGGCTTCCAGGAGGTTTTGCATGAACTATCGATAAAACCTTATATCAATGCCATATTGACCAAATCCGTCATATAAGTTATCAATATTTGCAAGCCAGGTCTACGATTTTTAACAAATATTACAACCGTTAATTAATAAAATTTAGCGTGGCCTCCATAGTAACAGAGTTTTAGTTAACTATCAAAATACACTTATTTTTTTTTACATTTACTCCACACGGGAGGCCATGAAGAAAATTATATAATTCGCAAAATTACTGGTTTATTTAATGAACGCATTGTACTAATAAAGATCCTAGAAATTAAAGTAGTACTGTACTCATCATAGACTTAAATAAAGCGTGTATTACTTTCTCATCTTTGAGACACGAAAATGGTTGAAATATGATTATAGATCTCATTAACTAATTATCTCCCGTTTAGTGACAAAATGTAAGTGCAGACTGCCAATGAATATTTATGTTATTATTTCAATTCAATATTATCAATTTATTAACATTTTTACGTAATTCATAGAAATAACAATGTTTCCGGCGTATATTGATTTCTTATTTATTCCCTGTCAATATTAGTTCGGCTGTCAACGGTAAAACCGATTATGGATATCGATACAAAACCATCGGGAGTTCTGCCGATCCGATAATGTAAAGTTATTGATTTCACCGCTAGAGCTCCAACATGACATACAAAAATGGTTTTCAGCCAAATTTCTGAATTTCCATAAAGAGTCATATTATATGAAGAATGAAGTTGTATGAATGCGATTGAGACAAGGAGTTTAAGCCAAGCCCGAATTGTTTGGCGGTACGTCCTCTCTGCCTACCCCTGCGGGGAAGCCGCGTGATGGTTAGTTAGTTAGTGAGTTTTAGAATAGGTATATGATATGAAAATAACTTACACATCGCATAAAACTCTCGTTAAAACCCCGGAGCCGATTTGTTAAAGAGCTAAGTTCCTTCACCCCAATCAGCATCCCAAAGATGACACAGGCCCCGACGGAAATAATTTTCCTCCGGGCCTCTTGTGTGCAGCTATTGTAAAGGACGAAAATAATTAAATTATTCCTTATATAATTTTTCTGCAAATTTAGTTCAACTAACATAATATAATAGGGAATGTTGCTTCACGTGGCAATAGAAGTACACGGAGAAAAATGTTATTCGAAAAAACGATCACTTTAATAGTAATAACGGTTAAAAACGGGACTGAATTTCTCACGAATAAATTAACAGTGTTTCAATGTTTATTGTCCGGAAAATGTAAGAAAAATTTGTTGGTATATGTACGAAATTACGTATACCAACAAATTATTCTTACATGTTCCCGCCAATAAACATTGAAACCCTGTTAATTTGTTCGTGAGAACTTCAGTCCCGTTTTTAACAGTTTTTACTATCAAAATGATCGTTTTTTCGAATAACAATTTTCTCTGTGTACGATAGCGCCAATTCGAAATTCTAAGTTCTGAAACTCTAAATTTAAACTGAAACGTTAAACTCTTTTTAAAATGTATTCAGATATAATACATAATATAAGTATACCTGCACTTATATGGTTATTAGGAGAAATAGTATAATCTTTTTATAGTGGTTATCTTTGGGTAAAAACCAACTTACATGTGTGGGTATCGTACTATATCGTTTATCATAGTTACTATTAATTTATTTAAACACAAAAGTAACTTTTACAATGCGTATATTTTTTTCAGTGAATATTATATAATTAAATGAAACCAGTAACTTTGTGTACTTACTTATATAATCACAATTATCGACATGTTTCTTCGGCAGGATAATAAGAACATTCAACAGTCAAGATAATAATGTTCTTATTATCCTGACGAACAAACCCTCGGTTTCGAAACATGTCGATAATTGTGATTCTGTAAGTGGTGTACACAAAGTTATTTTTTTCATTTACTTGAAAATGACACCACAATGTGAATCTGCGAAGATTAAAAAAGTAAATCTATATTAGCCTATTTTAAATGTTATTCGTCTAAGTTCAGTAGTTAAAAAAAAATTGAATGTCAAGAATTGAATCGAACCAATAAAAAAAGAACAAAAAAAAAATCCAGTAGTAAATCTAAAGTTTTACTCTAACGGTGAAAATCAAAACATCTTCAAACATGAATAAAACGAATATTAGCCAATCAGCCAATTAAAAATATGCCAGTTATTTTTGTTTTGTGTTTTTTCTCCTTCTTAAATACGATAGGAGCCTTTTTGTCTAATTCAGTGAAATAATAACAGTGGAATGGGCAGTTAATGCCACACTTTCTACTCTGAACTAACAAACTAAGTAACTATCTCATTTCTCCACAATAAACCACTCCAATTCTTCAATAGAGTAGACAGAGAGGTTGGAATGCCATATCTACAATACCTTCTAAATCATCATTCCTCAGGTTTAAATTTAAATCATAAATTATATACATGAAATAATAATGCTTAAAATAGAGCTGGACAGGGTGATATGGGATGTAATTATTATTACATGGCATACTTTAACAAATGACTCCTTCTTCTTCTTCTTCTTCTTTCGTATGGTGGGGGGGTCAGAGGGGGACATCTAGGTCTGCGAGCCAGTCCAGGGCCTCAGGCGTCGCCCTGTGGACCTCATCAATCCCGCCGGGGAATGAATGGAGCGGGCATTCGTTGACCACATGTATGGTGGTCTGCACCGCACCGCATTCGCACATCGCCGACTCTTTAAGGCCCCATCTATGCATCATATGGGCACAACGGCTATGGGAGCACCTTATTCTATTGATGGCGGACCAGAGTTTGCGAGGCAATGAGAACCCAGGCTGTCTCTCAGTGGGGTCTTGTACGAGATGGGCATTTTCCACGTTGGCCGATTGCCACTCAAGTTTCCACCTGTCTTCAGGGTTGAGGGGTGATTGGAGGAGTCTTTCTCCTTCCGTCCAGAAGGGTTTTCGGGACTTCAAGCGGCATGCCGGGTGGGAGACGACATCGTCGTGCAAAGGGATTGCGATTTTTCGCAGCGCCTTCTTGTATTCCCTCAGTGTTGCAATCTCTCGCCTGATGCTTGGCGGGGTTATATTTGCAAGTACGGGGAGCCAAGGGAGAGGAGTAGATTTTAAGGTCCCGCTGATGGTTCGCATTGTGGCATTAAGCTGAACGTCGACCATGGAAGTGTGGGCGCTTCTGGCCCATACTGGAGCACAGTATTCAGCTGTTGAGAAAACCAGGGCAATGGATGCCGTTCTGAGCGTATTAGCGTCGCATCCCCAACTAGTTCCAGCTAGCTTACTGACTATGTTTAGTCTTGTCCTGGTTTTTTTGCCAACTGTTTCCATGTGTTGCCGGTAGTTCAGGCTCCTGTCCAAAGTAACTCCAAGGTAGCGGGGAAAGGGGTCATGGTAAATATTTTTTCCATCAAACTGAACACAGAGTTTGGCGTTTGCCTGCGAGTTGCTAAGATGGAAAGCTGTCACAACTGTTTTCGACCCATTTGGCTTTAGTCGCCAATTGAGGAAATATTCTTCCATAGCCTTAATGTCAGAATTAAGGATCTCTTCTGCTGCTTTAAGGGTTTTGGCTTGGGCTGCGACGGTGATGTCATCTGCGTAGGCAAATTTTCTGCCTTCAGTGTGAGGAAGATCTCTCGTGTAGATGTTAAAAAGAGATGGGGCCAGCACTGAGCCTTGGGCAAGGCCATTGTTTAGGGGTATTTAAAATTAAATACAAATGACTCCTGTAAATAGATTTAGAATTCCCCGGTGACATATATAATTTTTTTCATATTCAAAACATACAAAGTAGTAGGTATTGAAAAGTTAGGGTCGGGGTGTGGAGTTCTGCTGGTACTCAGTTAAGTGTGGAATTTTTCGTTGTTGTTGATGGATTTTGTTTATTGCTTATACTGGATCATTGCGTTATCCAGCATCATCTCGTCTTCAAGACTGGGTCCATTTTTATTCTTATTAATCTTTACATTCTTCATCATCTACTTGACAAACACAAACGACACAATCACAAATAACAATTATTTTGTTCTCTCTCGCAAAGAGGTATAAAACTCACTAACGATTTAAGTTGAACGAATAATTTAAAAAGATTTTATAGAGACTCGCTGGTCTTCTGTAAATCTATTGATTGGCCACAAAGAAAGTCTGTGATTTTCTGTATGCTAACATTAATGCAAATATCGGTATCCTTTTTTCTCTTTTTAAAGTGTTGATGTATGATGGAAAACCATCGTTATGTATCGGTGTTCTGTTACTAATAAAGCTTACTGTGGATGCTTAGTAGATATGTATATAGAAGCCAGCTAATGGTATTCTGAAGAAGACTCCTTCACTTAGTAATATTCCAGTAAGTTCTTTTGATAAATGGTACCAACGCTATTTGAATGAGTCCTTGTAACTTTACCTATTTTCTCAGGAGGTGTCCTACCGAGAATTTAGTGCTTTGAGAATATGATAATTATTAAATAAACGCAGACGAGAGACGAGCGAATACGCTGTTTAACAATAAAAATAAATAATCCGATAACGTCATAGATTTTTTTTTCTTTTTCTTCAGATTTCGTTAGTGTATTGAGAAAATTTACTTATTACTGAATCAATTTGTATATCGAGAGAATCAGATAGTTGAAGAAGAAGATGATACTTACTAATCTAAACGAAATTTGGAAAAAATAAAGATACATGAAAATAAAAAGCCGGAGTGGGAGATGCTCTCAGTATCGCATTGGTGTAGCACCACCATTCAGAATTGAAACGTTACTTGAAATGGCTTTAGCCGTGTTTGGTGACCAGATCTGACACCTTCCTCTTTCCCATCTCCTTCGCTCCCCACTACCTTCAGCCGCACAACATACTCCAATTGTGGATATCATAGTTCATTTGCTCCAGACGGGAGCAGTTGGGACTCTTGTGCGGTATTCATATTAAAGAAAAAAATGTAACTGGGAATCGAACACAGTAACTCTCGTCTAACCGGGAAAGCGCCTTAACCAATATAGCCACTCTCTCAGAACTCTTATTTTTATTTCATTCATTAATTTTCTCACGAAACTGGCGCATTATTATTATTATGCTTAAATTTAAATAAGAGATCGATATAAATGACATAATTTATTTAGGTTTCAGTAGATCAATTGGTAAAGTGTTGGTTTCGGTGTCTTGTTCTATTTTCAATGGTTTTATAATATTATTTTTCAATGGTTTTATTTATGTTGCAATTTCGTCGAAAGCAAAAAATTTACTGACTCTAAGTTTTAAGTAAAATGAATTAATTTTGTCTGCAGGTAATCGTGGTGTGGAGGCTCCGTACGCAGTGCTGTTGTGGGTTCACGGGGACTCCTTCGAGTGGGGATCGGGGAATCCTTACGATGGCTCCGTGCTGGCCTCTCACGGACACGTCATCGTCATCACACTCAACTTCAGACTGGGGATCCTAGGTAAGGAAAATACTACTATTTATTGTAATACTAGCTGACCCGGCAAACTTCGAACCGCCTAAGAATCAATAAATGTTGTGTTTAATTCATTAGCTGAAATAAATTAAGTTTTTATTAAGTTAATAACTCAGGTACGGGCCATACGTCATTCCTATGTCTACCTACGTTATATTATCGTGAAAACAAGCTTATGTGTACGTTGCGTAAAATAAATAGGCACCTACTCTAAGTTAAAAAAATGAAATAGAGCTGTTGACTAAACACGAAATGTTCGGCACACTACACCATTGACAGTTCGAATTGATTCAAATTATGTCGACCAACGCAGATTATTTGAAAAGCCATTCCATACAAAATATATGAAAAAAATAATTTTCTTCATAATTATTTTTCCCGTGATTTTTTCCGATGTTTCAATAGTTATTCTGTATAAAAATCGGTTCAGCCGTTCTTGAGTTATAAATGGTGTAACTAACCCGACTTTGATTTATATATTAAGATGAGAAGTATTTATAAAACTTTGTACGACAATTTTGCAAACAAATAATAACGTTTTTGGTAAGTAGATACTACCAAAATTTGTAAAAAAATCAAAAGGTATTTGGGTGTCAGAAGGGAATCAGAAGGATTGAAGAAGGAGTTGTGACGCTATAGGACACTATCACGATCACGATAAAACTGGCACTATAAGGAAGTCACGTCAAGAGTCGTGACATAAGATTGTAATTGACTGGATGTATGATTATGTATGAAACAAGCAGGCTATCTACCCTATGGCAAAGATAAGTGAATTTAAACCTGAATGTAAAACCTGTGAATTTGTGACTTAGTAAAGGGCCATTCACATATTTCAATTTGGGAGACGGGTATGGGTACAGCCACCACGGGAACCATTTATTAGATAATCACTAGCTCAACCGTGCCATAGATCACCCCAAGTGACTTAGCAGGGGTACCCCCGAACGCGGGGTAAAGTTTGTCTAGGACTTGGCGGATGCGTTTGTCCACCTACTGCATGGCGCGCAGGGTGGAGAGAGACTGGTAGAGGGAGATCTTTTGATATCTCCTGTCAGACTCTCTCGACCTATTGCACTGCTGTGGGAGGAATGGCTTCATATTCAACCCCAGATTTCTACCCCCCCTGAAAAACTTTTTCCTTTCTAGAACTTCCTCTTCTTCCTTTTCCTAAAAAGACCCTCCACACAGCATTCCCAAAGATGACATAGGCCCGAAAGAAATTGTTTTCCTAGGGGTGGAGCTAATGTAAAAAAATATATATAAATATGATTTGATCGTTTATATGTGAAGGAGAAAGTGCCAGACTTATATTATACAAAAAAGAAAAACTGTCGTGTCGTCAACTATGATTCTGAACAAATTTGTTTTGCATAACGGCTGATCGATCGCAGAGGCACCTATTTGATACGAAAATCAATACAAAAATCGCGCACCGGCTGCGATCATTTGACTGTTTGGTTTTATTAAAAAAGATATTCACTGGAAATTCGGGTCGCTCAAATCGAAAGAAAACACTTAAATGAAGTCGGAAATTTGAGAGGGTGGAAAGGAACAATTATTTACCATAATCCTTGTTTCCACTGGAGCGTTTCAGAAAAGGAAATGTTAACTCTGAACCGCTGAAAAGGACACGCAAACAATGGTTGAGACAAGCAAACAAACATTCTGATTATATTCATCCCCTAATGACATTATTTCCCCCATCTTATACGTTTCACTGCCTCAAATATCACATTTTATACGCGTATTATGTCATACAATTGTAAACATCGTAATGTCTATAATAATAATTGAATTCATGACAAATAAATCTACCGAAGTCTTTTCGGAGAATGTTACGAATACAAAGTAAGTATACCCTGATCGCGATTTTTTTCTTCATTTTACGTGTTTCTTATTTTTTGGTATTTACGAATTTGAAAAGCAAAAGAGGCGAAGTTAGCAGTCTATAATGGAGTGCTATTACCAAAATTAATGTATATCAGTGAGGAATGGAAGTGGCAGAGGAAGGATAAAAGTAGACCAACATCTCAGCTACAGGTAAAAACAATGGTTATTTTAGTTTGGTGACTTAGAACGGGTTCATGGAAAGAGATTTGCGGGATGTCTCTGCCCACCAACTGCTTGGCTGGTAGGATCGGGAGAGATTGGTAGAGGGAGACCTATTAATCTCTCCAGTCGGACTCTCTCGAAACATGGCCTTGCACCACGGTGGGAGGGTTGGATTCATACATAATTATATATCAATCATAACATAATATCAACAGGAGGCCCTGAGGAAAATAATTTCTCTCAGGGCTTACTTCATCTTTGAAGATGCTGAATGGAAGATCTTTGTGAATAGAGGAAGGAGTGAACGTCGGTATTGAAGAGACTGATGTTTTAGGAAGGAGGAAACTTAGAGGCAGGTAAATCGTTCCACAGCCGAGTTGTTGAACTCAAGAATGAGTCGTAAAAGTGACCCGTTCTCATGTGACAAATGTCAACCGTGTTGGTACGTATTCTTTATTCTTTTTTTAAAAGAAAGACAAACATTCCGGGTTACGAATAACCCAACAACATTTGAAAATCTCCTGCTAACACCGTACTAAGCGGTAGATGTTGCTTGTGTTGTGATGGAGGACTTAGCCAGCCGCGGAATCGAACACGGAACGCCTGGGTGGAACCCAAACGCGATGCCCATTCAACCATTTGCCCACGCGATGCCCATTTGACCGGTCACTCAACCACTGACCGGTCAATGACAACCATATATGTTGGTGGGTTTCCCGACCACACCGGTGCCGAGGGGATCAATGACGCTAGTTCATAGAGTACTCCTGGAGTACGGATATGTACTAATATATTTATTTTTGTTTTAAATTATAAAATATAGGCCATTAAAGAATTTATTTTTGATGATTTTGGGGAAATCTTTGCAAATTTTTCTGAAATAATAAAAATATTAAAAAATAATGTAATCCATCCAGCTATTTTTGTTTACGACGAAATACGAGTATACAAAGAAAATCAAAACTCAATATTTTATACTTAACTAGCTGATCCGGCAAACTTCACAGCGCCTCAGTATCAATAAATGTTGTGTTTAATTATTAGCTGAATTAAAATAAATTTTTATTAAGTTAAATAATGAATAACTACTCTAAATGAATCAAGTTCAAAAATCAAAATAAAAAGTATTTTAATTACATTAAAATGAATGTAATTCAAGTGGCATAAAGGCATTTGCTTATGTATCGTTTTCAAGCAAAATGAAATACGAAATGTTTGGCACACTACACCATTGACAGTTCGAAGTAATTCAAATGATATCGGCCCACGCACATTATTTGAAAAGCCGTTCCATACAAAATATATGAAAAAATGAATTTTCGTCGTAATTTTTTTCAATGATTTTTTCCGATGTTTTAATAGTTACTCTACTATTCGGGACGGAGACAAACCCAACAAATCAAAGGTTATAAAAATCGGTTCAGCCGTTCTTGAATTATAAATGGTGTAACTAACCCGACTTTGTTTTATATATTAAGATTTAAGTTTTGTATGAAAAAAACCGCGCTACCGTTCCTTTATTTGCGCGGATGAAACTAGAGGAGACATGAAGAAAATTTCCCTTCATATACAACAACTAGGTACAAAAATAATACTGTTATTACCATTGCCGAGCTTTTAATTAAAGTTTATTATGAGTAGAAGGCTGGAAAATACGCATATGAATATTTAAATCTCAGAAATTACCCTAATTAATATTCAGTAAGGTATACAGAGTTCCGGTTATGATTCGGTAATGGATAAAACAGTAGGTACATGGCGTATTATAACACACACAGGAATTCGTTTCAGTACGCTATTCGAGAATTCACGAAATTTGCATCGCTTAATAACATGTTTCGAGAACATATATTACATTGAGATTATCTTAGAAATGTATTATTTTTAATGTGGAACATATTCCTACGCAGGGGTAGGAACAAATCTTACGTGAATATTTTTAATCTAGATTCTGGTATTAAAAGAAATTAATTTCCGTTTTGGTCAGGTTGCGTGCTATTTGAAATATATTTTGATTTTCTAAAATAAGTTACTATAAATAAAGTCGTGTTTTACATAATGTAAGTAGCTTTGATTCATTTTCTTAGGGCCAGTTGTTTCAAAAATTTGAAAATTTCATCACAATTCAAAGTTTATTTTCAAGTTCTGTGTATGTAAGTTCCATTGAAGTTTAGAGGGAGTCTTGTGTTAATAGGGCTAGCAGATTAACAAGAGTGACCAGCAGCTAACCCTACACATATCTCAAGTACGCTTGTAATTGAATTTGGGAGCCACCTCTGGGCTGGTGCTCCTTCTTCTTCTTCTTCTTCTTCTTCCCCTTGTCCTATTCGGGTCGGGGACCCACTGCATCGACAAGGCTCCTCCATACGTCCCTGTCTTGCGCCGATTTATTGATTTATGATGATTTGATTAAAATGCTTGATTCTAAGCAAAGGAGTGCAGTTCGTCTGATTGACAGTCCGTTGTTGTTGACGGCCCGATTTCCATCTCTAATTCACAAAAACAATACAGGCATGCTTAGTCTGTTGTACATGTATTTCAAGTAAGCGTGCTCTAAGGAGCCAGCAGCATTGACCCTCGGTGCACCGATGCAAATGCAAAAAAATGGATGGACATGAGTGGAACTCCCGTTCACACTTGATGTTGGCTTCACGAGAACGGGTCGTTTCTTCGACCATTTTTTGCGTCAGTCGGATAAATTATGGAATGAGCTACCTACTTTTGATTTTTCCTCCTTTTACAATCCAGGCATCTTCAAGATCCACATTGAAATATCCCATCCTACAGTCCCTTAACCCGTCTTAAAATGCTGATCAACACGGTGGTGACATAATTCTTCTATTTTATCAGGAATCACAATTTTATTTTCAGTCATTATTTCAGTTCTGTGAAGCAACTATCCCATAATGATGTAGTGATTTGGGAAGGAGAAAAATTATATTTTCCTTCATAATTCTCATAGAACACAAATATAATTTCCAAATATTAATGTTGAAACAATTCATTTTTTTTTATTCACCAGATTTACAGGAAAGGGTTTAGTTTTTCCCATATGAAAAACTAAACCCTTTCATACACTTTTCCATATAAATGATCATCTAGTAAATCCACTTTATGCAAGTGTATTATATAAGTATAATTAATACAAAACAATACAAGAACAACACGTTAATCTACCAAACTATTAAATGGGAATATAATTCACCGTCTCCAGATATTTTCATATCAGAGGGTTCGGCTCTGTGGAATTCCTAATTTGACCGATAAATCCTACTGATCCCTCAATATAAATATTTAAAAAATCTTTCGTAATTCTACATGTATTTAAAATGACTGATTTTTGCATTTTTATATACAAATTCTTGATTTTGGCATTTTTATATACAAATTCTTGATTTTTGCATTTTTATATACAAAATCTTGATTTTTGCATTTTTATATACAAATTCTAATAAATGAAAGTGTAGAATGTGTGGAATTATCATTACTAATGTTTCGCTGTTGTTAAAAACCTTCTTATTAGAATATTTTAAAGATGATAAAAAAAATATATAATTCTGTAAGATGTTTATTTTCATTTCATGAAAGATTTATGAAAATACCAAGTATAATGACAGAGGTTTTTAGTGAGCGTATTGTAATATTTCCGCGTCCACGTAAAAATTACAACATTTTCATTGCCGTATTTTCGCGATATCTACATTGTAAATTTAAGTACAAAACGGACCCGTTTTGTAACAGCAGCGCAGCGCTTCGTCCATGATATTTTAAGATGAAACTTTCTTAGAACGTTTCTCCCGCAGCGATTTAAAACATTGAACACTGAAATTGGAAGACTCAGAGGTAGTCAAAAGTACCATACCCAATGTTTTGGGAGTAGCTGACTCCAGACACAAATGATAAGTTTTTTTTACTAGGTTGTTTAAGCATTTAAGGGTTGCTTGTTTTTTCAGGATCGGAATAAAGGGAGTTTCCTTGCTCATAATATTTCAGAAATAAACTCGCACGTCAATCATGCGAATGCCAAATACTTTATCATCCCGTTTCTCTCCAGGAAATTATTTTCCCCTGTAGAACTTAAGATCTTTCTTGGAAAATACCGCTTCAGGAAGGGAATACCCCTTCCAAGGTAAAAACAGTTTTCAGTATTTCAAACAAAAATATAACTTTATTAAAGCTGAAAATAAATTTTAAAAGCATTTTCAACTAGACAGTGTTTGTGTTAGTTATTATTCTGTAATATTCTCAACTTAAATATTAAGTGCATTTTACTTCTACCTTTTTGCACGGCTAAAGAAAAACACAAAAGTACAAATTTTCTTTGTACATAGAATGTTTATTTATTAAAAGAAGGGATGGTCTCAACTGAAATCGTATTTCATAGTGAATTTTGATTAAACATTTTTTTATATTAGTACTACACAGGAGTGAAAGGAGGTCATGAAGAAAATACTTCCCCTCAGGGTGTATGTCTCTGGGGATGCTGTGAGAAGGGTTTTTTTAAGGAAAAGAGAGGTGACAGACCTATGAATGAGTCATCGTGGAACGATATACAGTTGACATTTTATAAAAATGTTTACCAGTTGATTCCAGCAGAACAAATTGTTAACCGAAAAGAAACTTAATTATCCAATTCGCTTCAATTTCCGATTCCCAACGATGCCAAACCAGGTGGCGATTTAGTTCTCCTGGGATTTTTATGCTGTGTGGTATTTGTCTTGTGAGGTCTCATTAAAAAATGTTGGGTGTCAACTTTGAAATTTTTACTTAATCTTAAAGGATAATGATTCAATTTAGAACGACACATGACAGCTGAAAATATGTTGTTGTTCTTATAAATATATGAATGGGAATAATAAGCAACAAAAAAAATATATATTCATATATATAAATATATATTTTTTTCTTCAATCTTTCCAAACTTACTTTGTGGTATCATTTTATTTGAATGAAATAAATTATTTTTGTGTAAACCAGTGTAACCAATGTTATAATATCAACATGTTACAAAACTGATGATTTTTTGGTCAGGATAATAACATGAATATTATTATTGTTATCTGATGATTGTTATCTGATGAAAACTGATGATTTTTTGGTCAGGATAATAACATGAATATTATTATTGTTATCTGATGATTGTTATCTGATGATTGTTATCTGATGAAAACTGATGATTTTTTGGTCAGGATAATAACATGAATATTATTATTGTTATCTGATGAAAACTGATGATTTTTTGGTCAGGATAATAACATGAATATTATTATTGTTTATATTATATTATCATATGTTATTAACAATAATAATATTCATAATATTCGCGACGAAGAAACCTGTAGATATTAAAACATTGATTATAGTGGCTTATACAAAAATAATTTGTTTTAATTGATAATTGAATTTATATATATTTTTTTTTCACAACAATAAGAATAACAAATAATATTTATTATGCTTTAGGCCAATCTCGTCAGTAGCTTTAGCAACTCTTAGCACAAAAGGCAATTTTTGAAAATTATACTTAGACACCATCAGAACTCCAACACACTATGTTTTTAATGCCCTGAATTTAATGATTCTGAAAATATTATAAAAGAAATTTTAATTAACGCTTTATACCAGAATAACTTTGCACATACAAACTATAATTCATAACATTCTTTTCGAATCCCGAATCCCGTTGTAGGGCAACCTAGGGCAGTATTTATACATGGTTATATAAAAAACGTGTTTTTACATAAATTTTTCATCCGCTTTCGGTTAAAAAGAAGGTCAAACATTATCCTTTATTTGCTAAGCAACTTCTTTGAGAGAAATATTTGTATAAGGATACAACATTTTTTGAATTTATGAAGAGCCAATTCTCTGAGAAAAAATGGAGAAACAAAGGCTTCATTTAAATTTCGTACAAATGAACCAAAATAACAATGGGTTAGAAAGAAGCCCCTTATATTGTGGAGCAATTTCGTTCCGCTATTACTTTATATGGAGTGCTTAAACTGAAGGGTTAAAGCTCGATATCTCCCAGTTGTTATGAGCATTGCTCAATTTTATTTCAAAATGGAAGCGATATATTATCTCTTCTCACAAAATTACATACGTGTCATATTCCTGGCGAAGGAGTACCTAATATGTTTCACAGTACGCTTTATTAAACGAACTCAAATAACATTATTTACGAGAAGTTCTGTGAACAAGTATACCTTACGTCCAAAAACTAGGTACTTAAATAATTAGTTGCTTAATTATAAACTATACAAAATTTTATGTAACATTTTTTTTATTTCTAATCAGGAATTACACAATTTATCTACAAAAAGTCACTATCTCAATCACAATTCTTAATGAAACATTTCTTCAAGCAGATTGATGCAATAATATTGAAAACCTCAGTTAATATTAGCGACTGTGTTTTTCGCTAGAATAAAAACGTCTGGCAATGTAAACTACTACTATTTCGCAAATAAATTTAACCAGATATTTCTAATTAAAAATCATACAGACACAAATAAAATAGATATTCTTAAATGATCACTAAATATGGTTAATAATTTAATTTGATAAAAAATTTGAAGTCGGTATAAAATTTAAATATTTGTTTTCTCAAAAGAGGGACTTTCGAGTTTTAAAGTCTTTTGCCAATATACTTACAATGTTTATCCGGGTAGGGTCACCTAATCGGTATCAACATTAAACAGAATTTGGCGAATTTTAATATTCTGATCTGAGAAATTATTGAATTCCCGTCAGAACCAATATACAAATTTATAGTATTTGATAATATAATATTTTTAGGTGGAATTTTATTATTTGATTGTTCCATTTGGGAAATGTTTAATTCGAAAATCGTAAATATCTGGAAATGACATTGCATGGAAATAATTATTTCCAACTGTAGATATATATCTTTTATCATTATTTCCATTTGAAATAATATTTTAATTCCACTTAAAGTGGTTAAAATAATAATAACTAGCAGAAGTCCTCGGCATTGCCAGGGATTAACTCATATTTTTAAGAGAGTTTTCTAAGGTCAAGTATGTAAAATTTTATCAATCATGAAATAAAATTGTAGATTTTAATATAAAAAAAATCGCATCCCTCCACAAACATTTTTATTTATATATATACATGTCATTTCT
Source organism: Limnephilus auricula (assembly GCA_951813805.1). Taxonomy (NCBI): domain Eukaryota; kingdom Metazoa; phylum Arthropoda; class Insecta; order Trichoptera; family Limnephilidae; genus Limnephilus; species Limnephilus auricula. The sequence continues at coordinate 39,702,217 of OX638392.1, read as the reverse complement.
TTATAAAAACTCTGAATCACTTATTGCTTCGGTACTTTGTCGTAATAACAATAATAGTTCTCCTATTCTTGGCAACAAAGCTTCGATTCGCACAGTTTGTCCAAGTACTCCATAGTAACATTACCTATAGCTGTTCGGCTATTCGACTGTTTGGCCGAGCTTAGCATTAGGACGTACAGCCCGTTGACAGTGGGAACGGTCAAGCCGAGAGATCAAACGATGTTGTTTCAACGGCCACTATCGAGATCCTCACCTGGGGCTACCCTGAGTTATTCTCTAAAGGACCTATGAACTTCTCTTATGGGCGGCAGATTGGAACAACTACAGGGCGTACACAAAACTGGTAAAATCACTCATATTATTGTTTTATTTTTGAAGCAAAACTTCTTTAGGCACAACTCTCTAACTCATAGTCTGATGCTTTACCACTACGCTGAAATATCGAAAAGCGGTTTTAATATTCACCGATTTGCAATGTTCATGTTATTATACCATAAAATTTGATTAAACGGTAATTGTCCTAACTATTATTTTATGATAACTGTAAATTCAAACCGAAACAGCAAATAAAACCAAGGCCTATACAAAAAAAAACACTAAATATACCGATAGCATATAGAAAAGGGCTATGCTATCATATCTTTTCAATCGATATTAATTTAACCTAAGTTTACCTTATTTGTACTATAGAATTTGTATGTACTGTATCTCTTGCTCATATCTCTGATGTCATTTCGGAATTAATTGTTATTCTTTTTTTTATTATTTATAATATGTTCTTATGGTTTTAACTGTGACATGTAACTATTGTTTATGGTATGTATTTACCTTCGAAATTAATAAAAACTTTTTACTATGCAATTAAACAATATATAACTGAATTCTTATCACACTACAAACGACAAATATATCTGCAATTATTCACAAAAAAGATATCACAGACAGGATCATAAAACAAGGTACTTACTCACTTTACTTAAAACATTATAACACCTAATAAACAAAACCTAAACAATTGAAAAATTATATAAACAAAAAAACTTTATTTCTGGACAGAAAATAATTGCATAATTTTATTTATACCAGTGACGCGTGGTCCAAATACAAAAATATACCCTACTTATCTACTTTTATAGACAATTATTTATCTAACTTCAACTGCTACTAATCTTAAATTTATATGTACGATCCTGCCGCCATGGGTCGAACCACATTGCCCTTCTTGACATTGTCAAGAAGGATACTGTGTTTTTACTTACGTCGACAGAATAACCACTTAATCCAAGACATGCGAACATCTCAGCACAGGTTCTCCCAGTGAGGTGTTCAAAAAATTCTACTACTAAGCTTTTTAAATGCAGTTACTGAAAATTATCATATTTTATACTACCTACTAAGTAAACCATTATAATCATTTGTAAAATGTGTGTTCAAGAATAGAAATAAATAAATAAAAAATAAAAATGATGTAAAATTTCGTGATGTGTTTTGCCACATCCTGTACCTTTAGCATGTAATAATTTAAGGTTGGGTGGGGAAGGTGGGGACGTATTATTATACAGGGTGGCACGTTGCAGTCGCCCAGAGGGGTAGGGCGGGGGTGGAAGCGGGGGCGGGAGTGGTAGTCTGCAGAGGCCCAAGGCGAACTGACAAGGAGATTTATGCAGATCGATAATTTGGGTATTTACTCAAAGTGGGCGACAGACCTCGTGCAAATTGTTCCATTAATCACTTCAAAAAAATGTTTTCGAAAATATTATTGCATTTCTTGGTAAAAAACATTCCAATGAAATTATTGAAACTGCGTGAGTGAACAAATTCTTCTACACTTTTTCTTTTGTTTTATATAAAGGGTACCTACAGGTACCTTACCCACTATACATACCATTGTTGCGTTACGTCAGTCAAAATATGAAATCCCTAATTGGGGAATAAGTCAAGGTAGACATTAGTGGGAGGCGGGTATGGATATCGCCGCCCCGGCTACCATTTATTGGATAACCTAACTGCTACCATCTCTGCCACATGTCACCCCAGATTGTTCACGACTGATAAGGGGTGTCTAGGTCTTGGCGGCAGTTGCGATTGGATCGGGTGAGACTGGTTGAGGGAGACCTTTTGATTTCTCCAGCCGGAGTCTCTTGACCAATCGCCTTGAACCCCCAGTGGAAGGAATGGATTTATACATCCGTCACTTCTGGACACTCTGACCCCCAGATTCATACCTACCCCTCATACCTTTTCTCTTCCCAGAAGAGACCCTCCTCCACACTTCATCTCCAAAGATGACAACGTCTTCGAGGCATATTGTTTTTAAACAGGTTTTATCCAAATAAATTAAAAGTTGTACAAAAAGTTCTCTCCACAAATTATGCAGATAGCTATCATGAAAAAAACAAAAGCATATTAATTATTTAAAAAAAAAAAATTAATAATTATAATGTTCGGATAATTTAGAAAGCTCCGTTTTCATGAGAAAATCACCTAGGTGTTTTTCTATGAAGCAGAATGAGAAAAAAGAAAATGATCAGAAAATGCTCTATATTAACTCTTTGACTGTAAGACAATGTTTGAATTCAAGTTAGGAAATATCTAAAAAGGATTTAGATGTGAATTTATATTGTAAGATAACTGTGCCATGAAAATTTAAGTTGACATTGATAAGAATCCTTGATAAAAAATGGTTGAAAAACTTTCTTACGACGGCTTACTAACTTTGCTTTGGAAAAAACTGTTAACGGTCCAGCGACCAAATACTTCACAAAAAGAATTTCTAAATCTAATACTCCTTCGTTAGTAGTAGTGCCCAATTGTTAGAGGTGTATGTCCCGGTAAGACGTAAGGTTCTGGGTTCGAGTCCCAGTTGCGACCGTTATCTTTTATTATTTTTCTGTGTCTTGTTTATTTTCATATTTAAAAAAGTTAGATTATTATGATTATCTTCTTCTTCAATGAAATATTACATTGATGGGAATAACCTTCAAAAGTTAAAAAGAGAGTTTTTCTAATAAAAATATGAATATTCATTTAGACTTTTATAAAAAGTCAACAGGCGTTCCATAAAAATAAAATCGGATATATTTATCCGAGACACTATTTAGGTAACAAATACATTCTTTGAATACTTGTTTCCAATAATAAAGGTAGCTGCCAATAATATGGAAAAAAAACATTAGTCGAAGATAATATTGTTAATTCTGAAATTTGAAATATGAAGTTGACAATTACGACAGTCTCATATAAGATCGCAGTAGCCCAATTGTTAGAGGTGTATGTCCCGGTAAGACGTAAGGTTCTGGGTTCGAGTCCCAGTTGCGACCGTTATCTTTTATTATTTTTCTGTGTCTTGTTTATTTTCATATTAAAAAAAAAAAAAAAAAATAGATTGTTATTCTTATCTTCTTCTTCAATGATTAAAATTACTTTTAGAATTTTGAAAGGAAATTTAAATGTGTTATATTATGTCATATATCTCTTCAATCCGAAGATTTCGTAAAAATAAGCACCATTTTAAAATCTAGAAAAAATTTTTACTTTTGTATTTTTTTATTTAAAATATAATTTAAATTCGTATAAATTGGAAATTAAATTTCCAACCCGAAAAAAATTGCGAAAAAAACACATTCATTCCAATCCATACATCGGAAAATTCTACAAAATACGAAATTTAGAAAACATATTCCTTTTATGTAGGTAATCCGCAACTCTTTATCTCGTTTATACAATAAAAAAAAATAATATTATTTCCCAGAGAACCTGTAACAACAAAAATATACATATTTTGGAGTGAAAAAAGGTATGTACATGGTAGTAAGGGACGTACTTGATTTACTTTAACCAGTGGTTCCTGACATTATTTGGATTAAAAAATGTAAATGAAATTTTGGTCTCCGGTGACTTTTTTTTCAAAATTATATTCTTAAAAATAAAAAAAAATAAATAAAAAATCCGCTTGTCTTTTCATCCCACTGGTCATTTGCCGAGTAACCGCCAAAACTCTTTCTCCGCCCCAAACTGTCCAACAGCTACCTACTATTTTTTATCTTTGTATAAAAAAAAATCTAAATTAAAAAAAAAATATATATAAATAATAACCTCACTTTTTCAAGACTCGAATTTGAAATCTCAGTCTATTAAAATGCAATGTTGCCAGCTCTTTCAGAGCACAGTTAAAGATATTTTTCTTAGTACCAAATAGAGTATGAGCTTGAACAGTCTTTATTCAAAATGTGACTACAACACTGTTTAACGGATGGAAAGTTATTGATAAGGCTGCTAATAATGAACATATTATCATTTACTGGCTATCCAGAAAAATATTGAATTAAGATGTTCATTTTGCGGTATTACACTTAGATGATTGCTGAAATCGATTCAAAGATTCACTTTGTGATGATATATGATGATACTTTTACCAGAATTTGGCCCCTAGGGTGGCCTACGTTATTAATTATATATAATAATATTGAGTGGAAAAGGCTTGCGCACCGCTGATCTCTCTAATGTTTGCGTGTGCCTAAAGTTAAGTACCACTAGTAATAATTGTTAAGTGGTAGGTAGTAGTATCCAATAAATTGTGTTTATTCATTATTAGCTCGGGAAAATGTAAGATAAACACCCTGATGAAGGAAACAGGATACAGAATTAGACACGATGGGTGCTATTAGTTTCGGCAAACAAACAGAACTCGCGTGATTTTGATCAAATATTCTGCAGAAGTCAATAATGGCAGTTAGTACTTCCATACGTCATCTTTTCGCAAACGTACTTATGTATTTTGCTTGATTTAAAATAGAGTTCTCGGAGAGTAAAAATACTCGTAGTCAAATTTAACGCAACGTGTTTGAAGAAATGTATTGAATTTTTAAGATAATATTATTATTATCAGAAGTTTTAGACCAAGGCTGCCCAACTTTATTAAAAGTCGGGCAAAATTGACGGTTTAAAATGACTGGCGGCGGAAGTGAAATTATATGTTATGGTTGTAATTGATTATTTTTAAACATTATTCATTTAATTTAGTCAAAACTGATTGTAAACCTGTTAAAACTGGTTTACAAAAATTTGCTAGTTGGCGGGGTCTTTTTTAACTTGCTCACTCGGGCTATTTATAATTCGTTCGCCGGCCACATTGTGGCCCGCCGAGCCTGGTTTGGGTAGCCTTGTTTTAGACAGTCACAGGACATATTGAAATTTATATTTTATAAATAAAATAAAAACAATTTACTAACGGATCTTTTTACAAGTTGTCGTAGTCTCACTATGAATTCAGAAAAATACAGGAAAATCATTGTGTATAATGAAATTTATTTATTTAATTTATTTCTACACAATAATTTAGATTGTACAATTTATATTGTTGTTAATGGCTTCACTAGGTCGCTTCCCTTTGCATTTTATAATACAAAAATATTCTTCTCTTCATCTTCCCTTATTCGGGTCAGGGACCCACTGCATCGACAAGGCTCCAAAAAAAATTAAGTAATAAATTAAAGTAATTCAAAGTAACGTAGTAAAGTAGTCAAGTAAAAAAAATAATCAATAAGTAATATAATAAAGTAAAGTAATTAAATTTCAATAAAATATTTAAGTTTCAGGTGTGTAATAATGGTATGTGTATTAAGTAAGTGTAAATTATTAATTACATTAAATTATAATATTGGTTCTTTAGGCTTGAACTCCGATATCACATCCATTCAAGAAGCCTTACGAGATTAATGGTAGATTCAGACTGGGTCGACGTACGTGCCCATCGCTACGCCGAACAATATCTGGACTGCTTAGCAACCATAGATTTTCAATGAAAATTTATGTTTTAGAATCACATTGGCCACACGCATCACGACGTGCGATGTCTGTGGCCATTTTCGTAGAAAATGTATGGGTTGCTAAGCATTGTTTGAGTAGCGATGCGTACGTACGTCGTCCAGTCTGAACCTACCATAAGTCGCCAAACAACATCAGAATTCCCAGCTCAGTTCATTTAGAACTAAATTTGTTACTAAATCTACGTCATTAGCTGCAAAAAAATAGTTTTTCAGATATTCGAGCTCTTCATTTTATGCACTTCTCACTAGTATAAAATGATAATATAAAAGTTATTTCTCTGAAGAACTGGTTATTTCTATTGACACCTTTAATTTTACATCGAACTAGCGACAGTCCCCTGAAGTTTTTCTTAATCAGTTGCGGAGAGTTATTCTTTTCTTATTTTGAAGGTAGCGTGCAAAATTTCGTCAGGATGTATCAAATTTTTTTTCAAGGGTTCTTCAGGGGTGGGGAAAGGGAATGGGGGGCTTTTCTACATCTCATCTAGATAGTCACCTTCTTCATACAAATATATTTATTCCTGTTTCTTCCTAGAAGGTATTAATTTATTTACCTGTTTCCTTTATAATTTGGCTCTTCTCACTTGAAAGTCTGCCGACCCCTGACCTAAGGAAAACACTCATTGCAACATATTTTCTTCATGAGATACGGCGGCGCTTTGATCAATTTTACATTTTAATCTGGCAATTCATAAAAAAAGCGTGTTAAAAGTCAGACAAAACCTGGTAGTAAATTATGACAGTATGAAGGTAGAATATGGATGTATGCATTCAATATTTGACTTCAAATTTGTGGTTATTATTAATATTCATTAATATTTGTACTTGAAAACAATGGCGATTTACCGTTTTTAGCGTAAAATTGTTGTTGCGGAACATCAGTAAATAATATTACAAAAACATTTAATATACGGTGAAACAATGACTGGAACCTGTTATATTTATTTTCGAATTCATTGTATAGCCGAAATTACATTGGGAAGGGTAAAACACAATATATAATAAATAAATCAAGTGATGGGAAGTTTAAAAAAAAAACAATAACATTTATTTTCAGGGATGAATTAGTGTTCAAGGTATCTAATAAAAATAAAACTTATTATCTCTACTTAATGTGGGAAGGATACGAATATTTTTGTGCCTTCTAAAAACTGTATTTATAATATTTTTTGTGCCTTCAAAAACTAGTGTTTAATTACAGGATTATTAATAGGTACAAATGCCTATCTTGGGTTTAAAGTGCTCAAGGGAAAAATCGTAAAATTCAACAGTTAAAGTATGATGCACCTACTTAGTTATACTAGTTTTACTACCAATGACGCACATCAATTTCTTTCTTATTTCAATACATTTCGAATAATATTTATTTTGTCGAAAAAAGATAACCGACTAAAATTACATGGTAAATTTTTGTTTTATCACACTTTTCTTAATAGTTAGCACCACCAAGTTGCAATGGATACCAAATTTTTTTTTTATAATATGTAGTTACCAATATATATTTTTACATTTATGAAAAATGCAAAACACTAAATGGCTTCATGCCAAATTCTTTTCATGTCGCCAGAGCTCAGTTTCGATCATTTTTATTTATTAGTACTCACAATCAGCCTTTTTTATATTCACGCGGAAACAAATACAAAAAAACCATACCACTGAATTAAAAAAAGTTTTTTTTTAAATTTGTGGGCCTTTGTAAAAAAAAATAATACTTTTAATATGTTTCCTTCTGGGAATGTGTTTTTTTAAAATTAAATTTAAGTAAATAAAATAAAGTTAAATAAAATTAAATTAAAGGAAATTAAATAAATTAAAAAAAAATATTAATGTTATCACAAATAAACTTCTTGAACAATAAAATACCTACAATTCAGTTAACAAGGTCTTCGGTGCATTACCTAGCAAGAGTTCCCTATAACGACGAAAGAAATAACATATTTGAAGGCTTCGGAGGAAGTTAAAAAAATATTGGTTTCCATATTATACCACTGCCTTAGTTGTTAATGATACTCGGGCGTACGTGGAGCAAATAGATAGTTCCCATTGATAATGGCCCTGCGATACGTGACCTGTGCGACAATGAACAAAAACATATCGGAAAGGTTACCTATGTTTCGTAATGTAATGCTAAAAATACATTGTTAACCATAATATTATCCCGGTTCTGACTCCAATTTGCAATAACGCCCCTCTTCGCGATCAAATTAGGTAGGTAACATTGTTTACCCCTGTACCAGGCATTTATGTTTGAAATTATTTAACTTTGTAGTAAACACTTATTAAACGCGTATAAGAACAACTAAAAACAATTACTTACAAGCCATTAAACTATTAAGGTAGATTCAGACTGGACGACGTACGTACGCATCGCTACGCCAAACAATGCTTAGCAACCCATACATTTTCTATGAAAATGGCCACAGACATCGCACGTCGCGATGCGTGTGGCCAATGTGATTCTAAAACATAAATTTTCATTGAAAATCTATGGTTGCTAAGTAGCCCATATATTGTTAGGCGTAGCGATGCACACGTACGTCGACCCAGTCTGAATCTACCATTATACGTATCTCTAGTTAAAAGCCTTATTCATTATAACTCAGTAGTTTGGTCTCCACCTTACAAAATTCACATTAACATCTACCATTGAGCGAATACAAAAAAATCAGCGTTTTATAAATTTAAACTAAATACCACACTAGAAGACTGTGAATATAAAAAAAACTGTAAATATACAAAAATCATCATAAATATTCAAGTTTACTTATCTTTTGTCCCGCAGGTTTCCTAAAGACCCGTCCATCGAACAGGCCAGGCATCACTGGGGGCAACCTCGCCCTGAGGGACCTGTGCGCAGCCCTGCGCTGGGTCAAGCACAACATCCAGAGCTTCGGGGGGGACCCGGCGCGCCTCACGCTGCTGGGGCACGCGCAGGGCGCAGCCCTAGCACACATGCTGCTTCTCACCACGGAGGCCAGAGGTACCATAAACACATTGTTGTATTCAGGTATTTGACACTAATGCCATCTAGATTGACACTATTTTTTATAGTATTTTTTTAAATATTAACAATTAACTCACAAAAAAAATTCCAAAGTTGCATTCAAAATGAAACAAAATTCAGTTTTGATAAAAAAAATATAGTTCAGTTTGGTTGGGTATTTTGACCCCTAATTCAAAATTAATAAACATTTTTTTTCCAGGTGAAAAATATTTTTTGAGTACTTAATTCAATAAAATTAATAAAAAAATTGAAAAATATATTATTTTTCACAAAATGTTCTTTAAAATATTAAGCATAATGTTACCATTTTAATAAGCTAAGTTGATGTAATACGATGTTCAAACAACAACAACAAACTTTCTATTTCGTTTTCGCCAGGTAATTGAAAACAGAAAATAAATTAATGAGTGACTTCAACTTTTTAATGATCAAAGTCTTTTTGATTAGAAACGTCCTCCCTATAAGAGCCTCATACTTGATTTGATTACGTTTTTTCGCTAAACGCATATACTTTTTTTGTTTTTTCTACGAATGGTTACATTTCTGTGAATACAATAAACAAATACCTTTATTAAAAATTAAATAAATGCCTTGCCCCCTTCATTAGTTTCGGGTCCTTTTTTGAATCAATATTAAACATTTATGTTTACCCACCGAGTACTGAGAATTTATCTAATGCCTTTAACGGTATCCCAAAGTTTTTGAAAATAAATTTGTGTTTTTATTTTTAAATATCTATACATAAAGCGATGGCAGGAGGCAATACGAATATTATTTATTTAAGTATTAAATCTTTTTTAGTATGTTGCCTGTTGTATGCTGATGATGCGGTGCTGATTTCTAACAGTATGGAAGATCGACAGTCGCTCGTGTCTTGGATGAACGAAGAATGTGTGAAGAATGAGGTATTGATGAATGTAAGTATGTCTAAAGTCATGGTGTTTTAAAGAGAGTGTACGAAAACGGTGTGCAGTATAATTGTGAATGATGAATACTTGGAGCAGGTGGATGAGTTTGTGTTTTTGATAAATTTGTTTACGACAGATTGGAAGGCTTTTGGAGATATTGAAAGAAGGGTAAATGCAAGTAACTTCCATACCGTTGGCGCCAAAAAAAAAAACTGTCCTATGAAGCGAAGGTAGCAGTCCACAATGCAGTGCTGATATCTACCCTGATGTATGGCATCGAGGCATGGAACTGGCAGAGGAAGGATGAGAGTTGACTGAATGTTGTAGGAATGAGATGCCACGGTTTTACCGTAAGTGTATTAGGGTATGAGATATGTAATTGTCATGTAACAAATAATTCAAGCGTAACTATTACGATTTATAAAGGGACCCACAAATGGTTTTTGCATGTCGAGCGAATGAAAGAAGAAAGGAGTGTAATGTGAATACATGTCGCAAATGTGAATGGTAGAGAAAGTCGGTGATGCCCTAGGAAGAAATGGCACGATCAAGTGAACCAGATACTTGAGTCCGGTTATGTCAAGGGTCAGAATAATAAAAGAGTATGCATGAGACGATGTATGAATGCGAATGAGGCAAAGAGTGTTTGCCAATACCGAGTTGTTTGGCGGTGATGGTTAGTTAGTTATCTTTTTTTTGACAATGACCTTTTCATGAATAGAATGGCGATACAATTATTGATTGTTTGTTTTATTTTGCAGGCCTCTTTCATCGACTGATTTTATTTAGTGGAAGCGCCCTTAGTCCCTGGGCATTAGTGCGTAATCCTGACTCGCTACGCAATACCGTCGCGGAGCAGCTCGGCTGTCTCTTTGACACTGAGCCCAAAAACATCAGAGAGGACGAAGACATAGAGCCTTGTTTACGAACAAAACCACTCGAAGCCTTGCTCGAGGTGAAAATCGAAGGTGAAAAGTTTATGTCGCGCTGGGGCCCGCATAACCCCATAGAACCAGGTGTCTCGGATATGCTTCACTCGATGGAAGCCAGTGAGTCCTTTGTGAAATGTGATTTGATCCTCGGGGTGTCTTCGACCGAGAGTTTTTACGACTTTAGTGCTACGGATATTCAGTACGGTTTCGAGGAAGACTATAGAAATAGAGTGTTAAGAACTTTTGTGCGTAATGCGTATGTATACCACTTGAATGAGATCTACGCGGCTGTGAGGAATGAGTACACAGATTGGGAAAAGCCGATTCAGCATCCCATCAACATTAGGGACTCCACCATGGAGGCGTTGAGCGATGGTCATACGGCTGCCCCTTTGCTGAGGGTGGCTGAACTGCACGCTCGGAGAGGTGCGACTACCTTTCTCATGCACTTCGCTTACCAAACCAAAGAGGGAGACTATCCACAGGTAAGAAAATACTTCTCAATAACGCTGAGAGTTCTATTATTACATTTTATACCAGAACCCGCATTTGTGAGATTTGAATAATGGTGTTTGGTTAGCAAAAATACTGGTTTATAAATGAACGAAGTTCAACTAACGAACTTTTTAGAAATGAAAGAGGTCGTGTACGCGAATCATAGACTTTAATAATGTATCTTTGAGAAACGAAAATGATTGAATAAGATTGAAATGGTCAAAAAGTAAACGCGGAGTGCCAATGTATATTTGGGTTCGAATTTCAATTCAACATTGCCAAATTATTAATATTTTTACTTTTGTTTTTTATGTTTGGCATTTGAGGTTTAGGAATGTGATTTCGTAGACAGGTCCGCCAGTGTTGCCAGCGTAAATCTATTTCTTATTTATCCCCTGCCAATATCGGTTCGGATATCGATAAAAAAACCATCTAGAGCTTCGCCTATTGATCCGATATTGTAAAGTTATCGATTTCACCATACTAGACCTCCTGAAAGCACGATTAATTTGTACGTTTAAACGAAAACCGAACTTACATAATAATTTAATTATTTAATTTAACTTACATAACATATAACTTTTTTATTGTAGAAGAATTGTGTGCATAGTATTAATTAATGAAAATTATCAACCAATACCAATGAATGTATATCCGCAAACTTTAAAATTCACCCGCCATAACACAGGGTCATCCTAGCATGGAGGGTGAAATATCACAATGTATGTACTTTCGATAAATTATGTACTTTTAAAACTGTATGTACTTTCGATAAATCATGTATTAAATAAATAAATAAATAAAATTCATTTATTGCTCTTCATACAAAGAGCGACTTGAGAGTATATGCCGAAGGGTAGAGCTACTTGTGTTTCCGAGGGTTTCATTTGATTTCGTAAATAGCATTCTATCATTTTGCTTTGAGGGTCCGGAATGACTAGAATCCAATCAATTAATGGCTGTGGTATTTGCCTTAATATCAATCAAACTGAGATCGGTAACATCTGATTTCTACCATTAAATTGGGGAAATTAATTTTTTACCAATTTGACTACCTATAATAATTTATCATGTAAAATATGATATTAATCGAATCAATAAGATGTCAAAAGCCCGGAAGGACGAATATACTTACAAATGAAATATTAATTAATCATATGAGTAGAAAATCTGGTTCTCTAATACAAATGTACACCGAATACGAATACTACAAGCATATCCGATTTCTATTTGGTGGTATCGTGTTCAAGACGTTGTTCTCAGGTGTCCCCATTCACCAATATTTTCTTCCTCCGTGATGAATCACCCCCCGAGTGAGCGTTTACGGGTGACAATAACCGTTACTCTATAAACTGTTTATCACCTAGTCTTTTAACGATATCTTGACAATTTCCTAAAGGCAAACATTCTGAAAGATAAAATATGAAAGAATGACCACTCCCTACTCACCTACTCCCATATTTTTTTAATAACATTTTGATTTGCGGATTTGGGGACATTTGTCGTAGAGGCAGCTCTTTCAGCAATTCGTTATACAGGAAGTAGACCATTTGGATTAGTGGTCATTCGGGATGATTTTTATTCAGGATAATAGTCATTCGAGGTGGTAGTCATTTGGAATGGTAGTCACTGGATTCCGGATCAAAGGATTCCGGATAGTATTCATTATTGAAATGATAGTCATTCGAAAGGGTCATCATTCGAGAAGTTAGTCATTCAAGATGGTGGTCATTAGGAAAGGTAGTCATTCGAGACGGTACTATTACGGGTTGATAGTCATTCTGGATGAAAGTCATTCGAGATGGTGGTCATTAGGAAAAGTAGTCTCAAGGATTCCGGAGCGACGTCATTCGGGACGATAGTCATTCGGGATGAGAGTCATTCGAGGTGATTGTCATTCGAGACGGTTGTTATTCGAGATGGTAATAATTCTGGATAAGAATTATTCGGGATGATAGTAATCGAAGCTTTTAAAATTGGAGGTCACCATTCGAGATGATAGTCATTTGGGATGAGAGTCATTGGGGGTGATTGTCATTCGAGATGGTAGTTATTCGAGATGGTAATAATTCTGGATGAGAATCATTCGGGATGATAGTCAATCGAAGCTTTTAAAATTGGAAGTCACCATTCGAGATGATAGTCATTCGGGATGATAGTCATTCGGTATTTTGGATCCTAATCAATTGAACATTTCAGCGCCTCGGTAGCGTGCGTGGCGAGCCTATCCCCTACTCGCTGGGCCTACCCCTGGTGAGTGGACTGCCCTTCTTCCCCGCCAACTACAGCCGGCAGGATGGGGCTGTGTCCGAGGCTCTGGTGTCGCTCCTGGTCACTTTCGCTAAGACTGGGGACCCCAACATGAAGCCCGGGGACACGGCGCCCCCGCAGTACGCGGACTACGGGCGCGAGCGGACCCGCTACAAGGACATCGCGTGGGCGCCCTACGACCTCGCCACGCAACAATATTTATGGCTTGGTGAGAAAAGAAATATTTTTGTACCACTCATATTCATATTTTTTAGTACCTATAAATAAGGTTTAACGGCTGGTGGAATATATTATAGAGATGATTAACGGTCTCTTTGACTAATCAAATGCACAATCTCTGTGTCACCAATGCGGTTGGACGTAATTACGACTTAACCTTAATTTCAATTACTGTTCTTCTATAATCAGGATTGATCTCTCAAAGAGATGTCGAATAGTTGTTTGGACGTTCAATAGTATTTTAGTTAGTTAGATTGTTGGTTTATAAAATCAAGAACTCACCACAAAACACAATTTTGCAACAAAATCACTACAGACCTTTTTTTTGGTCTAATAAGTTTTAGGTACATGCATATTTTTGTACATCTATCCATTGGCACTGAGTGATTGCACGGTGAAAAAGTTAAGGTTACATTTTACAAATTACGTTGGCTTACTTGCTTGGGAAAAGCGGCTAGAAGGTCAATCTAATTACGAAATTAAAAACTTATTATTTGAACTTACAATAAATCGTTGAGACCTATATAAATAAAGCTATTAACAACAAAACTCTCCGTACTTATGATTCGTTTCATATTTTTAACTAATTTGTTTTAGTTTTTTTTTAATAATAATATTAATTTTTATTTCTAACAAAAACACTTAACACAGTACTTAGTTTAGGCAATAAATAGGTAGTTCTGCGAAGCTGCCACGTGGCTGCTGGTCTGCAGATTCTACCTCTATATGCAGTAGGAATACAACATATGTCTCAAGTATGATTCTGTGAAATTCTACAAAATAAAAAAATAAACTTATTCATCCAAACACCGAATTCATTAAAAAGTACACATAAAGTACCGAGTAAACAAACATTTTACACGACAATACGATAACATACATAGACTATTTTTACTAACCACGGTAAGCAATCCATTTGTTACGAGGGGGCCAATTTTTTTTTTTTTTTAATGTTTCTTTATTCTTTGAATAGTAAATATATAACAATTGTGGAATTTATGGCCGCCATACTAGGCACATGCCCGTGTTATGGTGGCCGATTTTTTAAACAGTGGATATAGAATATAAAAGAACATAAAATAATGTAAAGGAAAGTAAGAAGAACTATATTATAATACAAAATGAAACATAATCAAAGCATATGAAGGAATGTAAATGAAAAAAAAATAATAATAAAAGAGTGTTTGGAAGAATACAGCAGAGATGAAAGAGTATAAAAAGTATAGTAGATGTAAAACTATAAAGAGAATGAAATATTAATTATATATAAAAGCAAAATTAGCACTGTAGAGTGGGCAAATAGCAACGGATTATTACAATGACTATATTTTATATGTGCACGTAAAGTTATAATGGTAAGTACAAATTTATGTACAAATGACTTCTTATTGAAACTCCGGCTAATAATAATGCCGAGATTGTTATTGCTACATTTTGTAGTGATGAACCAAATAATTCGAACATATCAGAGGTGTCAAACATTTTAAACTAACAATATAAAATAATATTTAAACTTTCGGCTAGTAAAAAGTTAATTACAAACGAAAATTTTAATCGGTGGTATAGATAGCTATGTTATTTAAAGTAATTCTTCAGAAAAATTCCCCAAACAAATTCTCTATAGAACTTATTCAAAGGAGTTCCCTAAAGAAATTCTTTAAATAAATTCTTTAAAGAAATTTCGACCCTTTCCGGATATCCATTTTTGGACACCGGCTGAAAATTGAGTAACGGTACTAGATCTTTTGATGTCCATATTTAATTCATTGAATATTTTGGGTGCAATGTAAGAGTATTGTCTCTGTGAAAAGGTGGTTCTTGTTGTAGGAATTATGCATTTTTCATGTGTTGAGTAGCGTGTATGTATATTTTTTTGTGTGGAATTTATCATACCATTTTTCCAGATATGGACAAGCACTATCTTAATATATAGTTGGCGAATGTCTAGGGCTGCGAGTTTCTTAAAAAGTGGCTCTGATGGATGAGACGGGGAACATTTAAAGATGATTCTTAGCAAAAGTTTTTGAACGGTAACAAGAGGGTAGAGAATAGAAGCTGCACAACCTCCCCATCCTATAATGCCGTACGTCGCTATAGATTGAAACAGAGCAAAATAAACACTTCTTAGAGTTTTTATGTCAAGGATAGATCGAAGAGAATGAAAAATATAGCATAACTTACGGAGTCTCTTTGTTGTGGAGCTAATTTGAGCCTCCCAGCGTAATTGGTTATCTATAATGACACCTAGGTACTTTATTTCATTTGACGGTTTAAGAATTGGGCATGAACAGCTGTTAAGAAGAGATACTGGGTGAGTGTCTAGGTTTTGCGGGCAAGAATGAATGATTAGTTTAGGAAGGTTTTCTGGGAGAGTGAATTTTCGGATTGAGAAAAGTATGTATTGTGTTTTTTGAACATTTAGGGTGAGGAGGTTAGAGTCTAACCATTTTTTAACTTTTATCAGTCCATAATTTGCTTTTTCAATTGTTGTTTTCCAAGTTTTACTTGTAAATATGATAACAGTATCATCTGCGAAAGATATTATATTGCCGTCGATATCTAAATTCAATAAGGAGTTCATATATATGAGAAAAAGGAGCGGACCTAGAACACTGCCTTGAGGCACGCCATAGGAGATGGGTAAACTTTTACTCCTATATTCTTGACTGGAGTGGATGACAGTTATTTGTGATCTCTGTGAGAGATAGTTTTTAAACCATTTGAGAGCAGTACCTTCTATCCCAATCTGTCGTAGTTTTTTTACAAGGATGCGATGTGAAATAGTATCGAAGGCTTTAGACAGATCTAGAAAGACAGCGAGAGGTTTATTGCCTTTATCGAGGTTATCGGATATCAGTTTGCTAAAGGTTGCAATAGCATCAGCCGTACTACAATCTTTGCGAAAACCATACTGGTTTTTTGAAAGGATTTTATTGTCCTCGAGAAACTTGAGGAGTCTTAATTTTACTACTTTCTCAATGATTTTGGATATTGTGCTCAACAGAGATACAGGCCTGTAACTATTTAGAGAAGATCTGTCACCTGATTTGAAAATGGGGATGATTGAGGCATGTTTAAGACAGTTAGGGAATATGCCAGATTGGAAGCTTAAGTTAATAATATATTGAAGAGGGCTGGCAATAAGGGTTTTTAAATGCTTAGTAAGTTTAGTAGAGATTTTGTCTATTCCTGTTGAGTGGCTAGTTTTTAGTGTGGAGATGATTTCTATTATTTCTAATTCTGTGGTGGGAGTGAAGGTAAAAGGAGTATAACTCAGTTGGGCCAGGGATATTTTGTTAGCAAGGTCGTGTTCTGTAACATTATTTGTGGATAAAATATTATTGGATAAGCTAGGTCCGATTGAGGTAAAAAATTCGTTGAAATGGTCTGCGATTTTTACAGAGTTATTACTTGTATTTGTTAATGTTCGACCTTCAATTTTAATGTTATGGATGGGCGTATTCGTTTTTTTGGTGTGGGATATGTCCTTAATAATACTCCATATTTTTTTCGTGTCATTTTCGGCGTTTTTTATTTGTTTTTTGTAGTAGTCTACTCTGGCCTTTGCAGTAATTTTTTTGCAAACATTTCTGTATTTCTTGTAAAATAAGAAGGAATCATGGTCGTTGGGGTTTTTTTTACATAGTGCATGGAGTTTGTCGCGCTTGCGGATAGAATGAAGGATACCGACAGTTATCCAGGGTTTGAGTTTAGTGTCATAATTTTTTGTTTTCTGTGTTGTATTAGTTGTAGCGTGGGTTACATGGTCGTGGAGTGTTTCTACAAGAGATTCGCAGGCTAAATTGGGGTCATTCTGTTTGTAAATATTTGTCCATTTTTCCTGAGAAACCAGCTCAAAAAGTGCAGTATAGGATATTTTATTTGTAGAGATTTCATGCGGTGGTGGATTAAGTATTTTATGAGAAAGAGAAGTTATAGTAGCGTAATGGTCCGTGATAGTGCATTGGTATACAATAGAATTGGTTTTTAATTTACATTTTGAAAATACATGATCAATACAACTTACAGAGGAGCCAGATACTCTGGTAGGTGCTGTTATGGCTGGGACGAAACCTTGAAGAGTTAGCAAGTTAATATAATCATTGGCTTGAGGATGCATGGAATTAATTATATTTACATTGAGGTCACCACTAATGAGGATATTATCACATTCACTCACACATGATAAAGAATTGTTTAATGAATTAAGAAAAGGGGTTATGTTAGATATGCCTGGTGATCGATATATAGAAAATATGGTAACTTGTTTTTCTATAACTATTTTGAGACAGTTTGAGTCACTGATTTTGATTTCGTTTACTGAGTGAGATATGTGATTTTTTATGTATATGACTACTCCATCGTTTTGGGTTGCATTGTTATGTGTATTGTAGTGGGTGTAGTTTATAATGTTTTTAGGAATGTAATTTTCATTTACCCAGCATTCACTTAAGATAAGTATGTCAAAATCGGACTTCAGATCTGTGAGAACTATTAACAATTCATTAAAATTTCGGCTTATACTTCTGATATTCATAGAGAATATTTTAAGGGCTGATTGACTTAATACTTGTTGAACTTCGAGAGCATTATTTGTTTCTATACATGGAATTGGAGAGAAGTTATCTATTTGATCAGCTATTTCTACCATTTATAAATTTTGTAACAAAAAACACAGTAAATAGCATAAAACATATCAATGATTTTGACACATCGCTTAAAATAACAATGAAAGGCTCCACATATTCATATAATATACAGGTGATGATAAAAAAACTTGTGTTCAGAAATAGTATCTTTGGGCTAGAAGTGTATAATAATAATTTACAGCTGTAAATAATGAGGAATTTTAAATAATAGTATGAAGATATAAAAAAGGAAGTTATGTAGCTTAGCCAGCTTTGTTCACAAGGTAAGGGGTGAGGTTGACAAAAGGTGTTTATTTTTGTCATTAATATTAATGACCGGAGTTCCAATATCTTGCCGTACGTACACTTGGCCACCTCTGGTCCAAGAAAATTTGTAAAGATTTTCCCGTTTAGCCTTGCGAGCAAGAAACCATAGATGCTTCGCCTGAAATGTTAGGTGTTCGGAAATGTATATATGGGAGCTTGGTCCTGCCATTCCGATAAGGGTGGTGTTTAGTTTGTCCTCACGATTGGCAGCTTGTTTATTGAACCTTTTTACATCTCCCAGGAAATCATCTCGATCGATGTTGGACTTGAATTTTATTAAGATGGGCCTGCATGTGTCTTTAGAGACTTTAAGTGTGGTGCGGTATGCTGCATCGATATTGGGGGCGTCTTTTGAGTTAACGGTTTTTTTAATATTGAATATAATATTGTTTAGATTTTCCCCGTTGCTTTCAGGAATTCCTCTTATCTCCACATTTCTTGATCTGTTTATTCTATCCATCTGTTCCATGTGGTTTTCAATAGCTTCTAGTCTCGCTTCGAGGTTGGAGTTCTTTTTTTCAAGTGTTTTATTTTTATCTTCCAGGTCGTGAACGCGAAGTAGAATTTGCTGGTATTGATTACTCATAGTTTCCAGAGTGGATAGAATTTGAGTGTTTTGCTCCATAAGTTTAATAAGAATTTCACTCTCCGGCGGTGTCGTACCGCTGGCTTTGACAACAGGACCAACAGGTACTATGGTTAAACATTGCTTGCACTTGATCTGAGCGCGGCGCTCCTTACTGAGTCGACGGTAAGAGCTCTCCGCTACTCCACCGCAATGTAGATGAAAAGTCCCTTTGCATAGCGCGCATACGAAAACGGAATCCGCCGAGATAGTAGCTTCTGAACAACTATGGCAAGCAATATTCATGTTGATGTATTGCTAATTAGTACTTGACAGTAGTTATTAGAATTCGGATGTGTTCGTCGGTAAGAATGTGCGTGTGTGCGTGCGAGATTGTTGCTCGCAGTTGGCAGATTGATTATTGTGATGTTTTTGATATTTTAAATTTTGTTTTATTTACCAGTTGTTCGTCTTGGCACAAAAACTTTTCATACAATCGAGTACTGCCGAACAACGTAAATATTAGTCGAGTAGACACAATAACTAAAAAGAGTTTTAATCGATGTAAATTGTTGTTAAACTTGGAACGAAAAAAATACGTGCTTACTGTGATTGACACTTTGATGATTCATATTATTGTTTTTCAGATGATAATAAAAACGACAGATGGTATTAAAACTTATAAAGTGAGAAAAAAACACATTAATTTATGGTAGAAGAAAATCTTATTTACGATATCTCTCTTTTTCTTCTTTATTTATTCTGTTTTTATAGATTTTTCATTTACAAGTCTCATCTTTGCAATTTTCGTGCTTTTAAACTAACATTTTCTTCAAAAGCAAATTTATTTTTGAGCTTATTAAAAATCACTACACAGCACTCCAGCGTTCGGCTTCCATACTTATTTGCTATTTTAGGTATTTTTAGGCCTTTTTTCCGTAAGACGTGTGTTGTGACTATAAACCAGTGGTTTTTTATAAGTGCTACCTTCCCAATTATCCTTAATGGTAAGGAATCAGAATATACCTTTTATTCCCTCAGCACAGTATAAAAGTTGCACACTGTGTCTTTGTCTATATATATTAGGTGATACAATTTGTTTATGAGAGAGGTTTGCAAATTTTGTACATACTTAATATAAGTCATGCTTGTATTTCCCCAGCTTCAAATTCCGTATCTCAGAATAGATTCTACCAATGAAGAATATACTAGTTTGAGTGTGCTATAAGGCAAGATTAATTTTATTAAAAAAGTTCGCTAGAGTTCTTAGCTGGTTACATACTTTAGTAATTTGCATATCCCATTTAAATGTCTTATCTATTGACAATTGCAAAACGAACATTATTCTGTTCTAAAGTAGACAAAATACTCATGTACATCAGAGTTATTATCATAAATTAAATTATTCCCCGTTCATTCCCCTTTTCTCTAAAAGAATAACACATTATTCAGCATAAAACATGTACACACACGCGGATAAATCAAATAGAGCTAACTTATTACAAGACAAAATAAATCTCCAGAGAGTAAATTGGGTACCTCCTTTTTTGATTATCTTTTTAGTGAATCTTCCTCCGGCTTGTTACAAAAACAAGGATTTCCTCTTTTACTGGTACTTATGAATTTACAGCGCAAATCTGGACGTGTCTTTAGTTTCCTTATTCAATTACCGGACAGGCTGAAAAAACGTGGGAAATCTTTTCGTCGAAGTAACGAAAGTTTCCCCCTTATAATGTAAACGCAGCTTTTACACAGCCCATAAATCTCTTCACCTGTCGATGTTCCGAGCCTATCCTGATTCATGAATCCGCCTCTCCCAGCCCAGAGCGTATTGATTTCAACGAAGACCCGCCCGCATTTATTTTTCATTGTATTTTTAATATTGAAACATTGTTTCCATTCCTCTTTCGTAAATGTTTGTTCACACGCTAAGATATATTCGCTAAAACGTAGCTAAGGCCCACTTTCAAGAGGAAGTATTATCTTTTACTCGATGTATTATAAAAATATTTCTGAATTTGTATTCAGCTACTAGCGGTGGCACTGTTAAAAATACACAATAAATTTAGATTACAAGTATGGTAAAAGCTCACGTTTCCTGCATTACCCAACTGAGATCTGACGTTGATATAGAATTGGCATATTAGGTACTTTATTGACAGTAAACAAGCCCATGTGTTATGCATTAGGTTTGTTTGTACGTTCCGTTTTAATGGTTTATTATAGATTATTTTTACAAATATGAAATCATCTTGTTTATTTTACCAATATTATGGTTCCTACCTACCTGAAGAAAGTTTGATAAAATATATATTTTTTATATACTCGTACATTAGCTCCTTACAGGGAGGTACTAAGGAAAAATTTCCCTCAGGGCCTACGTCATCTTTAGGAATGCTATTTGGAAGGTCATTTTAGGGAAAGGAAGGAGAGGAGGTTCTGGGAAGGAAAAGTGTATCAGGGGTGGGTAAGAATTTGAGGGTCATTGTGTCCAGAAGTGACGGACCTATGAATACATCCTGCAGCACACTGAGATGGGTCGAAAAAATCCGCCTGCACAGGTAAAATGTCTCCATCGTCCAGTCACTCCTGATCCAGCCCGTGTCTGGCTCCAACATTTTGTAGTCCTGGTACAAAGTGATGACATTATAAATCAATTTTTAATAAGAAAAATGTTCGACAGGTGCCAAACCTAAGATGAAAAGTCACTACCGCGGGCACAAGATGGCCCTCTGGTTGAACCTCATCCCACAACTGCACCAACCCGGGGCCGCCGACGTCTCCATGAGGCACCACCACTTCAGGGAGAGGGATCCCCACTTCTATACAGGTAAACATTAACACTGTCATCTCACTTAAGTCGTTCATATATATTTTTTATATTTCTTGGCCTTAACTAAAAACTTCCGCTCTAGAAACCATAGAAATTACGAAAAAAATAAATCAAAAATTGTTTTATTAACAAAATAATAGCACCCTGTAAGTCACCATTATTGACAATGTTTCCTTGTTATGTTGGCTTCTCCCACCGATCTCCACCCTCCCCCAAAATCACCACTCCCACTACCCTAAACTATTAAAATAAAATGATTTAAGAAGTAATTTCAATTCGAAAGGTGGGCATGGGTATCGACGCCCCGGGGTCAATTTATTGGATACCCGACACCCCTGATATAGGCCCCCCTAAGGGATTCGCTACGTTTGGTGACTCATCAGGGATGTCTGGGTTCATGGGATAAGGTTTTACTTGGTCTTGGAGAAAAATATATATTAGAGTATGTCCATCTACATACAGCTTGGAGTGCCGAATCAGGATAGAGTGGTTGAGGGAGACCTAACCTAGACCTCTCCAGCCAGGCTTTCTTGATCCATTGCTTTACATCGCAGTGGGAGGGATGTATTCGTACGTCCGTCACTCCTGGACACTTAGACTCCCACAGTCTTACCCACCCCTAATAACTATTTCCTTCCCAGAATTTCTTCTCCTTAAAAAGACCGTCTGCCTATAAGTAGTTCATAATTTTCGGAGAACGCTTTGCGATTTTTTTTCGAGTTCTTTCTAATTTCATATAAATACTCTCCAACTCGGAATCTGAATAGAGATTATCTTTAAAACAATCTATTTTTATTTAATGAAAGTACTTTATAGTATGTCGTTAGAAATTTTGAATAGAGGGTCTTAATTTATGTATTTTTCCCAGGTCCCGTACGTCCAGAGTCGTACACCCTGATGTTTGCCAGAGCCGAACTGGGCTACACCGGTGAGCGGCCTGACACCACGGAGTGTGAACCCTCAGTGGAAGAGCTGGAAGACTTAGGAGAAGACCTGGATATGGAAGAGACTGCAATCCCTCCAGAACAGGAGAGGGATATACTGCAAAAGCTGGCGAACAAACACTTCTATAGGTAAGCTCCATGGCTTTCCTTAGATTATGAAAGAGGCATCTCAAGTGCACGAAGGAAGGCAGATTAATTATTTATTGTTTTGGAACATTTACAAAACTTCGGTATGATTAATATCAATTATTAATAAAAGCCAATTCTGTTTATTTCTAAACACAAGGAGGAAATTTATAATTGGTTCTATTTACGGCGTATTGTAAAAATAATAAGAAAGGATAATTTGTATTCAACTGATGATTTCCCAAAGAGTACATAAATAAAAAAAATATATACATATATATTTATAAAATTAACACTGGGAAGTGCGTATTTGTTGAGAATCCAGTTATTTTTACATTAACTCCACAAAAAAAAAATCCACAGGGCCCATGTCATCTTTGGGGATGCTTTGTGGAGGGTATTTTTAGGGAAAAGAAGGCAAAGTAGTTCTAGGAAGGAAAAAGATATGAAGAATCTTAGGGTGAGTGTCCAGGAGTGACTGACTTGCGAATCAAAATCCAAAAATTATTTTTCAACCAGCCTCTCCCGATCCGACCCGCCACGCAGTAGGTGGGCAAACGTATCCACCGCCAAGACCTAGACAAATCCCACCTTATGAACCCGGGCACCCCTGCTAATTCACCAAACGTAGCGAACGACTTGGGGTGATCTATTTTAGAGTTTTCTACGAAATAGTCGAGGAGCCGGTGGTATCAATGCCCGCCTTCAAAATGAGAAGAATTTTTTTTCAAATGATTTTGTCTTTCACTCTTCAAGGGTGTTCTAGGTCATCATTTTAAATGAAAGAGACAGATATATTTAATTTGCATATTAATTTTATTTAAATAGTCGAATTTCAAAATTATATAGAAAATTGGAGTCGGGTTCAGACTGAAGAGATGAGATATTCTTACTGACTGGAGGGGAGGCAATTTTATTTTTAAATGGCTTGTAAGAAGAGAAGCTATTTTAAAAGGTGAGAAAGAACTGAACAATGTCCAATTCTCATTCGTATAAATAGAGAAATTTTTTTTTTTTGAAAAATTGGGGGAATGTTAAAACCACGATTTTCACAAAAAAATGTTAAATTATTTAACAAAACTTTATTTTAAATTAATAATTTTAAAATGTCACAGGGGTTGCATAGTTCAATGTTTAGCTATCACTTGGTGAAGATGACAATGGAGAGAAATAAGAAAAATAATACAATTTATCAAAAGAGAAGAAAAGATAAAACCAAATACAACATTTTTAATCAATTAGTTATCCATGGCATGTTTTAGGAAGATTGTCAATTTGCTTTTTAAAATATATGAGACTGTTTGGTTAGTTGTCTATATGGTCACGCTTAATATCATTGTGCAAACGACACATTCGAGATAGCGGCTTGAAGTACCTAGGCAATTTTGTTGTTGCACCCAAAACTGCTCACGAATTACAGCTTCAGATGCACTTGTAAGGAATTAACTAACTAACTAACTAACTAACCATCACGCCGTTTCCCCGCAGGGGTGGGCAGAGAGGACGGACCGCCAAACAACTCGGTCTTGGCACACGCTCCTTGCCTCATTCACATTCATACATCTTCTCATACATACTCTTCTATTATTCTGACTCTTGACATGGCCCGACTCAAGTATCTGATTTACTTGATCGTGCCACGTCTTCCTTGGGCGTCCTCGGCTTCTTATACCGTTCACATTCGCGTCATAAATTCTCTTTACACTCCTTTCTTCATTCATTCGCTCAACATGCCCAAACCATCTAAGCGTCCCTTTCTTAATCTTACTTACTACGCTCACATCAGCCTTGCATTCTTTTCGGATCTCCACATTCCTCACACGATCATACATGGTTTTACCACACATACGCCTCAGGGATCTCATTTCTACAGCATTCAGTCTACTTTCATCCTTTCTCTGCCATTTCCACGCTTCACTGCCATACATCAGGGTAGGTACCAGTACTCCATTGTGGACTGCTAGCTTCGCTTCTGTAGACAACTTTTTGTTGGCTCCAACGGCGTTCAATCCTCCATTAATGGAGTTACCTGCATTCACCCTTCTTTCGATATCCCTATCAGCCTTCCCATCTCTCGTAAACATACTTCCCAAATATACAAACTCATTCACCTGCTCCAAGTATTCATCATTCACAACTATATTGCACACCGTTTTCTGACTCTCTCTTTCAAACACCATGACCTTAGACTTACTTACATTCATCATTAATTCATTCTTCATACATACTTCGTTCATCCTAGACACGAGAGACTGCAGATCTTCTATACTGTTGGCAATCAGCACCGCATCATCAGCATACAACAGGCAACATACTATCAGATTATTCAATTTCGCGCCCAATCCCGCCTCTTTCAATTCTTGCATACAATTGTCCATGTATAGATTGAATAACCACGGTGACATTACGCAACCTTGCTTAACACCTTTTATGATGTCAAACCACCCCGTAAATCCACCGTTTACCCTTATGCAAGCAACGCTTCCCTCGTATAGAGACGCGATTGCCTGTACAAGATTTGTATTCACTCCATACTTGGACAATACCTTCCATATCTTTTTCCTGTCGACGCGGTCGTATGCTTTTTAAATAAGGAATTATAAATACTAAAGGAATTGTAAGGAATTATAAATACTAAATACGAAACAAGACAAAATGGGTGATAGCATGTGTAGGAAGAAATAAGGTATGTAAGGAAAAAGGAATGCTCATTTACTTACCACTATATCTCTGCGAAGGAGCACATGACACAACCACAGTAATATAGTTCCACCGCGATACCTCGAGTATAATTATAATAATTATCGCCACTACAAAACGAATATAATATTCCGAGATGGGCAAATTCCTTCTTTCTACTTATAAACGAGATTGTGTACACGAAAAATTTGCTTTCAAGGTGCTTCCAAAACTTATTCTGTTTTCAAAACAAACGTTGTTCAAACTGTTGTTCTTGCCATTGTTCCAAATTTAAAATACGTTTAAGAGAGGTAATAAGTGGATTATTCACATCCCGGTAGGAACTAATCATATTTTCATTTCAAAACCAAACACTTGCTATTATAGACCTAATTCAAGATGGAATTTATTATGACTCCTTAAATAACTTATATGAGGACATTTTATGTGAATATTATTCAAACAATGTTTCAAGCTTTTCACATAATTTTATGTTCAAATTATATTATAAAGTCAGCAAATTGTTTTATTAAGAGTTCGCAGTAAAAATACGAGTATTCGAGTCGTTCCTCATAAGAATGGAGTAAAACATCTAATTTAAATACGAATGATAAAAATCTTTGTTTTTTTGTACAGTTTCGATATAGTATACATGTTTCTTAAGGGGATCCAATTCGTTAAATTTGAACGTAATCCACGCTTCTTATGGACGTGGCGACAAGGTTGAAGTAACTATTTAACATCACCAAAATACACGTTTTTATTATTTTATTTTGCTAAGTTCAGGCAAAATATTTTTATAAATTCGGATTTTAAAAACAAAATTTGACAAAATATAACATAAGCAATTTCGAAAAGAGGTTCGTTTGAGGGATATTTTAAATATCAATACACATTATTTTATGCGCGTGATACTGATAAAAAAATATTCCCATATAAAACAATGGCCAAAACATTCTACTCGCAGAATTTAATTAAAGCATCTGTAATATAATATTTTAGGTGATAACATTTTCCAACCACAAACACATGTTTTTCAATAATTCGCATTGCACCGCCTTAAATCCTTCGATTAATTAAATCACGATTTTTTTTTTAAATTTTTGAAAAATAAAATCTATTTTTGTTAAATTTTCCTTTCTTTTTTAAATCAAAATCGGTGGAAACCTTATTTTCTCTATTGTACCGTCACCGGGTACTGCCGTCCCGAGAACCATTTATTGGATAACCAACATCTCTGCCGTAGGTCATCCCAGGTGGTTCACTAGGTTTGGTGACTTAGCAGGAGTGCCCGGGTTCATGGGATGAGATTTGCCATATTTTGGTGGTGTATGCATCTGCCCGCCAGCTGCATGGCAGATCGGCTGGATCGGGAGAAACTAGATTAGGGCGACCTTTTTGTCCTTTCCTGCAGGATTCTCTCGGAAAATCGTCTTGCAACGCAGTGGGAGGGATTGTCCGTCACTCCTGGAGACACTGCCCATCTGATTCCTACTCATCCCTCATAAATTTTTCCTTCCCAGGACTTCCATCTCTTCCTTTCTTAAAAAGACCCTCCACCCATCATCCCCAAATATGACACAGGCCCAGAGGGGGAATCATTTTCCTTAAGGCTTCCTGTGTGATGCTAAAGTAATTAAAATGAAACTAAAAAGCTTTTACCCACTCAAACCACCGAAAAGTTCATATTCATGTTATCTTTTCAGTTGAACTAAATGTTTTATCTTGTTCATTAAAATTTTCTGTGAATTTGCTTCACACGTTGGGGATTTCTGACAAATGTTTTTCCTATGTTATTTACTTAATCTTAAAAGTCTAGTTTAACAAACAATCGACAAAGTAATTTTGCTATATTACTCGATTTTACGAATGTACAGAAATTATTCCCGTATTTTGCACAGTAAGGTAATTTCATCTGACATTTAAAACACTCCGTATTGAAATTGAAACTCGAATTCGAATGGTCACTTGAACTAGGAATATTGTCATTTTGTTTATTTTTCACAGGAACATGAAATTAATTAATTACCTGTCCGTTTGAATTTTATTAGTTTTTAGTTATGAAGGAATCAGATTATAAAAACAGGGAGAATAATATAATTAAATTTAAAAAAATAACTTTGTTTAAACCACTAATATAATCACAATTACTTACATGTTTCAAAACCGATGGTTTCTTCGTCAGGGTAGTAATGACAATGTCAGTTAATTAAAAATGACGCCACAAAGTGATTTTGCGAAGTTTGAAGAAAGAATAATATAAACTTATATATTTATTTTTATTTTTAACTTTTTAACATAAACAGAGTTAAACCTCAAATTATAATATTTTAATAAATTAAAATATTTTAATAATATTTTCTAGATAAATGTAGAACGATCCATATAGAGAAAGGCAAAATTATAGATGGAGATGAGGGTATATTTAGAAATTTCAAAATTAAAAGTATGAAAGGGGATGAGGTTTATAAATACTTCGGATACCCGCAATCGAATAGATTAGATCATACTAGTATTAAAAATGATATTAGGATTAAATTTCAAACTAGGATAAGAAAATTTTTTAAATGCAATCTATCTGCTAAAAATTTAGTAAAGGCAATAAATAGTTGGGCAATACCTCTATTAACGTACTCATTTGGTATAATTAAATGGTCTAATACAGATTTAGATAGCTTAGAACGATTAATTAGAACTACGTTAACAAAGTTTAATTGTCATCATCCAAATTCAGCTATAGAACGAATTAATTTACCTAGAAATTTAGGAGGTAGAGGTATAGTCAAAATAACTTCTTTAAAACAAAATCAGGTAGAAATGTTAAGAAATTTTTTTCATAGAAAAGCTAATAGCTCAGAGCTGCATAAAATAATTTGCAAGGCAGATAGAAATATTTCACCTTTAAATTTATACGACGAGAATGCCAACATTTTTATAAATACCAACCAGGAATTATTAGATTCCTGGTCAAATAAAATTATTCACGCAAAACACTTCAATTATCTCAACCAAACGTATGTTGACAAACTTTCGTCAAACAAATGGTTGAGTATTGGAGAGTTGAGCGCAGAAATAGAAGGTTTTATGCTTGCTATTCAAGATAGAGTAATTAATACCAAAAATTATAGGAAGCATATAATCAAAGATCCAAATCAAATTGATGATTTATGTAGAAAATGTATGGCTTTTCCGGAAACTATAGAACACATTATATCAGGATGTTCTATATTAGCGCCGTCTGAGTATACATTTAGGCACAATCAGGTTTTAAAAATAATTCACCAAAGTTTGGTAATTAAACATAACTTGATTGACTGTCATAATATAGTACCATATTATGAATACGAACCAAATTCATTTTTAGAAAATAATTTCTTTAAAATTTACTATGATAAAACTATACTAACAGACAGACCAATTGGTCATAATAGACCTGATATAGTTTTACATGACAAAATTAAAAAAATAACTTATATTATTGATGTAGCTATTCCAAATTCCTGTAATATTCAAAAATCTGTTTCTGAAAAAATAAGAAAGTATACAGATTTAGGAAATGAAATTAAAAGAATTTGGCATTCTCAGACTATAAAAATATTACCTTTTGTTATTTCGGCTACTGGCATTATACCTAGCTCTCTTATTAAAAATTTAGGCATATTAGATTTGTCAAAGAATTTGTATATAAAAATGCAAAAATCAGTCATTTTAAATACATGTAGAATTACGAAAGATTTTTTAAATATTTATATTGAGGGATCAGTAGGATTTATCGGTCAAATTAGGAATTCCACAGAGCCGAACCCTCTGATATGAAAATATCTGGAGACGGAGAATTATATTCCCATTTAATAGTTTGGTAGATTAACGTGTTGTTCTTGTATTGTTTTGTATTAATTATACTTATATAATACACTTGCATAACGTGGATTTACTAGATGATCATTTATATGGAAAAGTGTATGAAAGGGTTTAGTTTTTCCTATGGGAAAAACTAAACCCGTTCCTGTAAATCTGGTGAAAAAAAAAATGAAGATAATATTAGCGAAAGTCAAATGGCCCGGATTGCCAGAGGTCCTGGGTTCGAGTCCCAGATGTATCCGTATCTTTTTCTGATTTTTCTGTTTCGGATTTTCGATTGACTTTCGCTAATATTATCTTAATTTTAAAATGTTATAATAAAATAATCAGTTTAAACCACTTTTATTGTGTAAAAACCAACATGTTTTGTAATCAATACTCACTTTATCAACTTATCATTGCTTACGAAATATGTTGGTTTTTTATTAACAAAAGTGGTAAAAACCAAGTATTTTATTAAATTTCAATTGAAACGGTACAACAAATAAATTTGCTGTGTTAAAAGAAAAAAAACTAAATTCCTTATCATATTTGGGGATGCTGTGAGGAGGGTCTTTTTAAGAAAAGGAAGGAGAGGATGTTCTGGGTCGGAATAAGGAATGGGATTAAGGGACATCCCTCCTACTGCGGTGCAAGCCGACGGATCGAGAGAGTCCGAATGGAAAGATCTGAGTAGGTTCCCTCAACCAGACTCTCCTGATTTGGCCCGCCACGCACTAGGTGGGCAAACGCATTCGCCGCCAAGACCATACAAACCTCGCCCCGTGAAACCGGACACCCCTGCAAAATCACCAAATGTTGCGAACCACTTGGGGTGACCTGTGTCCGGGGTGTTAATTATTCAGTAAATCATCATGCCGTTTCACAATCAGAGAGAATACTTGTCTTGACACACACTCCTTGCTTCATTCACATTCATGGATCGTCTTATAAATACTCTCTGTTATTATGACTTTCAAATCTTCATCTATTGCACCGTGAAAAAGCATTCGGCAAAAGAAAGATTTTGTGATACACGTACAAACGATTTTGAAATTCTTTAATTGAATTAGTCCCAGGGAGAGATCGTTCGTTTCTTCCAAAACGTATAACTAATATGGTATTGCCAGTTATAAAAACAAGCAAAAATATAATAAATGCTTCGTTTAATAAAACGGACATAATGGTAATAAAAACTAAGAAGTAGACTTTTAATATGAATTGCATACCTAAACCTACGCTTTAATAATATTACCATAAAAATATAATCTATATTATTAATACGCTAACGTCTGTCTTACACACTCGCTCCACGTACGATATATAAACGAAAGTGCTGCCATCTTTAATATTCAAATGGAACTTTTACCTGCTTATACAATATTATTGTTAAAAAGTTACAAAGTTTGTATAAGTTCCTGTACGTGACGACTTATTTCTAGATTTTTTTTATATTAACTCCTCACAGGAGGCTCTGGAAAATAATTTCTCTCAAGGCCTATGTCATCTTTTAACATTTGTAACACTTCGAATTTAAATGTCATCATAATGAATTAGTAAGGTCATTATGCAATTTTTAGAACACATTTGTATTGTAAATAAATATATCTTTTGTTTTCTTTTTGCGAAAATGTATTTAGAATTTTTTTTGTCCATAATTTGTAAAATTTAATGCAAATAAATAAATTTCGACACCATTTTTTGTTTCTTCTGTGAAAATTTATTTAAGAATTTTTTTGACTATAATTTGTAAAATTTAATGCAAACAAATTATATTTCGACACAATTTTATGTTTCTATGTATTCATAATTATTTCTTCACACATACTTTGCCGACTGAGCAAGAACTTAGGTGTATATTAATTTTTCGCGTTTTTATAGACGCATTAAATATATATATATATATTAATCATAGATAGGTACTAATTAATACTATATTTTTAATATAAATATTTTATGTGTTTGGAGTAAAGGCCGGTTCATTTTCGAAGAATGGTCAATGTCATCCGTCAATATGATAAGGAGTAAGTTAGGACGTACGTTCCTTTCGAATGCTCCATGATGACATTGATCCCAGACTAGGAAGACTCACTACCATCCAAACAACTTCGTCAGGAAAAAAATGACACAAAAGTGTTCTTTTTTTAAAAATATTTAGTCCAAATTTAGACTTTTTTAACACTGTGATTTGTTTCGATTCATCAAATGTTTCATCACTTTGAAATAAAAACCTATATCATGCTAACCACAAGGCAGGATATCCGCGCGAATTCACTATACGCACTATAAAATGGATTTTTCCGGTTACAATTTTTCATTTACATTGGCAAAAACGATCCGAAAACTGCAGCAGGAAGTCGAATATTCTGACCAATTAAAGCAATTAACAACAGCGAGTTTCAATGAATCACCAATCCGGGCAATTCATTGTGTATGAACACGAGAAAAACACAGCAGTAAATAACACCTTCAATTTTGGTTTTGATGTTTAAAATTTAAAATTTAGTAATTTCTGTATTGTCTACATCTTTTAAGATTTTGTAACCCTTGATCACCCTATTACGATACGTAACTTACATAGAAAAAATCATCATTGAAAAAGATAATACTAATAAACAACGAAAATATGAAAAAGAAGAATTCATAGAAAAATAAAAAAGATAACGGTCGCAACTGGAACTCGAACAAACGCCTTAACTAAATCGGCCAAAGGAACCCCTTTATTTACGTCATTTTTCTGATCTCTTATTTCAAAGCTTACGGCTATGAATATGCTACAGCTGGATTTCATATCATTACAAAAATGGTCTCACGACTATGGATTAGTTATAAATGCACAAAAAACAAAATTAATGCACATAAAATCGCCTCATGCCAGATATACAATCGCACCTTCAATAGTATCGCATAACTTTGACTGCATACATAATAATTGTATACAACCCTGTGCCTGTGGAAGTATTGACCTTGTCAAAGAGTATGTCTACTTAGGGGTAACGGTGGATTGTAATATGAAATGGGATATACATATTGTTAAGCTATGTAAGCGCCTTCGAGCGATCGTAGGCAAACTGTATAACCTTAAATATTATGTGCCCATCAAAACAATGAAATTAATATATTTGTCCCTGGCTGAATCTAATGTGAGATATGGTATAACTTCTTGGGGGCACTCATGTAAGACAAACATCCAACATGTACAGTCAATTCAAAACGCCATGGTCAAATTACTTGTCAGCAAAGCAGTGTATGACCAGCGGCAAAATATCACAATAATGTATAAATCCATAAATGTTTTACCTATTAGAGCTCTTTTTTGGCATAAAATTTGTATGCAACATATCTTAGATAGCCCATACAAAACAATGGTG
The DNA here is from genome assembly GCA_951813805.1 of Limnephilus auricula. NCBI lineage: Eukaryota > Metazoa > Arthropoda > Insecta > Trichoptera > Limnephilidae > Limnephilus > Limnephilus auricula. The sequence continues at coordinate 39,669,247 of OX638392.1, read as the reverse complement.
GATCACGTGTACAATACTAGGCTTACACAAAATGAAGGGTTGATAGTACCTAGATTTTCTAATAAACATGGCCAGAGAACTTTTGAATACATTGTACCACTTATATTTAATATGTTGCCATATGATTTGAAAAAATGTTACTCGACACCTAAATTTGCGCTATTGTTAAAAACATGGCTATTGGAATCAGATTTTCTGTATTGAATGACTGTACCTCTTGCACTTTAAAATTTTTTAGACTTAGTATTCTATTATTTTTTATACTTATTTATGTTTTTATTATGTATTTTATTAAATTGCAATTTTTTTCTTATTGTATTATACTTGAGACATTTAAATTGTACAATGTTTTGTTCACACTGTTCTCCTGCAGACAAGCTACTTGCAGTAGCTTTGCAGGTATATTGTTAACATGAAAAAAAATCTGTTTTTCTGTAATAAAAAAAAAAAAAAAAAAGAATTAAAAAATCTGAATTTGAATTGATCCAAATTTAATTCAAACCCTATAATAATATATGGTATATCTTCTACTAATTTTTATCGTTATTTTATTGTGCAATGAAAATATTTGTATGACGCTGCCCATATGGTGAAATATAAATTTTTGCAGTGTTTATTGTCATAAAGAATAAACTCCTCTATAAACGCCAGAAATATTTGACTTCGTACCCCTGTAGAACTCCGCATATTTTTGATATAATCTGGATGAGGAAAGTAGCGCCAAAGTTGTTTTATCTTTTTTATGAATAATTTTACAAGAACGAAAAAAAGTTAGTCAATCAATCGAGTCAAAAATAATCTTAGCCATAAAGGGGTATTTAAAAAAAATTGTTTCTTAAATAAATTAATATTTATCTAATGAAAGAACAGATTATTTAGTACTTTGCGCTTATATTTTTTGTAGCGTAATTAATAATTTTATTTTAATTCCATTAAATTGAAAAGGTAGGAAAAGCTTCAATGTATCCATAACATATTATTTCATATTCATAATGTAAACCGATTCTTAGTAAAGATAAATATCTTAAATGTTGTAAATTCAAACGCTTAAAAAATAAATTGAAAAAATGTTTGACAGGAATGGTTTTGTAAACTTTCACTTACCTGTGAAATGATATGGCAACTTTTTTTTTCCAAAATACCTTAACACTCATTGGCTGAATACTCAACGCAGCATCTTGACTGTTTATTTGTTAAACGTTATATTGTCTTTAAGCTAATATCTTATAATTACCTGTAGTGTATCTAAAAGCTTCCGGCTTGTAGACATAGATGGCAGTGCTAAGAGCTATCCTTAGATTCCGCTAGATGGCAGGTAGGTTAGTACCTGTGGAAACGAAGAGAGGGTCAAACAGCTCTGAGAGAGCGTTCACTGGAACACTCGTTTAGATTCCATTTAGCCAGCTTATAGTTAGGTCGATCAACGAGTTCTACATTGTAAACCGCGAAGTGTATAATAAACGCCGATGATAACAAAGTATCTATTATTCCTAAAGTAATCTCCATCCAAAGTATTGGAGAGTCTGTTAGTGTCTGTAGTAAATAACAGAACGCAATTCAGAAGAAACTGTCTATCAACAATGGCGTTACACATAAAACTGGACAGAGGATCGAAATTTGACAATGAAGTTAAAAAAAGGCGTCTGAAACTATTCTGGTCTCTGTCTAATAAAAGATGCGCGATTGCAAGAGGAGCGTGCAAGTATGCGATGCTAATCTCTCTCTGTATTATTTGGGCACTCCCTCTGTTATAATATATTGAATGCTGATCAATCATTAATAGGTGGTTACCATCTTTAAGTTATTTTTAAAGATTTTTATCACATCACTGAACTCTAAGGCAATCACCGTCGTATGTGTGGAAATCATTATGAACAAGTGGACATCACTGTATTGTTATGTATATTATGGCGGATAGGACCTAATCTATACCCATTCCAAGTAAAAAAACCTTAGGGGGGGCAGTCATTACTTACTGATTATTTTACCATACATTGGCTTTGTTTACTTTTCGGAACTTTACATACGTATGTTATGGAACGCCCTATAGTTAGTGGGATCATACCTAGCAACAGTCCGGTTGGAACTTGTCACAACGGTCCCGTTCCCCACCGTTTCCTGCATCCCCTACTCCTACTCCCCGCGGCATCCCGGCCGCCAGTCGAAAGCTGCACCCGGCCTCGGACGCACGCACACCAGTTGAAGGTTGCTCTCTGGCTCAGACGCACGTAAACACGGTCGAGAACCACGCTCTGTTTCGGGCTCCCGCAAAATGAGCCGAATTGATTTCTAAGCCACAATGTTACTATTAGTCCGCATTGGAATGTAGAATCGGTTTTGTCAAACATCGGTGTTATAATGGTTCGCGGACCCCAGGAAGGCTGCCGAACGTGCTGGAAGCGGAGGCCTTCGCCCCCACACATGTAAGCTGAACACCAGATTTCCCTTTCTTTCAATGTGTCTGTAAAAATACGATAGGGTCCCGCGCAAAACCATAACTCAGAGAGTTTCGATGCAGAGATCACGAGGTATAAACACTTTAGCTAGGTTTGTGTAACATGCATTCTTGTATAGCCCTGTACTGAAATAACCTGTATACTGTGTTCTGAATTGTCAATACATGAATCTATTTAAACATATCTTGTTGTCAATCTGCTCCGGCAGGAGAATCTCGTAGAGTATTGGTTCCCCAGGTGATCGAGGAGGAAAGAGTTCTGGAAGCATTCTGTTGCAACCCACGCCTGAGATTGAGGGTGCCCTTTGCTCCCGTTTGAGCTGGCTTTGGGGCTTGTTTTGGGGTAGCTGGAGCTGACAATTGGCGACCAGAGAAACCCCGTAACACGTAATACTATTGTTCGTGGTTTTACCGGAAATGAATCATACTTTTGGAAAACTTGAATTTTATAGACTATTTAGTACTTCTGTGAACAATATTCCTCGCGTATAACAAAAAAATGCTTCGTATACGACTCGAAACAAAAAGAAGTGGGTACTTTAATGCACTAATTTTTTATTAATTTTCGCCGTGTTCCTATTTTTGTAATAACTTACCTGTTTTTTGCAATATTATGTTCTAGCGAAATTCACCACCTTATCAAATAACGTATGTACACCTACGTATTTTTAATTAAAATATTGTATAACTTATCATGTGTATACTTCCCCAGAATGGCTAATTATATTCATAGAAATGATTGCTTTGATCATGCAGCACTGTAGCAGCGAACGACAGATTAAAACGGCACCATCTTAAAACCTAGACCGGAACGTAGAAAAAAAACTTACAGACAGATGAAATATCCAAATGGTGGAGTTAAAACACAGAGTAAAGGATATGACGCTAGAAGTGCCTTCCATAGAAATTTGATTGGAAACGAATGTACAACCACTTAGTACCTTTGGTTCTAGACCACTTTACACTCAGTCTGTCTCTCTTACACTTGCCTGAAATTGTATATCGCCATCCCATTTGATCATGGTGAAACACAGTTTTGTAAGGACATATAGGCTTATAATTGGATCACGAAACACCTCACAAGGCACTTCTTGCGTTATTCTTTATTATCTTTAGTCAATGTTATTTTGTGACAAATGAACCAGCTCTACGAGCTAGACCTCCACAATAATATTTATAGCCTACATACGTTCATATGTACACTAAAAAGTTTGATTTTAAATTTTGAATTTAGTGTGGGTCTGAAAACATACCTTCGTAAGTTAATCGATATAATTTATGCGCCTGTCGTATTTGTCTCATCCCTATTCTCTATATTTATGTGTGAGTGTGTGTGCGGAGGAATAAAGAATAGGCAACTTATTTCCTTACCTGTGATTTGTATTCAGCTGAGATTGCGGTGAGGAGAGGTAACTGTACAGTCCTGCCGCTGAAGGTGTGTTATAAACTCTAGTCACATGCAGGGCTTGCAATTCTAAATCCCACAATCCCGCGAATTTGCGTCATTGAAAAAAAACTCAATTTACACCAAACAAACGGTTATGATTTGCCCACCCTTGCGATTATATATAATTTATGACACACTGTCAATATTTGACAAAGAAAGAGGAAATTATCTTAATGTTATGAAGAGAGAATAGAGCCTCACCTTAAGAGGGTATTAATAGAGAATACCGGAAATTACTCCCTTTTAAATCAAATTCTAGACGTATTGACTCTTTTTTTACAAAAAAACATAAATTGATTTTGAATGATTGTTATTTTATCTGGTTAACGCATATTTTAAATTTTGTAAACTAATTTTATTTTTAATATAATAAGGTTACCCCGTTGCTCGTTGGCAGATTTGTTCAATTTTCAAACGACGTATTGTGTTATACAACACAAATTCCAATTCATATAATCGTACAAAAAAATAAACCAATACATAATCTAGTAAACACATTTTTCAGATTTTTAATTGTAGTTAAATTAAAATCATTAAAAAATAAATCCGAGAGCGTGTTGTGTGACGAAAATACCTCAGTTTTTCTATTTTTTTAAGGTCTTACAAACTAAAATATTTCAGATCTTTTTTACACACTTATTTTGCTTAGACAGTATTGAAAAATCACAAATACTACAAAAAATACTTACAAAACGTACACGATATTCTGTATATATTACCTCTATAAGAAAAGCTCGTTGCAAGGGCAGGATCGCAAGTTGAAATTTGAATTCCCGGCCGATGGTTAATGGGCCATAATTTGTGTTTTGAATTATAAAATAAAATGGCTATTAAATAATTCAAGTATTAAAAAATTTTGTGCCTTCTTTGGCATTATTTGTGAGTTAATGAAGTATTTAAAAAATATATTTTTATCTCTATTTACTATTATAAAGTTATGAAAATTAAAATAAAAACGATAAAAAACATTTTCGTGTGCGTTAATTTACATTACAAATAACCAATTTACATAGGAACACAAATTTATTGCTAATAAATTTTAATTTTTTCCGCAAATACTCCCTATTTTACTAAGTTTTATTTTTATTATGTTATCAGAGTGGAGAGGGCAAGTAACATTTTTAAGTACTAACTCCCAAAAATGGTCATGTTACCTCTGAGAGCACTTGAAAAAATGATGTATATACCGCACAAAAAGTAGAAAACCGTAGGAAAATACCAAGCTATTCAGATCTGGTCACTAAGCACATCAAAAGCCAGTTGATCTCTGGCAAAATTGTATTATTTAATCGCCGGTATATCATAATTTAAAGCACAAACAAATGAAATAGCACATACTTGTACTAGACATCTGCTAAAAAATTTGATTAAAAATACCTGTTTGGTTGGGTATTTTGGCCTCAAAAATTTATTTTTAAAGTTTTTATTTTTATTTTACACCTCATAATAAAAATCCTGCAAATACCGCGGGATTCCTAAAGTTCATCCCGCAGGTTTTGCAAACCTTAGTTACACGCTTCGTTTTTGAAAAAAAGGGATAGGCCACAACAGAGCTATCGGTGGTATGCCTATATATACAGGATCGCATTTACCTCACGCTGGCGTGTTTCCACGACATTCAAACCGTATTCTTCCTTTATGCGAGGAGGTTTTATGGACGCACATAAAAAAAACATTTTGTATTATAATAAATCTCACGGCAATTTATTACTTTATCACAATAGCAAAGGTGTAATGATATCCCATACAATTTTCTGATTTATATTTATTTACCCGATGGAAATTTTCCATATAGATATTTTTTTTGTATTTGGTACATACAATGAAGAGAAAAAGATTTGTTGTGGGACAAAAAATAATAAATATTTTATCATTAGATAAAGACTATTCTTTTTATAGACGTCGTCATAGACAATCATCCTCTTCCTTCTCACAAATCTTGCATGAAAATTAAAAAGATAGAATATACTAGAACGATGACATTCTCTTTGTGGAACTACTTTAGAATGAAACTAGTAAGATCTCAGCATGCTACTCGGCATGCTATTTAATAAGCAGTAATTCGTCCGTCTTCAACTGTCTTACCATATAAAATGTCATAAGCTATACAATCCAAGGACTTCTAAATTATTGAATTATTATACTCGTACTTTCGAAATGTACGAGTTATTCCTGCAGGCCGTAATGTTTAAATGGTTTCCAAGACAACTCAATAAAGTGGCTTTTCAACACCCCTTTGAAAAGCCATTAGAACTTATGAAAAAATTGAAAAATAACTTATAACGTAAAGTAATATATAGCATGCTTTTTTATTTAATGCAAAAACATTCATTTTCATTTTACACTGTATTTTTAATAATGTGAGCCTCACTGGGTACTTTACCCGTGCCGAGGCCTTCATTTTACAATTAAATTACAAGACAATAATTATTCAAAGTGCAATATAATTGTTCAATAAGGTGAAATAATAATAAAATTAAAATTAAAATTAAATTTAGAATAGCTTTGCGTAGAGTGTTTAAATGAACAACGTTAAAAGCGTTTGACTAGCGGCTGAGAATAAAAGTTTAAAAATGCTTGCTACTGTACAGGGAGGTTCCACTGAGAAAGATCGATTATTCCCAGTATCAAATTTTTTAAATTAAAAAATTAATATCGATTTATTTTATTTAAAACTTGCTTTAATGTATACCTACATTCAAGTAAGCAACAAAAATGCTCAAAACGCACGATAATAAATTAATTTTTTTAATAATGTCTAAATAAGTGCGTAAAAAAATCTGAAATATTTTAGTTTGTAAGACCTTAAATAAATAGAAAAACTGAGGTACTTTTGTCACAAAACAGGTACTCGGGTTTATTTTTTAATGATTTTAATTGAACTCAAATTAAATTATGAAAACTGTGTTTACTACATTATGTATTAATTTATTTTTTTGTATGATAATATGATATGAAATTTTTGTTGTTTAATATAATCTATCCTTTGAAAATTGAACAAATCTGCCAACGACCAACGGTATAACCTTAGTATATTAAAAATAAACTTAGTTTTTCAAAATTTTAAACGAACCAGACAAAATAATAATCTTTCAAAATAAATTAACATTAATTTACGTTTTTTTTGTAAAAAAGAGTCAATACGTCTAGAAATGTTGTTTAATAGAATCTATCCTTTGAAAATTGAACAAATCTGCCAACGACCAACGGAACCTTAAAATATTAAAAATAAACTTAGTTTTTCAAAATTTTTAACGAACCAGACAAAATAATAATCTTTTAAAGTAAATCGACATTAATTTATGTTTTTTTTGTAAAAAAGAGTCAATACGTCTAGAATTTAAAAATGACTAAGTTCCGGTATTCTCTGGTATGGTCATGTATTTCTGAGCAAGGTATACCTAAAGCCTATTGCAGTAAACTTATTTATTAACTACTCGAGCGCTTTTTGCCACATTATGGCACTATTTCCAAAACCTCGGATTGCTTTGTTGCCAAAATGTGTCAAATTTAAATTTTTTATTTTTATTTAAACGACTGAATAATATATTGTACATTCAAAATATAACAAAATAAGTATTCTCGGTAATAAGTATTATTTAAAATGTTTTAAGGTTAAATATTTAATTATATATTTTTTATAAGTCCTACAAATATGTGATAATAGACAAAAGATAGGGGAATTCATTAGCTACGTAGAACTATATTCAGTTTGTATGTCTCCATATTCAAATTCGGAGGTACAATGTTTTTAATGTAAGTGGATAAATTTCCTTTAGCAATCAAAGAAGAAATATTTTAATTGCTCGGTCACTCCAGTGGTTATTGAAGAAGAAGATTAAAGATATTCATAAATTAATGAAACAAGAAACAGGACACGACATTTAGATCGATAACTTAAGATTGGAAACAAACTATAAAAAATTCAAAAGGTTAATTAAAACAATATATCGATAACATATTACAATCATTGTGACTGTGACTTTGGAAATCCTTTTTCTTTTATACTCTTTTTTTATTTTCTCTCTTCTTCTTCTTTTATATCTTTTCTTTATTCAATTCTGTTTCACGTATAATGTATGATATACATATATAAAAAAAATTAATATTATAATTTTCATTATCCTTACTACACATTTTAAAAATATATGTTGAATTGTTTTTCGCTGCTCCACCTTTTTTACACGAGCGTTGCTCAAAAAAAGGTGAATCACGATTTTTAAAAAATGTATTAAAAATATATATATACAATGTATAACAACTGTATTTGTAATAAAAAAAAAAATAAAAAAATAAAAATAAGACAGAGATCCTGGGTTCGATTTCCAGTTGCGATCGTTCACATTTTATTTTGCTGTGTCTTGTTCTGTTTAATGTTTCGTTTAGATTAATTAAAACTATCTTCTACTTCAATGACACTTTGCATTACCTTCAAAAGTTATAAAATAAAGTTAGTCTAATACAATTGAATTGTCTTGTTTAGTTACACGGCTGCCCTGGGCGTCACAGTCGGGGTTGGTTGCTTTCTGCTCATTCTCAACATGCTCATCTTCTTTGTCATCTACTATCAGAGGGTGAGAGGGAAGAAGAGAAAGGCGAGGAGCAGAAACGGTTCAACCCAGTCTATTTCTGACGGTAAGTGTAAAAAAATGCAATTTTTTCAATGCTGTTTTCATATATTTTCTGAACCAGCAAATAAGGTAAAAATTGTCTGGTAAATGTTTTAATTCATGACCATGACAACTAATAACGATGAATGTCCTCCGATGATGAAAATCAAAAGAATATTATGTTTTTCTAATGTCTATTTTATCAAGAGGTCGGGAAAAAATATCGTCAAAAATAAAAATAAGCGACCCGAGTTTTTGCCTTTGAAAGAACTTAAGGTTCAAAAGCTGAAAGATATACTCAAATAATACAAACACGATATAAATATCTCGTAAGAATGCGTTGCCACTTCACGACGAGGAAACATAAAGTTGTTTGGCGATATTTACTTAATATTAATAGACTTTTTCTTTAGGGGGTGAATTTTATTTAATAGCCATTTTGTGTAGGGCATGAAAAATAAGCATCATTTTATTTTCTTTGTCAGATTATAATATAAAAAAAATATTATGTTATTTTTTTACTATAGGCCTAGAAAAAGGACAACAGTCTGAGGACGAGAGTGAGGAGCTTCAGTGTTCTGTGCAAATGCCTCCCCCGTCATATCGTCCAAAAGGCTCTAAAACTCCGGTAAGTCGACATTAAAAAATGTTGTTTTTTTCCTATAACTACCCTAAAAAAATTGATAATCTTCCCAATGAAAACAATTCCATTCGAGGTGCAGGTTTTTTGACATGGATTAGTTTGCAAAAATATTTTCTAACTCAAACTAAAAAAAATCTCATATTTTTATAAGAAAAACTCTCTTTTTAACTTTTGAAGGTTATTCCCATCAATGTAATATATCATTGAAGAAGAAGATAACAATAATAATCAAAAAAAAATTAATTACGAAAATGAACAAGACACATAAAAATAATAAAAGATAACGGTCGCAACTGGGACTCGAACCCAGAACATTACGTCTTATTTTTATCTTCTTCTTCAATGATAAATAAAATCTATTTTTCCTACAACCATTATTTAAAATCATGATGATAGAGAATGGGCCTTTTTGGCCCGGTGCTCTGTATGCCAATATTTCAAAAGTCAAAAGGTACTTTGCAGGAAGCCTAACATGAAAAAAATTATAATTTGTTGTAATTTCATTATTTACATCAAATACTCTTTACTTGTAATTTAAAAATCATATCGAGATTATACCTAGAATTTCAACCACTAAAGAGTGGGTCTATAAAATCGTTTTCCACATTTTAATGGTAGTCTTGGAATCGACTAAACGAGAAGTTGAAGATGGAATGAACTCTCCATTGCAATTAAAATATTTTGGTGATTTGAGTTATTCTTCCTGTGACATCAACAATATTTTTATCACCAAACCAAAATGAGCATTTTAAATTTTATCTATTGTTTTTTATCAAAAAATGTAAGATTGGTAAATAAATTTTCAGTATTGCAAAAAAAATGTATGAAAAATATTTTCTTTGTAGATTTTCTAACATCAATTGAAAATTCTTTTATATTATTTTAAGGAAAAGTTTCAGGGTGATTTCTGTTTCTAAAAGAACATCAATGGCTTTCAAAATAATTTGTGCAAATTATATAAAAACGAATATGAAAATATGAGGTACTTGAAAAGCCTGTCCTTCTTTTGAGTCGTTGTTCCCGAAGGCAAATATTCTTATTTCGTGGTTATTAAGAATTTCACATTATGAACGTTTTAATAAAGTTCATCGAGAACTTTGCCAGAAATTCCGGGAATCGACAAGTATTTTGGGTGTGAACGCTTTTGAACTTTCTGGATTATTGTGTGATTATTGTGTGATCGGAGAACGATCTACGGTTCAGTTATTGTTTCAATACTTCTTATTTTTTATTATAAAATAGTAGAACAACTCAGTAGCTCGGTAGTTAAAAGTTTCAAAGCTTTTCCAGTGTTGTTAAAGTTTATTTGACAAATTTATTTTTAACGGAGGAAATTGAGAAATATCCTCTTCCTGTATTTTTTCTGAGAAGTGTAAATAAAGTTACTTTATATTAAAGGTCTCTAGTTCAGACCATCAAGTAAAGAAGATTAAAAAAAAAGTTTTATCTTTCAAATAAATATCTAGAATTTCTTGTTGAGCCGTTTCAGAATTAGTTTTATTGTGTTGATTTTTTTGCAGAGTTTTAAGATAAATATTATAAAGGGCGTAAATGTTATTAATTCATTTAAAAATCTTCACAGAATGCACAGTTTAAGTTTTTTTTTTCTATTTAGAGAAGTTAACAATAATTAGAAATAACAAGATATAAACAAAAATAAAAAGAGAGAAAAATGAAACGTGTAGATTAAAACATGATATAAAAAGGGAACAATAAATGGGCTAAATAAAAACCATTCATATTAAAGTTAAAACATAACTATTCTTCATGATATGTATTGTTAGTACATTGCTAATTTGCTTTTTAGAATATGCGATACTGCCTGCATAGATAACTATATAGTCACATTCGTAATAGTAATACATACGATAAATTTGAGATATAAGTAGGCAAAATTGTTATTAAATAATTCAAGATGGAATATATTATAACTTCTTATTTAATTATTATTAATTAAATTTTTAAATTGTATATTAAATTTGCAAATGCTTCTTTTTTTCAGGGTTTAGAAAACTATGTAAAATTGACAATCAAATTATCACCAAAAGCTAAAACTTACCGAGAATTGGCGTTTAACGGGACTTTTCAAATGTTTAACAATTGAAAACGTGGTAATCAATGCTTTGATGTTTATCAATTACGATGAACAACCTAAAAATATACTTTACGCTATAATAAGCAATAACAAAAGTATTCTATCCAGAAATTAGAACACGTACAAAATGTTTCGATTTCACAGTTAACTTTCAAAAAACTTTGAACAAATTAAAAATAAAAATTAACAATTGTGCGGAGTTTTGTTTGCATCCACAACTTATTGTTTGTTATTCCGAAAACATAATTTTCGCCTCTGGGATTTAATGTTATTTCTGTAGCGTTCATTCTCCGCATTTTTCTGGGTCCGAGTTTGTGAAACTTTGAATCATAATTTGTTTTGTAATTTCTTCAAAGTCTTCCTTGTTACTTTTCTGGGAACATCAAAACCACTTCTGAACCAGTCACCCCTGTTTGTTTCTGGTTTATGACGGATTTCTAATTTGAGGTCTTTTGTGTCACCTACATTTCCATTCAGAGCAGCCCTTATTCAAGCCGCCCAGACTACGTGACTTTATTTCAATGTAGTACTAAAATTGATGGACATTTGAGTAATCAACTCCCCAATTTTTTAAGATTTTTTCGATTAATGAAATGACTGCGAAAGTAGGAATTTTAAAGAAGAAATGACTTGCGTCTCTTGATTGTGTTTGAAAAACAGGGGTGATTTGGGTTAGAAAGCTGAGTTTTAAAAAATATTTCGAATAAAAGATTTTACATGTTCGTAATAAGCATTGACTTTGTGGCTGGCCATAATTTACAATAAAATATATAAATTTGTTTTAGACCACTTGAAATATAAATAAATTAATTTCAGGTGGTATAAAACAAATTTATATATTTTATTGTAAAAGATTTTATAGTCTATTTTCTTTCCGATTCATAAGTTATTTTAGGTAAAATATAAACAAAATGGTGGCTGGTGATTTTTTTGTAAGCTCTAGGCTATTAAAGAATATTATTACGGTAAGTTTAGTTAGAGGGTAAGTAAGTTTAGTTATTTTCCAATCGTTAAATACATTTATCAAGTTACTTAAAAACTTGTGTCAGTTTCATGCTTATTGCAATGAACTAAATAATGGCGTAGAGAAAAATAAGTTTTTTGTTAAAACTCATTTAGATACCCTAAACCATATCACCGCAAGTTTTAGTTTTTTTGTAAGGAAAACTAGTTTTGTACTAAGCATTAGTTTGGAAACTTAATCAAAGCATGTATTTTTAAGAAAAGTTTTGTACTGAGCATCAGTTTGGAATCTTAATCAAAGCATGTATTTTCAAGAAAAGATTTGATTTTTAAATTTTATTTTATATAAGTATTACTTTTTAAACTTAAGTAAAGTATAAGAAACATAATAAAGATACGCTGGGATATGCGCAGTGCAAAGCCCACTGCAGTTTTCCACGTGATTTGTCAATTTAACAGTAAAATGAATGTTTTTTGATTAGGAAAACTTGTATCACGTTTTGAAGCGTTTTATTCGCAATCACAAGTTCTGATTTAATATAAGATATCAACAATGGAAAAGTAATCTAATTGGAACAAACACGAGAAAGCCTTTCCTGAGAAAATTGTGTAACCAGAATAAATCCACGACTCGGCTCTCAGAAACAGCTCATTTTTCACTCTGGAGATTTTTCAATGTAGATTTGTGGAATCTGATTTGCCAAGGGAGAAAAAGTTTTGTTTACTAGGAAGTACGAAACAACTGCTATTTGTCACATCGGAATAAAGCCTGACTCAATTTTATCTTGTAGATCCCCATGGGCGGAGGAGAAGAGGCTTGCGGTGGGGCGGGGTCGGGAGCGGGGGCGGCAGCAGGGGCGGGGGCGGGGAGCTGCGGCAGCCTCCTTCGACCAACCAAGAAGCGCGTACAGATTCAAGAGATCTCCGTCTAGAACCTTTCTCCACTTCGCATCATACTATTACATATTTCGATTACAAGAATACAAAGTGATGTACGTAGAACAACATGTTTTGTATAAAGTTTTGTTTACATAATATGTCAAGCGGATCGTTGAGGTTTATCTAAGTAAATAAAATTTTAACATTATGAGTTTTCAATTGTCTTTTAAAAAACTGTATAAAGTCTTTATAAATCAATAAAACGTATCTGTATTTTACTTCGTAAAGTGTAAAAATATATCTTCTTAAGAAATATACACCTACCTTAAACATAAATCTTGTTTTAATTGTTTTTGTAAATTTAATTGTTTTTCAAGGCGAGGAAAGCCATTTAGACTTCCTGAAGGTTGTTGTGCGGCGGAAGTAGAAAGAATTCGCAGTTCAATAATATTTTTTATGGAAGTATATTTTAGTTCTGAGATTCAATCCACTTCCGATTCTATTTAGCGTTTCCGGATGGAGTGATATAATTTTTATTTTGTTTATTTATTTAGGAGCTAATCTGTACCTTAAAGGATAATCCACGGGAGTCCACTTTGGACTTTTGTTCAGAAAAGTTTTTGGATACCTAGTATAAACTTTAAAACCTAGTATAAATTTTTTTCAAGGAGAAAGAAAAAAAAAGTTACATTAGTGGCCAGTCGGGTACTTTCAGAGTACAATTTTTGATCAATTAATATTTGGGGTATAAATAAATCATTATTTCCAAAAAGAAACAAAGTTATCGAAAAAACAACTAGGGCGACTCTTTCATTTTAAGATATCGATCACCGAAATTTGAATGCTGTAAAGAACAAAATTTTAATTGATCAGGAGAGCGAAAAGAAAGCCATTTATTATTCAATAAATCAAATCTCTCATTTTTGTAGACTTATATTATAAAGTTTATTATAAAGTAACGTTGAATTATCAGAATTCTTAATTTTATCCTTTACAGTATTTCAAATTTCCGCTAACGAAATAATAAAACAAAAAATATTATGTAAGGAAGGACAATTATGTTGATTATATTTTATGTTGTATTTTATATTATATTATATATTATATTTTATGGAAGGACAATTATATTTTATGTTGATATTATGTTGATCAAATATATGGCAATTCTCATCGTAAAACAAGGAATTAGAAGACTTTATTATACAAGCTGGTTTAAATACATACATGCCATCAAATAATATCTGCTATAAATCATACATTGAAGAACCTCGACACACCCTATTCAAATAGAAATACTCGTGACTAGTTCGAATCACGCAGATTGGACTACTGGAGACACCAGACTCGAAACCTACCGACGGAAAGAGAAGAAAATGTAAGTAGCGGTATACAAGATAGTAATAATATTACCTATAACTCAGGTGGAACCCCTAGCGAACGTGTTTATACACCGATGCGCAGAAGATCAATGCTGCTAGCTTTTTAGGATCCATTGAATTACCTGTTGAAGAGACTTAGCATGCATTTATGGCAATCGGCCTGTTAACAACGGATTGGCAATCAGACAGACCACCCTCCTTTGCACAGAATCATGTAGGTTTATCAATTTTGGGGCTCAAGCCCAAAGGTATTATAACTTCACCCCATGAACCCGCAAACCCCTGCTAACTCCCCATACGTAGTAAACCACTTGGAAGGACTGATGTATGGCAGAGGTATTGGTTATTATTATTATTCAATGAATGGTATTGTTTGAATTGAGACAAAAATATTAAACCTCTGACAAGTGAAGTTAAATTAGAGAAGAGGATTCATAATTTTTGTTACATTAACTCAAGCCCGTTCAAGCGAACCGTTCTCGTGTGACAAATCGTCGCTCTAGTTCGTTTTTGTCCAACAGACCATTTTCGTGAAATTGAGTTAAGTGTGCAGTTGTTCCAAAAAAAACCTTTATTTACGATACTCGTTAAAAAAAAAAATTATAAACAATTATTTTAGGGGTTTTCAAAACGTCTTACGTCTTACATCTTTTGTCTTACGTCCTCCAAAATATATGTGCTTTTATCGTAAACAAAACTTTAAAGCGCCATTTCTCCCGACTTACGTTTTGGTCTATTGGATAAAAACAAAACAAAAGTTAGTAAAAAAAGGACAACATTTTCACCCAAAGCTGTGCTTTCAAAATTGCAATCCGTTTTTTTTAAAATATATATTATGTATCAAACGGACCGCTCGTTTCTGCACGGAGTCAAGGCTTGATAGCTAAATATTATGGAAAAAAATTGACATAAAAACCTGGATTCTTCCATCTTTAGGAAGCTTTTCTCAATGAATGTCGGGAAAGCGATCCTTTTTATCTGTTTACTTTCAAAAAGCTTTAATTAACTAAAACAATAGCAAATCATTTTAAAGGCTCGAGAAAACTCAAAGTTTTCTTCCTAAATTGAACTTTCATTCTAAGGCGGAAACAATATACTTAGCTAGGTCCTTCCCTTTATTGAATACTCTCAAAACCGATTGTTACGTTTTATAATATGAAATTACGAAAAACAAACTTCAGTACTACTGATTTACCTCAAGTTTTCTGTATTCAACAGTGAAAATCTAGGTATTATTTAACCAAATCTTTTAATCACTCTGCTAATTACGTAATGTACCTACAATGGAGATATTTTTACTGACAGTTAAAATTATTGTATTATTATTTACAGTAAAAATATTAAAAATGTTTTCACAGAGCATGAGTTACAGCAAACTTTTTATTCTTTTGACATTGGCTTCACACCGGAGGCATCGAAGAAAATAATTTCTCTCAGGCCAATGTTATCTCAGGGAATGCTTTGAGGAGGGTATTTTGAATAAATGAAGTAGAAGAAGTTCTGGGAAGGAAAAAAGCATGATTGATGGGTAGGAATTTGGGGCCAGTGGGTTCAGCAGTGCCGACGTATGAATCCATCCCTCCAAAAGTTATGCAAGGCGATGGGTCCAGAAAGAGCAGCTGAAGTGGTCAAAGAGTCTCCCTAAACCGACCGTTCCCGAAACGGCCGCCATGCAGATGGCGAACACGCCTCACCCGATGTACCGGGGCACAACAGTGTAATAATACGTAATGTGTTCTTACTCTTTCTGTTTACCCAACATTTTGTGCAAATAAAAAATAAATGTGTTTGTCTTTGTATATTAAAAGCTTCGCGATATTAAGCCAAATAACATTATTTCATCGAACTAAAATAATAAAAATCATTGTAGCGTGTACATTGAAAATAAATAACAGGAATGTTTCAATTCATTTGTATAAACGTTGGTAACTACTACTACGAGTGCTTGTTTCAAATCAACGGACGAAATAAAACGCTCGATTTGCTTTACTCTTTTTTGGGTTTAAAAAGTACAAACAACATTGTTGAGATATTTCCTTTGTTTGAGATTTCTAACGAAATGCCATTTCAGATTCTCGACATTTCGAAAGAAATGTACTTACTTCAGTAATTTGGGCGTAAATATTTCGACGTTATACAGGTTGGCGCAAAAGTCACCCTACAAGGAAAGACGCCACGTTCTTTGCAAATGTCAGTTCTGCTTTGACATTTGTGAAGTAAACAGAAACAAAATACATGTCAATAAGACATGAATCGCTATAATCCTGAAGAATGCGGAACTTTGTTGAAAAAGGCATTAATTGGTCGCGTAATCTCGCATTTTCTGCCCGGCAAGATCGCCCGATTTAACCGTTCCAGACTTATTTTTGTTGCGTTTCTTGAAGTCACGTGTCTATTTGAACATGTTTCAGGATCTTAAAGCCCTAAAAGAGAATATTTGTCAAGAATGCAAGAACTTTTAACCGAAAGTTCTGGAAAAAGTGACGGAAAATGCCACAATTGGACCCGTATGTTCATCAATTCTGGCCAGTTGACTGATATTATTTTCTTGACTTAATGGAAAAAAAATTAAGATATCATCCTTACAAAATATTGAAAAGTAATTTTAAATAAAGAATATACACTGTACAGTATACGAGTAAATAAGGAACAAAATTAACAATAATAGTGCTGTTATAGCACAGGACAATATTAGTAAAAGAAACGTTCCTATTATAGCACAGAACAAAAAAAGAATATTAAAACTAAAATATAGTATAATACAAGTGCAGAAATAAGAATCATTCTGAGTGGACATTAAAACCATAAAAATACAATAAGGAGGAAACCGAAACCAAACCATTTCGAGAGACTTTAAAATATATTTCTATATTAGAACAAAATGATGTTATTATTCAATTCATAGAAGACAGTTTATTTATAAACAAGTTCTGTTGTGTAATAATTATAATTACGCGTGACAACCGTTTTGTCTCATGAAGTTGATAATGCCTTTAAACAGTTTGATAATGTTTTGTTTTTATTTAAGTTAAATTTAATAATAAATGAGATTATTAATTAAATTAAGTTATGATTTATATTATTAAATTAAAAAAAAAAAATGTAGTTCTACGAATAAACACAATACAATAAATAAATAAAAGTTTGATAATGCCTTCAGAAGGCGAAACAGCTGTCATGCCGAATAATAATCATACAGCAGAACTTCTTTAAAAATAAACTCTTTTTCATAAATTGAATAATAGAATTATTTAATCGATAAAAAAAAAATATATTTTTTTAAAACTTTTTAACTTAGAGTTAAACCTCAAATTATAATATATTAATTGGCCCGGAATGCCAGAGGTCCTGGGTTCGAGTCCCAGATGTAGCCGTATCTTTTTCTGATTTTTCTGTTTCGGATTTTCGATTGGCTTTCGCTAATATTATCTTCATTAATTAAAATATTATAAAAAAAATAAACATCACTAAATCTCATGGTTTCAATAATTTTGTGTTTTCTAAAAAACTATGTCTTGAATATTTACATCTAAGAAACATCTAGAGTTGATGGGAAATGTATTGGAAAAAAGAGTGGAATGGCGAAAACGTTAATTATACTAAAACCTTCAAAATTATTATTTATTCATTTTTAATCCGAAATTTTTTTCTCTCCTGTCAATTTTTCAGAAAAAAATAATTTTGTTTTGGTAATTGTTTTTATAGCTGAAAGTTTATTTTTTCTTATTACTCCTTTAAATATATGTTGTTTTTATTGGGTCAATTTCATTTTGAAAAATTAATTGTTTTGAAAATGATTATGGGTGCCATATAATCATAAAATATTATTTTACAATAAAATTAAATTGAAACTTGTAACCGTAAAAATATAAAACGAATACAATTGTATTCCGTAATCAAGGCACTAAAAAGTCATGGTTGTCTCCGGAGGCAACCAAAAATAAATAATAATAACATTAAATAAATAAAATTATAATAATAATAAGTGATTTGGGGGTCTTCAATCTGTAGACTTTGCAAAAAATCATAACCTTCTTTATAATACGTCCAAATCAATCGTTATGGTTTTCGTATTCAAAAACGAACTTATGCAGACACCCTCAGTATGGCTAGATGGAAGGAAAATGGAAGTTAGTCGTAGTGTTAAGTACCTGGGACATATAATCACAGACGACCTGAAATACATCGAGGATATGGAAAGACAAAGAAGAGCGATATCAATTAGAGCAGGTATGCTGTCAAGGCGTTTTCACTTTTCACAATACTGTTTAATGCATTCTGCACATCGCTTTACACGTCGGAACTGTGGGTTTACTATACTGCATCGCAATGGTAACCCAACAACATTTGAAAATCTCCTACTACCACCACACTAAGCGGAAGATGTTGCTTGTGTTGTGATGGAGGACTTAGCCAGCCGAGGAATAGAACACGGAACGCCTGGGTGGGACCCAAACGCAATGCCCACTCAACCACTGACCGGTCAATCTTATCGCCAACTTTTCCGCCTACCGAGATACTGCAGTGCTACGGAAATGTTCCTGGAGGGACGAGTGAACACTTTCAGAGCACTTCTCCGCCACCGCATGGGAAGCTTATGGCGCAGACTTTTTTAAATTTAATTTAATTTAATTTTAAATTTATTTTTTAAATTTATTTTTTTATAAATTTTTTTTATAGAGAAACTTTACAAGAGTCCCAACTGCTTCCTTCTGTAGCCAGTGAGACTATGGCATCCCCAATTGTAGTATGTTGTGAGGCTGAAGGTAAGTGGGTAAGGGAAGGAGATGGGGAAGAGGAAGGTGGGAAAGTACCTGGCTGTTCAGATCTAGTCACTAAACACGGCTAAAGCCATTATTAAGCAACGTTTCAATTCTGAATGGTGGTCTTACACCAGGGCGATACTGAGAGTATCTTCCACTCTGGAACGTGCCGCAAATATAACATATATTATTTTTTATTAATTAATTGTGAAATAACACAAATTAATCAAATAAAATTTATTTGCGCACGCTGGGTTCGAACCCGCGACCTTCCGAATGGGATTCAAGTGTCTTACCACTCGACCACGGACTGCGCCAATCTAATAATAAGATCATCAGTACCATGATTGCCTGGATGGGGTCCCCCCTGATGACCCTCTGGAGACAAACGGTGAAATATCCTCCATCAACGGCTGTTCCATTCATTTTTTAGTGTTAAATATAATTTATTGTTATTAAGTTTATTTTGTAGAACTCCATTTTAATTTTTATTTCTTTTATACAACCAATAATATTATTATTCAACGTATAAAAAACAGTTTATTATAAACAAGTTCTGCTTCGTAATTATTATTATGTGTTACAGCTGTTTCGCACTCTGAAGGCATTGTCAAACTGGTGTCCAAACCTTTAAAAAAAAAAAAACTTTAAAAAAAACTTTAAATAAAAAAAAAAAATAAAAAAAAAGTTAAATATAATATTTTTTTTTTCAGTTTCATATTTCGTATTTTTCATGCTTGATCGTTTTTAAAATTTTTATTTATGTATTGTTATTTACTTTTTACCTAATGTTACTATTTGTGTATTTTCTTTTGTTATTTTTTAATATGGAATGTATTGCATTCCACTACCCCTGCATACATTCTGGATTAATATATTTTTATTATTATTATTATACACAGACCTTTTGAGTTTGTGTTTGTTTGTTTTTCAACAAATTTGAATAAGTTTATTTTATTTGAGTTGCATAATTATATACATCAACGCCTATAGGTAAGGGTTTATATTATATTGTAACACACTGTTCATGTCACACCAGAGTTAATATATTTGATAATTGGCCAAAGGAAAACAGGAGGAGCAAATAGAGCTGAGCGCTGAGCCCAAGTGGCCCAATGGTATGGAATATTGGTGCCCACAGTATCTCTTTAAGCAGCACAGGACCACAGGAGTTAACCATCTTGGTTCATCAGGGCAATTAATTGGTTAAGGGGAATCGATTTTCAGCAGAGATGAACTGTCGGAGGACGAAGACCACTAATGTACATATATTTGCTAGACAAATATGCCTACTAAGAATTAACTCATACCTATGTATATATAATTTTGGAGGCGAGTATCACCGCGTCACCCTGCCACTTTTGGTGACTTAGCAAGGGTGCCAGGGGGTGAAACTTGTCGCAGTGGATGCTTTTGCTCACCTACTGCGTGGCGAGCCAGATCAGGAGATTTGTCCTCTCCAGATGGACTCTCTTGACCTTGCACAGCAGCAGGAGGAATAAATTCAGACTTCCTTTGATCCTGGACATACTGACACCCAGATTCGTACTACTCACCCCTAATAGGTATTTTCTTCCCACAACTTCATCTCCTTCTCTTTCCTAAAAACAGAGCTTTCCCAAGGAAGAAATTGGTCCGATCAAACGGATAAAAAAACTTTTTTTCATATTATCTCCATAAAAGAAAAAAATCCTTCAAGGGCCTTGTCATCTTTGGAGAAATTGTGTGGAGGGAGAATATAGGAAAAGGAAGGAGAGAAAGATCTGGGTAGGAAAAAGATATGAGGGGTGGGTAAGCATCTGGGGATAAATGTGTACAGGAGTGACAAACGAACGTATCGATCTCTTCCAATGCTTTGCAAAGCGATCGGTCGAAGTAATCCGGCTGGAGAAGTCAAAAGATCTCCCTCAATTAGTCTCTCTCAATCTGGAGCTACGCAGAAAATGGGAAAAAGCATCCGCCAACAAGACCTAGACAGATCACAGGCCATGAACCCGGGCACCCCTGCTAAGTCACTAGCAAACCACACGGGGTGACCTATGACAGGGGTGCTTTTCCAACAAACGGTTTCCACGGCGGCGCTACCCATACCCGCCTCCGAAATCAATATGTTTATTATATGTTTATAATTTATATTAAACAATACCTTCAGCACAACCTAGACTCTCACTCGAGACCTCTATTCTTTCCGGGAGTAACTCACCAATTGGTTGGGCCTTGACACAAAAAACCGCAACACTTACCTACATATATTTAATATCATTAACCGCTGTGCTTTTCGGTAGTATTGTTACATTTCCTAACCTTGTTACCGTAATAGAGTTAGTTCTTCGTGACTTTAGGCTTTATTTTTTTCTAATTTAGGCGCCACTGGTCACTGGTGCCAGAGCCTTCAGCGGTGAGCAATATTCTGTTTAATAAGGCCGTGGGGAATAACCATACTAGGATTTCAATGAGAATGCGGTATTCATATTGGACAAGAGGTTAGCGCATATTTATTATATAACAAATTCTTTAGTTATAGATAAAAAAATGTAACATAAAATATACAGATATTACATTAGAAGAGGCTTACCCCGGGATCGACCATTTTAATTAACTATCCGTCTAGCTAATATGATGAAGGTTATCGCCCATCCGTCCAGATTCTGGTGTTTGGTAGCAACCCTCACACGAACAATGTTGCGTTCTGGCGAGTCAGATCTCCTGGATAGTTGTAATTTCCAAATTCCAAGTCTAGTTGATCGTACGGGGGCCAGTCATCCTGTGGTGGTCTTCAAAACTACTTGGACACTCTGGCTAGTGTATAGTTTATAGGCTGAACTACCGGCAACACATGGAAACAGCTGGCAAAAAAAACAAGACAAGACTAAACATAGTCAGTAAGCTGGCTGGAACTAGTTGGGGATGCGACGCCAATACGCTCAGAACGGCATCCATTGCCCTGGTTTTCTCAACAGCTGAATACTGTGCTCCAGTATGGGCCAGAAGCGCCCACACTTCCATGGTCGTCGTTCAGCTTAATGCCACAATGCGAACCATCAGCGGAACCTTAAAATCTACTCCTCTTCCTTGGCTCCCCGTACTTGCAAATATAACCCCGCCAAGCATCAGGCGAGAGATTGCAACACTGAGGGAATACAAGAAGGCGCTGCAAAAAAGCGCAATTCTTTTGCACGATGATGTCATCTCTCACCCGGCACGTCGCTTGAAGTCCCGAAAACCCTTCTGGACGGAAGGAGAAAGACTCCTCCGATCACCCCTCACCCCAGAAGACAGGTAGAAACTTGAGTGGCATTCGGCCAACGTGGAAAATGCCCATCTCGTACAAGTAAGACATCCACTGAGAGACAGCCTGGGTTCTCATTGCCTCGCAAACTCTGGTCCGCCACCAATAGGATAAGGTGCTCCCATAGCCGTTGTGCCCGTATGATGCATAGATGCGGTCTTAAAGAGTCGGCGATGTGTGAATGCGGCGCGGTGAAGACCACCGTACATGTGGTCAACGAATACCCGCTCCATTCATTCCCCGGCGGGATTGATGAGGTCCACAGGGCGACGCCTGAGGCTCTGGATTGGCTCGCAGACCTAGATGTCCCCCTCTGACCTTCCACCATACGAAAGAAGAATACCAACTGTAAGAATGTATTGAAAAAAAAGCTTACTAAATGATACAATTAAGACGAAAAGAGAACAAAAAGAGAAATATATAGATTAAATTAAAACAAATAACTTTGTTTAAACCACTAATATAATCACAATTACCTACATGTTTCAAAACCGATGGTTTCTTCGTCAGGGTATTAATGACATTAGTAACAAAATAATTTATTTTGTTACTAATGTCATTAATACCCTGACGAAGAAACCATCGGTTTTGAAACATGTAGGTAATTGTGATTATATTAGTGGTTTAAACAAAGTTATTTGTTTTAATTTAATTCAAAATGATGCCACAAAGTGATTTTGCGAAGTTTGAAGAAGAAATAAATATATAGATGATTTGAAGTATTTGAAAGTAGATTTTTCATTTATACTTTTGGACTATTGACATTATTTCAATAATAACAACAGTTGTTTATGACAATATATATAATTATTACTATAACTGAAAGGATTGGGTGTGAATTAACAACCGGTTAAATGAATTTAAGAAACCCAGTAAACTTTATCCATCAAAACTAAGTTTGTAGGCTGACGGTAATGGAGAACAATTTGTAGAAACCTAATTAAAAATAATTTATTCAATAAAACATTAATAACGAAACTTTCACGAGCAGAAGAAATTTGTCGCTTAGAATAAATTTCCGGAAATTATGATTAAGAAATTTTCATTAATAAATTAACCCGCAAACAACGAATTGAAATGTGTATGTATATCTAACCAAATATAGAAAAATTAAAAAAAAAATAGGTTTCCATTTTAAATGTAAAAAAACTTTTTTCGTCTTAGGGCGAATATAACACTTTGCGTGCCAGATTCGATTTGAATTTGATTTTGAAAGAAGTTTTAAAGGTTTTCTATGTTAAAATAATAAAGTGGACATCGACCAGCATTGTTTGATCATCTATACATTATATTCAGAGGCAAAGAAGAACGGTTACCCAGCCTTTTACATACATAACTTAGATTTGATAACCAACCAAAAATTTTTTTAAAAAAAATCAAACTTTCTGCCTTCGTTTCCTTTCTTATTCGTCCCCGTTCTCCTGCCACCTCCTTTTCCCTACCCGCATCCTTTTCCCTCTCCCGCTGTTACCCTTTTCCTTACGAATTCCATTATCACCTTCTCCGTCATCCCCTTTCCTCATTCCCACTCCCACGAAATATTTCCCCGCCTTCCCTCCCGCATACCCCCCTCTACAGCCATTTTTCCCTCTTAAATCCATAAAATATACCCATTTGTCCAACAACTCCCGTGACCTATTTTAATTTTTTTATGCAAATTTTATAAAGTCAGAGCTCATCAGTATACATAGAAATATTCGCAAGCAAGTACACAACACTTTATTTAAAAAAAAAATCGAAATCGGATCAATTTAATCGCAATCTCAAGAATAGTACAGGCAATAATTTCATAACGCCTGAAAACGACTGATTTACGTTAGTAGGTACTCAAATTTTTTGCATGTATTTACATATTTACAAATAACGTTACAAAAACGCTTTCTTAATTTTGTTATATTTTATATTTCATTATACTATCTATGTCTTGGTGGCGGATGCGTCTGCCCACCAATTACGTGACAGGCCGGATTATTGATTGAGGTGGATCTTTTGATGTCTCCAGCAGGACTCTCTCGGAACAGTGCCTTGCACTGCAGTGGGAGGATTGGATTCATACCTGCGTTACTCCTGGAGAGACTGACCCCCAGATTCCTACCCGCCCCTGATAACTTATTTCTTCCCAGAACTTCCTCCCTTTCGTTTTCTAAAAACGTCACAATAATTACCGTGCATGAATAGTTCCCCTTTTTGTACACTGACGTATTACGTATTGCTTATATCAAGCCAGTAAAAAAATAGTTTTGGCGATCGGGATGTGAACTTCGAAACTTTGAATGCATTAAACATTGCCGCCTATATTTACACTAGACTACCCCTTTAGCCGGTTTGCTGGTTTTCGGGTATCTTTTTTGTTCAGCTGTTAAAATATCCCCACATAAATCATCCCCTTCGACAAAACGGAGTATCGGCGGTTTTTTATTCGTTGACATTAGAAAGTTTTTATTACCACGGTTTCCTGCACTCATAAATATCACTGGGCCAAATTCTAAAAAACTTCTGCAATACTAAAACAAACACTCGGCCTGATCAAAATAGAATGGAAAAGTTTCCTTACTTTGTTTTGATCAAATAGAATTATGCTTGTCAGGAAAAGACAATGATTGAAGATTATTGGGAAAGTGATGTTTTTTATATCTTCAAATAAATAGGTGTTTTCGAACAAAGAATAAACTAACATGAAGGTTATAACGTAGTTATGATTTTCTTTACTTATTAAATCAAGCATGTGAAAAAAATTCAGTAAAAGAAAATAGTGCTTTATTGTACAACAAGAAACAGTTTGGCGTAAATGTGTACATAATATACAATTTTTTTCGTTATAGTTGATTTTTTTATATATTTATTTATCAAAAATACATTTGAACAAAATAAGGGTAGTCCCACAAAGCTGTCATATGGCAGCTTGTCTGTAGGTTCTACAATTTATCACTCTTAATATTATACATAAGGAAATATTTGTTAATACATATTATATAGTTTTAAGGACACATTAGGATAGATCACATAATAATATTAGATTATTTGAATTACATCTATAAGATATTTCAATGTACATGCCTAATAATAAGATATATAGGCAGCTACATTAAGATAATCAATTCAACATATTTAAAGATACATGGAGTTTTCGTTAATTAACCACATTTTTATCATTTTAGGGCATAATCTGTCATTTTTTTTAAATTTTAAGTTTTTATTTATTTTATTGAAAATCACTGGTATTTGGTATTCAAGAGTACGGCTTCCATATTTATTTAATATTCGAGGAGTTTTTAGGCCCTTTCCTTCTTTAAATCTTGTGGTATGTTTATGTACCATTGGGTGTTTATATGAGCTTTCCCCGCGTTATCCATAATAGTAATGAACCAATGGAGAACTTTTGTTGTAAGTATGCTCTCTGAGCCATATAATAGTTTTAAGTTATTTCTCTCTCTGTAAATATTTGGTGTAACAATTTTTTTTATTATGGCAGTTTGTAAATTTTGAATATATTAAATGTAAATAGTGCTTGCCTGTCCCCAGGTTCGAATTCCATATCTAAGGATGGATTCGACCATAGAAAAAATATATGAGTTTAAGAGTGCAATGAGGCAAAATAAATTTTAATTTGTAAAAGTTACTAGCTATTGATCGTAGCTGGTTACAAATTTTTGCCACTTGTTTATCCCATTTAAAATTATTATCCACAATTATAATATATGATATTTTAATAAATGCTGTTTTTTATATGTGCTGTCTAGTGAGGATCCAACTTTGTTTCAAATATTTTCGGTTTTATGGCCTAATCACTGTATTGGTGGTCCATTGCGTTTTATCGAATGGATAAGCGGGAGAAAACGTTTATTTGAGATATTTCACTGAAAAATCTTAGAACATTGCATTGAACTTGCAATTCTGAATATGTATTTGCAATTATTGGTTGCGCCAGATTGATACCTACATATAAAATAACTGATTTGATAATTGTAGTTCAATCGCCTAAATATACATTCCTGTTCCTTCCAATCGCAAATCATAAAACTCCTCACAGACAAAACCCCAGTATTTTTGTCGAATGTCCCACAAGTATTTTTGAATATGTTTTGCCGCAATGTTCGACGGAAAACCCACTGCTCGACTGAACTTATAAACAGTCTAAATCGGCACAATTTGTAATAACACGCAAATCAGTAAGTTATTATTTTTTATTAAGATTTGTGAATCCGTCGTCCGTCGCAGTTATTTATATCTGTGTTATTATTATTGCGCTGAATTATTTTATGTGAGAGCTGTGACCAGGTGTGGACTACCCGCAATTGCCGTGAGAAGCTGCCGTACCGACCCCGGACGGGTAAGTTTGTTGTTTTCCACCTTTCCTTTCCTCAGTCTGCATTTAGGCAATTCAATATAGTTGTTTTATCGCACCCGCAAATGAACGGACATTTAACGAACCAGCGCACCTGTTTATTGTGTTCAAATTTAAGTAAGATGAAAAAACGATTTAGAAAAGTGGTTAAGGCCCGGTAGTAAGGGTTCAAAAAGAAGAAGGGGAAATATTTTAAGGCGTACGTTAGAGCACGCTAATATTAAAAACGATAATATTTAAGCGAAAATTGTGAAACTTTTTCACAAAACACAGACTTTTTCGTTGTTGGTTTTTGGGGTGTTATGCCGTGTTGTGCTACCTCCTTCTTCTCCTGCATATCACCCCAAAAACAAACAACGAAAATGCTTTTGGCCGTGAAAATCTAAAAATGTATCAAATACAGACTTGTTTAAAATATAGCAAAAAACTCTCGACACATGCTTATGTGGTATTTAAAGATACACTGTGATTTTTTCACATCTATAACATGTTAAATAACAGAACAAAATGTGTTTTAAAATAATTTTCATAGCACACTTTGCGATTTTTTTCTATTTAGAGAATTTCATATAAATACCGTTTCGGTTCTACAAATGTACAGAAACTTAAAAACCAATAAGAAATGTGTTATAAAACGGTGGAAATTCAGATTTCTGGAGCTTAAAAACATTAATTAATCTTATCACGGCTTGGCTCTGACGTAATCGGATACCATCTGCGAAGAGATTGAAAAAAATGTTCTAGCATTTAAGTTTGTGGGTAAATAACATGTAAAAAATACCTATTATTGTAATAGTGAAATTCGTATATTTTCGTAATGTTAATTGTTAATCCAGGTTAACAGTTTTCAGTATATATTGCTTCGTTTGTCGACTGATTTGTATATTTTGTTTATTAAATAATGGTTAATTACCTTTTACCCACTGACAAAATACAAACACGCCATACTCCAGTACACCCCATTGGAGAACTCATTATTATTCGATGCTGAAATCATTAGCGTTTCAAACAGACTCAATATTAACATATCGGTTCATTGTTTTCAGTGCAGCTTTCGGGTAATTAATTGATGGAAACAAAGTTTTATTTATTAATTACGCAATGACAAAATGCTTGGGCATTAAAATTGTCATCACAGCGTTAGGTACAACATAATAACATTTACACGCGTTTATAGGTAAGTCATTAAAATGATTAAACATGAACATGAAATGTTTTAAGTTTTTTTAGCTAAGTTTTTTACGTTACATTGGTGGAAAAAAAGGGTTTGCCTTACGAATTGTAGGTCCATGGAACAAATATGCTGTATATTACTATAACTGACGTCAAAATAAAGTTAAAGGTATTAAAATATTGTGAAAGAGTCCCAACTGCTTCCAAACATCTGGAGCCAGTGAGATTATGGCATCTCGACTTTGGATAAGTTGTGAGGCTGAAGGCAAAGGGGAGGGGAAGGAGATGAAGAATATGAAAGTGGGGAGTATCTGGCAATTCAGATCTGGTCACAAAACACGGCTAAAGTCATTTAATCAACGTTTCATTTCTGAATGTGGTATTATACTAGGGTGGTGCTGACAATATTTTCCACTCTGGAACGTGCCGCAAATATCCTTATTTTATTATCGATGATAAAATCGTGAAATAATCAATAAATATTATAATATAAGAATTGGTATCGCATTTGAGTTCCACCCGGGCTTTGATTAGTAGTCGATTCCTCGACTGACTAAGTCCTCCATTACGACACAAGCATCATTTTCCGCTTACTGTTGTGGTTGTAGAAGATTTTAAAATACCGTTAGGTATTGGTTTTTATTGTATTGGTATTTTTCTTTTAAACTAATTTTTTTAAATTTTTTTTTCAAACATAAATTTAACACAAATTATTTAGATAAAATTATTTTCCCACGTCGGGATATGAGCCCGCGACCTTTGGATTGGTAGTCGAGAGCCTTATCTCGCAACCACGAAGGCCGTCAAGATGTTAGAGGTCAACAAAGTGAAAGGGATAATTATGAGAATTAGGAAGAACAGATCGGTTTACTGATAACATCGTCTATATATAACTATATATGAAACAACAAGCCACAAAGTAAATTCTTTTTGCGATTACAAACAAATTTAAACCATAAATTCGACTACGAATGTGATGTAGATCCAAGCTTCCTGCTTTTACCACTTTGGATACCATGTGAGTTGCAATCATTGATTTTTTTATTTCTCAAAATAATTTTTAACCATTCTATGATTTTACGGAAAAAATCCATCTACTTCTTAAGGTATAAAATAATTACTTTGACAAAAAATCACGAGAAAGTATTCACTCAAATCCCCAACTAATAAATTGATGTTCTGAACACTTTTCATCGTGAATAACTTATATTTTAATTTAAAATTATAATATTGAGAACTTCAAGTTTTTCCAAGTTACAAGTCCAATAATTTTTTTTCGATTCCAAAGACCGGGGTTTACATACAAACGAACTAAATGAACTCGGAGGTGAATTTAACTTTGACATTTTAATAAGAGTCGTATTAAAATAAGCTGAAGTTTGGGGAATTTAACTTGACCGAGAGGTACTTATCCCTTAAATGAATATTTTAAAGGAGGAACTAAAATAATTAGTAACATTTTTTGCGAACGTAAGATGTGAAATTTCTGTGGAACCTAGTTTTATACTGGATGAAGTTATCAAAGCATGAAAATAATTATCAAAAGTGAATTTTTTATGAAATATCAAACTAATTTTTATTATTTTTTTATTTTTAAAAAGAAAGACAAACATCCCGGGTTACGAATAACCCAACAACATTTGAAAATCTCCTACTACCACCACACTAAGCGGTAGATGTTGCTCGTGTTGTGATGGAGGACTTAGCCAGCCGAGGAATCGAACACGGAATGCCTGGGTGGGACCCAAACGAGATGCCCACTCAACCACTGACCGGTATGTTGTTGTTTGTTCAACGAACTGTAATTTAAAAAATAGGAACTGATTATGGGAAAAATAAATTTCAGAAAATAGATAATAGAAGGTGCTCATCAAAAAATTTCATTTTACTTAATTAATATTCAATTTGTATTGGAATAATAACTTTTTAAGATTGCAATGTTATTTTCATTAAAAAGAATAGATTTTGTATATTTTGTTATTCAATACGGGCGAAGTAGGATAGAAAATATAACTTTTTTTAATTAATGGAGTTAATATTAGCGAAACTAAATTCAACTTTCTGATTTTTCTGTTTCAGATTTTCAATTAAGTTTCGCTAATATTGTCATCATTAATTTGAGTTTTAACTCGTTAAGTTAAAAATAAAAATATTTTTTTTTGTCATGGTAGTATGTGTGGCGCTCCATCATCTAATACACCTGCGATAAAATGGCGTGATGGTTGGTTAGTTTTTGAATAGTAGTAGAACGTAATGAAGATTGATTTTTTGGCTAAATTGCCATGCTTCGCTTCCCCCTCCTGTAGCTGACGTTTCGGATAATCGTTAGGTTTCGTCACCAGGGCAGGAAAATTGGATGAAGAAGGCTAAAATGATTTAAGATTATCACTGAATGATTGTAATAGACCTTGACGAACGTGATGATAGGCTCTGAAAGGTGTCCAAAAACCTGGGCTAAAGTAGCAGTTCTAATTTAAAAGGTGCGTATGGAAACCGCCATAAGACACCCCAAGTGGTTCTTTGTGTTTGGTGATTTTGTAAGGGTGCCCGGGTCCATAGGGTAAGTTTTATTATGAGAGGTGAGCCGATGGGAGAGACTGGTTGAGGGAGATCTTTTGAACTCTCCAGCAGGATTCTCTCAAGCTATTGCCTTGTACAATAACAGGAGGGATGGAGTCACACGTCCGTCACTTCTGAACCTAGTGACCCCCAGGTTCCTACCAACACCTCGTACCTTTTCCTTTCTCTACTCCCTTTCTTTTAAAAGTCCTCCCACACAGCATCCCCAAAGATGACGTATGTGCTAAGGGATTTTTATTATTATTTTTGTTATAAAAAAAGGAGTAAGTGCAAAAAGGCATATTATCCCAAAAGTAAATCATAATAACACTTTTGACCGTTAGAATCTTAATTCTTAGTACAACGTCGTTCGTCAACTTTAGACTTGACTTAGGATATTAATATTCTTAGGATAATGCATTTGTCTAAGGAAGATGGGAAAACCGCAATCCCCCAGAGAAACGAGGTTTCACAAAGCAATTATGAAATGCAAACTGTTCTCTGCTGACATCTGCTGGAAGGAAGACAAGTTGGTCCGAGTTTGAAAATTGCTTGCGGAGCGTTTGAGGCTGTCCCCATAATGAACCGAACTGAAAATCTACTCTACTTTATTTTAATCTCTTTGCGTTTTGTAATGATCGTGCGACTAAGTCTCGTATCAAAGCCAGATAACTGTAGGTATCGAGATCTTGGCATATTAATGGATGAGACCCTTGATTTCACGGCCTACATTCAACTAATTTTAAATAAAGTTACAGAAACAATGAATCTGTTAGAATATTTATATAAATTTTTATAAGAACAACTCTCTTTTTATAAGAACAACTCTCTTTTTGAAGGTTATTCCCATAAATGTTTTATATCATTTTAAAAGAAGATAAGACTAATAATTTAAACGAAAATGAACGAGACATAAAAAAAGTCCATGTTGTGACCATTATCTTTTAGATTATTGGTGTTATCTTTTTCTTCAATGAAATAATTATATCAATGTCTAAAAACTTATTTACAATATCTCTTATATCTCCTATTTTTGCAGTTTCCAATAATAAACTTTTTCTATGTAAATATAAATGATTGTTTTTTTTTATATTATATTTATTTATGTATTACCGTTGATTTGAAAATTGAATTTTCACATGCTTCATATTCTATGCAAAAAATTTGTCACACGGTTCATATTTTATATACAGTTTTCGTCATAATTATAATACCATTATAATGTCAAAATATTTAATTTAAATTAATTCAAATTTGACAGCTAGGCATCACAAAATGATGTTAATATTATGTACATACAAAGGCAATTGAATTGTGTAGTGGTATGTAGAGGATATGACGTTTTTTATTAAGTACTATGTTGATTGTTCTCACATAATTTATTTTCTATCGCCTTAAATATTTCATATTTTTACATCGCTCAAATTTTAGAAGATGGAGAAAAAGATTAGAAAAATAACTGTATATTTAATATCTGAATAGTCTGAAAAACTATTATATAATGTGACTTAAAACGATACATGGTTACCTATGAATGGCACATTTAGTAAAAGATTAGTACATAGGTATTAATTAAAAAAAATAATAATAATTTAAATTGCATTTGGCACTTTACACACTTTGGTTCCTTAGAACAGGCAATCTGCCTAGCTAGGAACTAATATCGACCTAAAACAACGTAATAACACTTGTATTAATTTTAAATATATTCTCTTATTATGTAATATTATTTGTTATTTTGGCTTTAAATGTATCAAATGTAAATAAATAAATAAATAAATAAATAAAATACATTTTCGTAAAAACCGTCACATTGTTCATGTTAAATATGCAACGACGATATGTAGTTGACCGGTCTCTCTGTCATCTAAGACAACACACATCGTGCAGTGAACGGATTTTATTCATAAATATTTTTTTTATTATTTCGCATTACTAAGAGAATATTCCACTTTGGATAAGTGGCCATATTACAAAAGGTGGATATTACATTTATTAGGAATAATGGAGAGTCCATTAAGGTCTCGGACAAGGTGTGGTTAAGTAATAGATTTTATCACGAAGCTTGCTACTAACGTAAGTGATTAGGTTCCGTATTCAATCATGTTTTAAGCAGAAACTCAAGTAAAACTAAAGTTAACCGCTGCAAAGGTTTTGATGGATTTCCCGAGCGGGCTTTCGTCACGGCTATATTATTATTCTCGGAAGAGAAATAACTCTGTCGTACGTAGAATAATTTGACAGCGGCATTGCGAATGTCTCGTTAACGAATTTCACATGAAAATGTATGAACTCAATGAGAACACGGAATTAACCATGCACGTATATTGAAAATTACGCGTTTCTGCCGTGGTAAGAATAGTCATCATCCTTTGAAAACTAGATTTATTATATAATTACGGTAGTCTACATATTTTAGAAGATGTTTGCACTTACTTAGTATGAATGCAAATTTTATTTTGTATTTTTTTGACGTTGGATCCGCACAGAAGGCCCTGATAAAAAAAATTCCTAAGGTCCCATGTAATCTTTAGATATGCTACGTGGAGAGTCTCTTTATGAAGAGGAAGGAGATGAGGCTCTGGAAAGGAAAAAGGGTAGCTAGGAATGTGGGGTCAATGTGTCTTGTGAGTGACGGACGTATGAATCCATCTCTTCTAGTGCCATCGAGAGAGTCCGGCTGGAGAAGTCAAAAGGTCTCCCTCAACCAGTATCTCCGCCACGCGGAAAGTCCGCAAGTATATGGATACTACCTACAAACCTCACCCCATGAACCTGGGCACCCCTACTAGGGAACCACTTAGGGCGACCTATGACAGGGGTGTTGTTTGTATATAATAAATGGTTTTCGGGGGAAATGGTACCCATGCCCGCCTCCCAAATTGAATGTAAGTTCTTAAAAAAAAATTGCGCAGACCCGTGAAAAATCAATCGTGAAAGGATAAGTGGGATTTATGAAGAGGAAAGTATGTGCAAAGAACCCATCAGAACAAGAACAATTATTGCAGAATCATCCAATGGTTCCATCAGTTCCAATTTTGAAGATGACAATTAGAATTTTATTGCTTGTTAGAATTCTTGAGAAATTCAATTCGAATTTTGAAAATGATTTACTCAAAACAAATCCGAGTTCATTGAATTGCAATTTTAATCACTCACAGAAAGACCCAATAATTTGGGAGGCGGGAATGGGTATCGCCGCCCCGGCAACCAGTTTTTGGGTAACCAACATCTGTGCCATCGGTCACCTCGAGTGGTTTGCTACGTTTGGTTACTTATCAGGGGTGCCCGTATTCACGGGGTGAGGTTTGTCTAGATCTTGGCGGCGAATGATCTGGACACACTGAACCCCAGATTCCTACCCAACCCTTATACCCTTTTCCTTCCCAGAACTGCATCTCCTTTATTTCCTTAAAAATACCCTCCACACAGCATCCCAAAAGATGACATAGGCCCCGAGGGAATTTATTTCAGGGCCTCCTGTGTGGAGCTAATGTAAAAATAAAAAAAAAACGAATTGAGCATGTCCCATGAAATTTTTTTAAAATATTAACGAGATTTCATACGAGAGTCCCTACTGACTCAATTTTTAATGGGAAAAATTGCAATGCTGAAGGAAACTAATGAGTGAAAGAAAAAAAGAGATGTCGGTAAGGACACGATTCAATTAAACAAAATTGAAACCTTATGTTCGAGTCCCAGTTGCGACAGTTATCTTTTGTTATTTTTCTGTGTCTTGTTTATTTTCCTATTTAAAAAAAATTGATTATTATTGTTATCTTCTTCTTCAATGATAAAATTGAAACCATTTAACAAATCCATAAATCAGAATGATGTCCTCTCTGTTGTAAGTATACCACATTCAAAAATACATATTTAATTCTCCAAACCCATCACAATTATTTAAAAATTAATTTGCCACTGCTCGGATTTAAATTTATGATATCTTGGCATGCAGCCAATGAGCGTAATATGGATGTAGTCATATAAGGAAGAATTCTTTTAATTGAGTTGATATACGGTATTTTGTCTTCTTAAGACTAACGGAGGCTGAAGCCAAGCAGTCTTTTTTTTCAATTAAAGTTAGTTTAAGAAGCATATGGTAATATATATAAATTAATTTTGTATTTAATAGGGAACATAATATAAACTAGTTAAGATTTATTTATAAAATTTTTCTTATGGTTACAGATTAGGAAGCAAGTATAATATTTCATAGTACCTACACGTAAAAAAAATAAACAAGAAGAAATAATAATTATGGTTTAAAACATTGTAAAGTTAATTTGGTTTTACATGTTTCAAGGTTACAGTGGAGAATATCAATATCTTATAAGATTTGCAGATACGCCCTAGCAAAGAGTTTTGTGCGTATTTCGATTTAAAATTTTGTTTAATAAAATAAAATAATGTATTCGATCTGATATCGCTTTCGGGGAAATGTTATGCAATCGTTTCTATCATGGCTGGAGAGTCAATAAGGCCGTTCTTAATCTTATACAGAAAAAGCAGGTCAATTTTTTTCTTCCCCCATTTGTAAAGAGCATTAGAGTTTTGTCATGATTTTAAAAACAAATTTTTCATATATGGCAGTATGTTGGTGGTCTGGCGAGGGTTATAATGAAAGAGTGTTTTTTCAAAGTTTCTACTGAGACTACGGCATACATTATATGATGGCGAGAGGAAGGCCGGAAAGTATTTAGCCCAATGCGATGTGGGCGTGTTCCGTGATCCAAAAGTCTGATCTCTTTTAATTTTGTTTATGAAATTTTCATTTCGATCAAATGTTTGGAGGGTATTTTCGGAGCCTTTGTGATGAGGGGGAAATGATGTTGGGCCTCCATTGAAACGAGAAAATGTTGAACCTCCTATTGAAGAGGGGAGATATCGGTGAGTCGGGATATCTCCACGCGTGCTGGTCGGAATAATAACACTGCGATGATGATGATGTATTTACATAATGCACTATTTACAAATGTAGTATTTACAAACGTAGTACGATAAATTCCGAACACTAATTATTTTAAATAAAAGCGTTGATGTGCGCGGCCTGTTACCCGGCCGTATGAATGCTGATCGCTACCGGTAAGGCCGACTGAAAAGACTGACTTGGCTTGCTGGAGCTCCTTTATATAACTCGGGCCTGGCAGGTACGTGAACCGCAGGCAAAATGCGCCCACGCTGGAACATTCCAGAAATTTAGGCGCAGCGCTGCGTATTGTGTTTCGCAGCAGCAGGACCTTTCGAGAAGGTGGTCAAAATAAAAATTCGGCGTGGCGAGGTAGGTACGTGCAGCGGTATCAAGGTACATGACGACCGCGCAGTGCCAAGGTAGATATAGGCAGGTCGCTATAAATAAATTCAATACAATGTCAGGCAGTGTGAGAGAAGCAGAGCGCATGCTAAATGGGGTAAGTAAGCACTGACTTAGTACCAAAGGTACCAAAAGGTACTAAGTCAGTGCTCCATCGGTATTCATTTAAATCCACCTAGAAGGCATTTCTAGTTTGTATTTTATATTCAGTGACCAGCCGTTTAGATCTGGCCAGCGACAGATACGATGACATCATTGAAAAATAAGATAAAATCCCCGATCTACTGAAACAACACCAACAAATTATATAAGACTTTGATAATAAAGATATCAGGATTGAAGCATTAGAAATTTAAATAGCCGAATCTGAACAAAGAAGAATGAAAAATTGTGTTGAGGTTACTGAATTTAAAATATCAGCTAACGAATTGTCGGCGTCGTGGGAAAATGCAAACAGAATTACATTTGCCTCTGGAATAAATTTAGAACCAGTGGACAAGTTCAAATATCTAAAATCAGATGATCTAACACCTCCGCGTTTTATATTCAAAGAGAAAAAAACACGATGATGAATTGCCGACATTAATAAAAACAGTTTTTGTAAATTATAGTGTTTGCCTTATCCACAGGCAGACACCAGTAATTGTGTTGGGACTCTTCAAGAATAATAGGTCTTTGGTACAAATTGATTTTTTGCTAATATTTACGTGTTACAATAATTTATAATTCTGGATCTAACGACCTGTCTAGGAATTGAAACTGAGAGCTTGAGCTGTCGTTGACCTGGGTTCACTCGCCGGGTGAATTTCCTCTAACTGCCCGATATTTGTCGGAACTTGACTTAAGCCTACCGACATCTCGACCCTTTGGAATAACAAGGTTCCATCTGTGGCGACAGCGACATGCGATACTGGGATCTATAGTTAGCTACTTTAGAGTTCATTATCGCCCGACGCTACGGCAACAGATTGAACCTTATTATTCCAAAGGGTCGATCTATCAAAAACTACTGAAACGATGTGTCATTCTAGGACTCTAAATAATGAAGCTCCGACTACAAAAGCCATTTCAAGCACCTTATCTATTTTGAATGGTGATATTACACCAGAGTGATACTGAACCCTCCACGAGATACTAGACCCTCCGTAGCTCTGAAAAATTACTGCTTTAGGATGTTGTTATTTATAGAAATACGTGCAAAACGCTTTGACGACTATTTCATTTGAAAATCTGAGCATTTCATATGTGAAAACGACTAGATGAATAGGATAATGTTTTTCTCTGTCTTTCCACAACCTTAAAACTCTTCACATAGATTATGATAATACCACATTATTCCAGCTATGAAACCGTTATATTTTTATCCTGGCTATACTCGTATTAATTGTGGATCGATTTTAACTTTGAGAGTTGGTTGCTAACCATGATCGCCTTTAGTTTAACATTATTATTAATAGGTAAACGTAGTTGTTAACATAATAAGTTTCTCATAGGAACAATATTATCACAAGATAATTCAACCGAAGACAAGATGATTCTATCTTCCAGATTCTATTTATGTAAGCGTTTACTAGGAAATATCTAAGGTGAAGGTTAACTGTTTGATCTCAGTCGGATGCTATTTAAAAATGCTTCTTTGCTGTCATAACCACCAAAGGAAGTCAAATTAATTTAGTAACAAAATTTAATAGTTCTTATTACGATCGTATATGAAATATTTATCTCTATACGTAATTTTTGAGTCTTTATCCAAGAAATGTGAATTACATATATGACAATAAAATTGAGAAATATGAATTACAAAGTTATTTTTTAGATAATTATGACGAGAAGTGTTTGTATATTAATATGTGGTGGTGTGTTCCTACATAAAATGCTACCCGGAGCCAGGCGTGTGATAAAAATAAGGAACATGAACAAATTAAAGATTGATATAGTAACAAACCCGTTTAAATATGTAGAGTGGATGGATGGAGTGAGAAGCTTTGCAGAATATTATGAAAAGAAGAAGAATAAGATACTCATTCGAATTTCATAAATTAAATCGATTTACGATATGATTTATGATAGTGAATGAAGAACGGAATGTGAGCTAAAATTTGTGTCCACCTTCCTTACATACCTCTGCGGGAACGGTTTGGTGGTAAAGAGTTATGGTAGTTTTTTATTGTATATTTCCGCTTCAAATTTTAAATTTCTTGGTGCCATTGGGACTATGGTATCTACAAATAAGGTGTTTTGTAAGGGAAAAGGCATGCGAGGAGGGAAGAAAAGTAAAGAAAGCTTAGTATCTTTTAGGTAAGATTAGCTTAAACTCTAGATTAGATGGATTTTAATGTATAATTGAATGTTTGTCATCATTTGTACGACGTCATATACCGACATCCCTTCTGCTTTTCTTTGTAAGGTAGTATTTAGTTATTTTGGTATAATAAAATAGTCGCATGTTATGGATGCTTTTGCCAACCTACTGTGTAGCGAGACAGATCAGGAGAAAATGGTTGAGAGAGGTCTAACCTAGGACTCTCTGAACCCATCGCCTTGCATTGCAGTGGGAAGGATAGATCCACATGTTCATCACTCATAAACACATTGACCCTCAAATTCCTGCTCACCCCTTGCGCCTTTTTCCTTCCCAGACCTTTCTCTCTTTCCTTTTCCTAGAAACACCCCAATGGCAATGTGCAATAAAACATAAAAGCGTACAAGCATTTATAAAGTGTGAAATGTACCGGAAATATTAACAACAGTGCTTTCCCACTACCCGAACGACGATTATAGTATATCACTGGGAATTGGTTAAGTGCAATCACGATTTGGATTCGGGCCCATATCGCGTGATCACGTACTGCCCGTTCCGTTTACGGGAATACTCAGATGGAGAGCCTTTTATTAGTCTCGAAGGGGTATAGAATAATCTCTAATGGCCAAAGATTTCATTGAAAGGAGTGGGAACCGTTCCCAGTAGGAGTATAGGCTTTGTTCTCGATAAGTATGCCAGATCGAATTTCCCCTAGCGATTGTTTCTGCCGTGGCACCGAGCGATATTTAGAATATTATTTCTTCATGCTTAATTTTATAATCCGAGGAAGAAGTATTACACCCGTTGTGTCCAACTTTTCGATTGATAAATCTGAGTATACCGAGAACGCCACTCAGTCAAGTGATTCTCAGGAAACGCTCCAATTTGCCTTTGTCCAACGTAATAATCTTTGATTACTCGTGTGATGCTCGTGTGTGGGACCAGTTGTTTCCAAAGACAATAAAATGACGTCAAAGTAAACACTTTTCCTGTTAAATTAATATTAAAACGTTAATAATTGTATTTATTATTTATACAAATTATTTCTTTTATATAGTGTAATACATAAACTGACATTTTATATTTTTTAAACAAACGTATTTGATATGTTAAAAATAAAGTGTTGGCTTGATTATCTTTTTTATTTATTTTACAGTTTGACCATAGTCTGACGTTTGACAGCTGATCTGTTACGATTTTGTTGGACGCGGATGGGCAAATTTTGAATCAGTTTCAATTTGTAATGTGAACACTTCCAGTTGCAGTGAAGTACTGTATGGCAATGATTGTGGTTTGGAAAGAATGTATTTATGCATTTGAGCAGGGTTGAGCCGAGATTTCGTCTCAGTAGTTGATTATTGGGATTGGACACAACGGCTGTAAGACATTGTGTATTCGATCAACATTATTATTACAAGCAATATGAACTAAAAAAAAGACTAAAAAAATTACTGCAACCAAGACACATAATATTATGCATTTATATATTTGATC
Organism: Limnephilus auricula; assembly: GCA_951813805.1. Lineage (NCBI taxonomy): Eukaryota > Metazoa > Arthropoda > Insecta > Trichoptera > Limnephilidae > Limnephilus > Limnephilus auricula. The sequence continues at coordinate 39,629,537 of OX638392.1, read as the reverse complement.
AAATTTGACCTTATTACATAAACGGTTACCATATTTAACACATTATCTTTATTTGACCAAATTTAATCAAAAAGCCACATTTGTCATACTAATCAGATCTAATAAATCACCTTTGAAAACCACATTTGACAATATTTAGCTATAGTGGTTAATTTTAGCAACTTGTTTCTAACCGTACATATTTCCAAATATAATAATATTTTATCACGTTTTCCATATTTGGATAAAATAACCATATTTGTATAAAATAACCACATTTGACCATATTCCACCAAAAATACCGAATTGTCAAAATTTTTACAAACCTTCGTCCATTTATTTTTTTATTAACTTTTCACAGGAGTCCCTGAGCAAGGAGGATGTGATCTTTGAGGATGCTGGGTGGAGGGTATTTTAAAGGCAAGTATGGAGAGGAAGTTCTGAGATGGAAAAGTGTACGAGGGGTGGGTAGGAATCTAGGGGTCAGTGTGACCAGGAGTGATGGACTGCGGTTCAAGGCGAAAAGTCGAGATAGTCTAGCCGGATAGTTCAAAAGGTCCCTTAACCGGTCTCTCCCTTTCCGGCCAGCCATGCAGTTAGTGGTCAGACGCATCCGCCACCATTACCTGAACAAATCTCGCCCCATTAACTCGGGCTCCCCTCTCAAGTCACCAAACGTAGCGAATCACTTAAAGTGACCCATGGCCGAGATGTTGGTTATCCAAATTGAACATTTTACGCGTCACATTTGACTATAATCCAATTTATATAATTTTGAGTGTGCCTTTTTCTTAATTACTTAATATTAAAAAAATATGAAGTATAAAATATTTATCACAACGATGCTAAAGTCCTTTCCAGGTTATTTTAAAAATAAATTTAATTCGTTCACTATATATTTTATTAGTGAAAACAAAAAAGGTCTAGATCAAACAATTCAATTTCCTGAATCATTAATATAAACTGATCAATTTACATACAGTCGGTTTGTTTAATTTTTCTAAAGAATTCAAATTTACGAATATATGATTTAAATCACAGGGCTCATTGAACTAGATATCGCTTTCCAGGAAGAAAATCGAGACGGCTTTGTTTCAGTATCGTTTATTGTCACTTGATATAAAATTAAATTCATAATGGATTATCAATATATTCACGGTAAACACTTAAAATGCCATATTAAACTTCGCTTGCTTATTTAAAATCATTATAATTGAATACAAGAATAATTTAGGTCCTAGACCAGCACTGATTTTGAAAAACACGTGTATGAAAAATAAAAGTTAAATATTAAAAATATAAAATAAAAAATACGAGTGTGCTTTAGACCACACGACTGAAGTAAAACTTCTTTAGTTCCATCTATATGTGTGTATATATTATATATGTATGTATGTTATGATTAAGGTTTTCACCGGTGTAGGATGTAGAATAATTTTCTCGGTTTACCCGCGTAACCGTAAACAATACTTAAGTTTTGACTTCTGGACTGAACAGACATGCGCAAGCGGTCAGTTTGATACAAAACTCAAGACATAAGGCCTCTGAAGATGGACAGTGAGATCTGTCCGAAACGTCAGGAGTTAAAAAGTCCTTCTAAGGACTACGTTACGCGGGTAAACCGAGAAAATTATTCTACATATATATATATATATATATATATATATGTATATGTATATATTCCTTAATACTAGCCCATAATTACATCTCTACTATATTCCTGTAATACAGGTGCAAGAGTTACCTTGGATTTAACAATTTTATCAGACGGAAAAGCAAACCTGCAATCGTCCTTTACAATCTTTGTTTTGTTCTTTTTCTATTTTTCTCTCCTACAGATTAGCTATCATCTGGGAAATCATTGCTCTTCAGCCCAGAATACTTCTGTGGAACTGCACTCGTAGCAGTCACGTAGATAGCACACGGCTAGGTAAAATAAATTTGAGTTGATCTTTTCTTCTTTCTGCATCAGGTTTGAATTCAAAACATAACTTATCAAGAAAATCGATAAATTTAAGCTACATAATAGATACCATTAAATCTGAATAGGATTTCACTGTACAGTAAATTTATAAGAGAAAATTTGAAAGTGTAATTTTATAAAGTAAGATGAAAGAAATGGGTTTTTACGTTAGCGGCGAATATTACATTTTACCTTTACCGGTATAGCGCAGCGCTCCGACGAGATTTCCTTGCCACTTCCAGTGAAACTTTGATATTACACGCTATCTTACGTACTAAAGATTAATGCAAAGGTACCGGCATCATTTTGGATAAAATGTTTAGTTAGCATTTGTTGTGTCTCTTAATTTCCAGTAATAAGCCAACTTAATATGTGTTCTGTATCTTTAAAATAAGTATATATATAAATAGGTTCGAATGTTTTTTTTTAATTATCATAAATAATTACAATGAATATTAAACTGGACGGAAGTTCTTACTAGGCTAGGGCTCTCTGTAGTTTTGTTAATGTGGCGCGCCGACTATGGGTGTCCGCCCAATCTCACTGATGCCTTCGTTCGTGCCATTTTTTCCTGAGACACGAACGGCGATAGATGTTACTCTTCTGATTTCCTACTAAAATGCTGTCTGTTGGGATACAGCGGAAGTTCGTATTATAGTCTAAGATTTGGACATATATTGAAAGAAGCTGAAACTACAAGCATAATCAATAGACTACAACAAAGTAATTTATTTCCTGCATTTCGAGAATTAGAATTGGCAACTCCTCTATTGCAGCTCACTTGCTTAAAATCCTCGATAGTCCGTTATGCCAGTGCGGTATGGAGACTTTCTCAATTGTAAAGATTATTCTTCCTTCAAAAGCATATATCGTTAGCTTATTAAAATCACCCGCCATTCTTCCTTTAGTACCTACTCCGTATTTGCTGTCTCTCAACAATTCTCGCCTTAGTTCTATAAAAGTTCAAAGATTTGAATGACTATTTGATTAGCCCAGTCTCCCTAGAGATTATCCTCAAAATTATAACTATATTTCTTTAATGTAATGACACAAAGCACTCTTTTTAGGGTAAATTTCTTGATTTAAAAAAAACATTTAAGTATGTAATTTATTTATTTATTGACGGCCACCGTATTCGGAGGCCCTGGGTTAAAAACCTGCGTGAGCAAGCAAATATGACAATAATATTTTCATTTGTTCCAATCAAAAATGTTGATATAAATGTTGTAAAAACGATACCTTTTTACCCCCTCATTTATTCCAAAATGTCTTTATTTTAATTTGAAATCTTTTCGTAAAATAATATACAAATTTACAGGATAGAATTTTTAGGTTTAACGTGAAACCCCTTCCGGCAATAAATTATAGTTGAACAAGGAAGTGTGAACAATTTATTCATTGACAAAGTGCCGTTATCGGGAAATTTTGCATTACGAGCAGGAGCAAGTGTTCCGCATTTTGCACAGATTTCATCCCCGTCTACGCCGAGGGCGGGGGATGAATCATGCATGGATGCATTCGTCTCCCAGCTGAACTTTAAGATGGTATTTTTCAGCATTTTGTGAGTTCCGTTTGGATTTAAAACTTCTATACGAATGTAAAATAGGAAACACTACTCTTATTTGTAAATAAAACTAAAAGCACATATATTTTTTATTTATTTATTTTATTTATTTATTTATATAATACAAACATACAATACATGATGATCCTTTGTCTGTCCAACTGGGAAGGATTCCCGTTTCAGGACAGCCAAATTGTGTTTTAGTACATATTCTTACAATGGAAAGGAATGGCGATTCTGTCAAGACAAATTTTGAGAACATTAGTAGTTGCATTTGTAGTGACGGGATTGTTTCTTTTTCCTTGAAAGAATCGCGAAGATGTAATTATTTTACCAGGGTCATTTTGGATAACATTAGTAATTTCATACAGAACCGATGAATGGTTTCTTTCGGGAGATAACAAGTCTGAGATTCTTTCCAGGGCATTTTGGAGAACATTTACAATTACATAGTTAGAATTTCCACATTTATAACCTAGTATAAAACATAATATTATGAATCCTAAAGTACTATATTTTTTTGAAATTCTTAAGATATAGAAATTGGAAATTATACATTACTAAACCAGAATAAATACTGTATGACATATGAATTTCCAATTTATTAATACAGAGGATATCAAAACATAATTTTTTGAAATGCCTAGACGTTATTTTACAGTAATCGAAAAAAAAACTGCTCAAAAGATACGTAAATTTAAATTAAAGTATTAAAATAATTAACAACAATGGAGATCAAGTAATTAGGAACCAAAACAATATTTTTTTTTAAATTGATATAAAAGTAACTTTCCGATCCTTATCTCTCTTAAGTGTAAATAGCCCCTTGGAAGATAATATAATAAGAATTAACATAATATTATCAATGCTATAATTTTTTTTACTAACTTTTTAAACAATTACTAAAAGATAAAAAATAATAATAATATTTGAAGACATCCACAATCCATTCTTTTTCGTATTAAAAACTATATTTTCAGGGAGAAATTTGATGTAGCACAACTACGATGCCTAGTTGGTTTGGTGAACATCGCAGTACGTAGGCTCAAATCCTCGATACTCATATATTGTTAATTGAATCCAAAACGTTCTTGTTTTCATTCTTTGCAGTTTTTAATAATTTTTTTAAAAATTATTTATTGCAAGTACCCGGCATGTGTTGAAAAACCACTTGAAAAAGAAAGTGTTCGTGTTTTAATTCTGTTTTTATTTTTCCTTGTGTGTACACGAATAAACCAGAAGGTTTACCGACGTGTGAACAGGCCACGTATAGCTGCCCGTGTGAGAATTACTCTAAGATATTCCCTACTGCTAATATGTCTCCTATGCAATCCCTAATCCCCACCTCACAGTCACCCTTCCCCTACGTAACCTTTACTTTGTTATGAATTTTGCATTTTTTAAATTATGTATTAAGAACTCACATCATTTTATTATTTATTATATGTTATATTTTATGGTATCTGCAGTTCCAGACCACAATTCAGAATTAAAACGTTGCTTAAAATGGCTTTAGCCGTGTTTAGTGACTATATTTGAATAGCCAGGTACTTTCCCACCTTCCTCTTTCCCATCTCCTTCCTTTCCCCACTTACCTTCAGCCTCACAACATACTCCACAATTGGAGATGCCATAGTCTCACTGGCTCCAGAAGGGAGCAGTTGGGACTCTTGTGAGGTTTCTCTATTAAAAAAAAAACTTTCTTTAAATTTTATTTATATCATTAAAACATATATTTAATTGCTCTACACCTACCTCTTATTATATCCTTTTTTATTGTTACACTAAATCAAAAACTTCGAAAAATACCGAGTTCATCAAACGTGCTGTCCAATAAACAATATCGCGCACGTGTACACAAGTGCATTCAATAATACAAACCAATCAATAATATTAAGATTCGAATTATATATTTATCCGTTTTTTTGCACCACGTTTATGTACTTCCTACCTCAGCAATTATAATTGTAAATGAATTAGTAGGAATACCTGAACATATGTAACAACGGCCAGCATACAATTACCAGAAGGCCCTTAGCATCCTACCGTGGACACTCATGTCAGGCATGCGGGCCGTTGCCGTTGCGTCGCTAGCTGCAGGTATATAAATAGGACCGTAGGACTGCAGGACTGTAGTAGGACTTAATAGGACTGCGGGACTATTTTCCCAGAGCACTACAGGGATTCCATCCGAACAATTTCCCTTTGAATAACACGTGTAGAATACACAAAAGGCCTGTCGGTGAACCACTTGCTGAAAAATAGAGGCGCGGAACTTTACACCGGATATCGGTAAACATTTTTTGTAGTGGTTTTTGTCAGAGCGCCTGCATAAAAATAATTTACCGACAAGGTACTGACGTGTTTTTTAATAGAATCTCTAGTGGTTTTGATCTACATTATCTTAACGAAATTACTGCGGTTATTAAATTATAAGTTTTAAATGTGATTTATTAAACTGAATGACTTTAAATTACAGCAATTCATAATGTTCTGATAATATTATAAAATGGTTAGTATTTGGTTTTGAAATGAGAATATGCTTCCTACCGGGATATTGTTTAGTTCCTACCTCTCCCTAACCTCATCTCTTTGCTGGAAAGGTATTTGAAATTTGGAATAATTACAAGAAAAATAGTGAAAATTCAATTGCATTGGTTTCGAAAACAGAAGAAGATTTGGATCTACATTGGAAGCAAGTTTTGTTGTGGCGATGATTACCTATATTCCATATATAACTATATTGTAATTGTGTTGTGTGACCCTTCTGAGAGATACGGTGGTAAATGATTGGTCATCTCTTTTCCGTGCATACCCTATTTTCCTTACACATCACCCATTTCCAGTACACATCAGTTCATCTCGTTTAGTTTTTGGCATTTCGTCGTTGCATGTTTAATATGAACAATGTGAAGATTTTGACGAAAATGAGTTAAATATACAGTTATTTTTCTTTCGTTATCTTCTACAATGTGAGCCAAAAATATATGCAAAAATATCAAAATTATAAGGGTAAAAAGTTAAGGTAGAAAATAAAACATGCGAGGACGATCAAAATAGTACATAATGAAAAAAATTTAAAAAAAGCGATATCCTCTGCATACCACTAAACAATTCCATTGCCTTGGTATGTACATAATATTAACATCATTTTGTGATGCCTAGCTGTCAAATTTGAATAAGTTTAAATGAAATATTTTGACATTATTATGGTATTTAAAATTATGACGAAAACTGGTATAGAATATGAAGCATGTGAGAAAAACTGTGCATAGAATATGAAGCATGTGAGATTAACGCGTTAAAACTCAATTTTCTGGCATAAAATAATTAATTTTTGCCATAAATATATTCTTATAAGGAACGAAATATATTTTTCCTACTTTTTCCGTAAATAGAATTGTTATTTTCCGTTTCGTTATTTTTTTAAACAGTTTTTATCGATTTTCTCAGAATGTACTCAGTCTCACATGGTTGATAATATTCATCATATTCTATATGAAACGACGATTGCACATCGGAAGCTGTAATTCTAGGAAGTTTTGGATGCAACAGCCACTTTCCGGAAAACAAGTATAAAAAAAATAATAGTTTCATGATATCAGTCTTAAAAATTGGTTAAGATTTTTCGCCGTCGTTAATACCTGTAATCTGCTTTTTTAATGGGAAATACCAACGCAAAATACGAATAAGTAATATTTTGTATGCAATATAATATTATATGTTTAATATTGGGAATCAGCTTCTTTTTTTTATTATTATTTAAGAACCAAAAATACTTTAAGTGCATTTTTAAGTTATATGCCACCTCACTAGGCTGAGCCCGAGGTGGCAGGAATTTAATATTTTTTATATCATTTTCTTAAAAGAAAGAATAAAATGAATTATTAATTAATAAATAGAATTTGGAAAAATAAACATAAAATTAAAATTAATAAGAGCAATCCTTTTGTGACTATCCATGTATGTATTTTGTTTTTTAGATTTAGGCTTTTGTGAGGTGAATGTCTTTAATGTCTTTTTCAATTTAATTTGAAAGTTTTGGAGCCAGATTACGGTAATGTCTTCGTCCACAGGTAGTATTTATCTTCGGAGTCATGTGTTGATGTCTATGCCTTGTACCGTAGTTGTGTTGTGCAGTATGTTGGTTTAGTTTGTCTTTTTGGTAATGTATAGATATAATTTTGATGTACAGTTGCTGTATGTTCAGTACGGCGAAGTCCTTAAATAACTGTATTGTCGAGAATCTATAAGGTTTTTTTTTGTGATAACTTTAATTAAGGCTTTTGCGCTTTGGGTCCATGATAGTCTTGGCAGCACCACCCCAACCAATCATACCGTGGGTGATATCTGATTGGCCTAATGGGTAGTATATAGTTTTTAAAGTCTTCATTGGCATTATGTTTCGTATGTTCTTAAAAAAATATACAAGTTTTCTGACTTTACCCGCTGTTTTATTAATTTGTTCTGTCCACCTGAAAGAGTTATCAATGTAAATGCCTAAGTATTTGATTGTATGAGTCCGCGTTAGTGGGTTGCATAGGCAGTTTTTTTTAGATGTGCAGTCGTGTATGGTTAAGTTTTCATTGAGTCTTGGTTGTTGTCTGGGATCTATACTAAATGTCTTGTACTTTTTTGGTCTATATTTAGTGCTAGGTTATTGTCTAGCCAATTTTTAATCGGGTTGATTCCTTCAGCAGCTTTTTCTGCAGGAGTCAGAAGTGAAAACAAGAACTGTGTCATCCGCAATCAAATAGCTTCACCGCTAATGTCTAACTGATACAGGTAAAGTAAAAACAGGATGGGTCCTAATGTACTTCCTTGGGGAACTCCGTAGGTTATGTATCTGTTTTGGCTTGTTACGTTGCCTAATTTTAGTGTATGACTGGGTTCAGTTATATATGATTTGAACCAGTTATATGCAGAATTTTTAATACCTATGTTATCTAATTTTTTAAGGAGGATTTTATGGGACACTGTATCAAAAGCTTTACTTAGATCTAGAAAAACCGCAAGCTTTTTTTTGGTCAACATTATTGATATTAGTTTAGGTCACTTTTGATATTGCATCTTGTACTCCCATATTCTTTCGAAAACCATACTAATTTTCTGATAAAATTTTATGTTTGTCTAGCAGAGCTATGAGCAAAATACGATTGCATAATATTGCGTGCTTTATTGGAAATGAACTATTTTGGGACAATAGTGTCAACACCGTCTTAGTTGCATTTGCAAGAGGTTTGCCGATATCTGATAAGATATAATCATACATATGGGAAAATTACATCCCAAAGTCCCAAAGACATAAATTAAACAGCGTAAACATTGTGTCGCGGAGTGCGAGTCGAATAGCCGTACTAACGTAGTATGTTTATCTTGCAGTGCTTGCCATTTAACCGCTAAGGGTTAAAGTCCAAGGAAAGAAAAACAAAGCAGTTGTTTTGACATATGGATTATTGGGGGAACAGAATGTTATGTCGGAAAAACGGTGGCGTTAGATAGGCATTAAAAATTGGTTGGAGGTTGTGTGTAATACGTTGCGGAAGTGAGGTAATATAATATAATTAGTGTATCGGTTGGAGGTTGGAGGTTGTGTGTATTGCGTCGTGGAAGTGCGATAACACGATATATTACATGTAATTGGTTGGAGATTGTGTGTAATGTATTTTCGAAATGATATAAAATAATATAGTAAGTGCCATTGTTTGGAGGTCCTGTGTAATGTAGTATGGAAGTGAGTTAATATAGGGTGGACCTTAAGAGGGATTGACCAGCGGTTGAGAATAAAAGTTTAAAAATGCTTGCAACTGTACATGGAGGTTCCAATGAGAAAGATCAATTATTCCCCGTATCAAATTTTTAAAATTAAAAATTTAATATCGATTTATTTCGTTCAAAACATGCTTTAATATATACCTACATTCAAGTAAGCAATAAAAATGCTGAAAACGTACGATGATAAATTATTAAATATCATGTACTAGTTGTAAGTATTTTTTGGTCATAAGTATTTATTATTTTTCAATAATGCCTAAAAGAAATAACTGTGTAAATTTTTTTTTTAAATATTTTAGTTTGTAAGACCTTAAATAAATAGAAAAACTGAGGTATTTTTGTCACAAAACACGTTCTCGGATTTACTTTTTAATGATTCTAATTTAACTAAAATTAAAATTCTGTAAACTGTGTTGACTAGATTATGTATTGATTTATTTTGTTGTATGATTATATGATGACATTTTTTGTTGTTTAATAGAATCTATTGTTTGAAAATTGAACAAATCTGCCAACGACCAACGGTATAACCGTAGTATATTAAAAATACACTTATTTTTTCAAAATTTTAAAACTGCAATAATAGTCTTTCAAAATAAATTTATGTTTTTTTTATAAAAAAGACTCAATACGTCTAGAACTACGCCTCTGGTAATACCCTCTTAACTGTTTACCTGGTTTCAATTAATACAAAGTAAATAATTATAGATTTAAATAATTATTTATATTTTCAGAAACTACACTAAATGGAAATTTTAATATTGTTTTTTTGTGGGGATACTTTAAATCAGGAGTCTATAAAGACAATCCAACAAGAAATCAATTAAAACAAAACATTGGACGGGAAATTAACGCCATCCCACGGGCAACTTGTCAACGTGTGAGAATTTTCGAATCCGTCTTAAATAATGTCAAGCTTAGACAATGTTACTTGGACAATATAATTTTTAAAACATAGATGTTATTAAAATTTCCATTTATTGTAGTTTCTGAAAATATAAATAAAGCATTTCTAAGTTGTACAATTATTTCTTTTTTGTTAATTGAAACTAGGTACACAGTTAAGGCCCACCCATTATAATATAAAAAGCATACTTGGTTGGTTGTTGTGTGTAATGCATTATGGCAGTGAGGTAATATAATATGTGTAATTGATTGGAGGTTGTATGTAATACATTGTGGCAGTGAGGTGATATAATATGTGTAATTGGTTGGAGGTTGTGTGTAATGCATTGTGGCAGTGAGGTAATATAATATGTGTAATTGGTTGGAGGTTGTGTGTAATTCATTGTGGCAGTGAGGTAATATAATATGTGTAATTGGTTGGAGGTTGTGTGTAATGCATTGTGGAAGCGATGTAATAATATAATCAAAGGGGCGAAGAAAAAGTGAAAATATTTTTCCTTCTTTTTTAAAAACGCAAAAGTATGACTTTAATTCTTTGATCGCAGGAAAGTCACTGAAAAACCTTTAAACACAATATAAATACAATAGCACAGATCGGTGAAATATGTATAACACGGAATATTATATTTCAAATGATTTATGAACTTTCAAGTATTTAAAAATATATATTTGTTCCAGGATCATTGCCTTTGAAAATCAGAAATTTAATTAAGATTGAACTCTACTAGTAAGATTGATAAATTTCGACATCTCTAAAAATGTAAACAAAAGAAATGCGCGTTTGAAGTACAGAATTATTAATTAATAAGAAAATTTTCGTATTACCTACTTTAAATATTACAACAATCAGTTCCAACTCATACAATCAAAACAAATCCCTGTTCTAGAGGACAAGCCATACCACCAAAATTATTATTTTTAATATTTGTTTGCAATACGTGTTTCACGCCTACAATACGAATTTAGGGGATTAAATGTTAATTTAGAGGAAACTATGCAGGAATTAATATTCGTAAATTTCACTTAGAGTTAACTTGTATAATCAAAAACACGCCTTTGTAATCAAATAATAAATTAAAATCTGTAAGAAAATCACTTTTCCTTTACGAACAGCGGCCATCACGGAATAATATTGGTTACTTAGGATTCAAATGCTAAAACGTAGATCGAATTAAAAGGTATTTTAAATATTTAGAAATCGATATTTCACTCCCCCCCTTCCCACTTACTTTTTCCATCGTTTCGTTAAGAGGTGTGGTGTCACTTAAAAATAGTAGGGTGGTTTCGAAAGGGTGGAAGCTGGAGGAAAAAACGTTGAATTTCTTTTGGCCAGCTCCCCGGAGGACGAAAGCTGTTTTTTGTAGCCTTTCTTGGGAGGGACATTATAATTTTTTTGTGTGATTAAATCATGTTTCGATTGTTTCCATCACTGTTCGTGGAATAATCAATAAGCAGCGACCACAGTTTGGTTTAACGATTAATAAATTCAACTCTGGCGCATTTTGTTCACCTTTAATGAACGGTTTTTTTTAACCGACATCGCTTAAAAAATAAAATAATCGAATTTGCGTGTCCTTTGAGGGCTTGTAAACAAAAACTGTTATGGACTGTACAATAATTGATGTCACAGTGGCCCAATTACAACTTTCAAACATCACAGATACGACAAACATTGGGCCACTCTTTCACTGAGCGCCTCAATTGATGTGCAATAAAAACAAAGTCGAAGACATAACCGATCCCTGTGAGACGTTAGCCTTTATTATATGAGGAAGAGGTGAAAACATCATCTGAACCGACTTAATCCACGTACACTAGGATGCGGGTAGTCCATAAGACGGCAGCTTGTTGATAAGTCCTCGTTAAAATTAAGTCCGCTGTAAATAATCTCTTTACTCAAAAATGTTTGATAAAAATGAGTAAAATTTCGTAAAATTTTCCATAGAGAGCAACCATTAGTCTACTTTGCATACGCTGAGTTTTGATTGGTGAAAATGGCCGCCAGCAAATTCAGTCTACAAAGAAAGTTGAAGTAATAAACGTTCCACGGCCGTCAAACGATTCTCTTGGTTCGGAGATCACGTTATTACGACGCACTGCTAAGATTGAAGTTTGTTGTCGTCTTCTCCATATTCCTTACGGACAGAAGTTTGCAGTAAACACAGACTCGGTAATAGCGATTTGATGTTTATGTACAGCTCCGGGCTAAAGAAAGTGGCCTCAACTTTTAAGTAAATATTCAAATCTAGTCCGGGCTCTTGTAGAATCCAAATTCTTGGATCTGCGGTTAAGAAAATATCAGATTGGATTATTGGTTCATAAAATGATAAGTCTGGATAGGATGAACACGACTACTACGTCACCAGTGGTTTACTATGGCTGTACTTTAAATCTAATGAGGAGACATTTCATTATCGAAATATAATACATATTTTCCTAAACGTTAGAAAAATTGACTTGTGACTCGATTTAATCGCTTGGATACAGATGACGTCAATTTGGATGTTGGTGAAGTTTGACAACTCAACAAAGTGGCATTTTAAAAAATCCTTTGAAAAGTCATTCAGTTTCAGTGCCGGCAACCCGGGCGTTTATTTAATATAAATTAAATGGTTTACAATTTTCAGTTCCTTTACCTGCCTCACTAGACAAAGTCTGTTCCGAGGCGGGTAATTAAAAGTCATGATTTTTTTTAATAGCCCATAACCCAACCTAAAAAAATCTATTTAGATATTTTTTTATCACTTTTAAATATTTTTCAAAGGAGTGATGAAGTTGCTCATTTTTTAGTTGTCCGGTCACCGTGGATGAACGTCGTGACCATTTATCGTCAAAACCACCAAAAACTATATCAATTTTTGTACTTTATAATATTTGTGGTTTACATGTGAACTTAAACGAATAATTGAACTCCGTAATGAATGAATTTATTTATTCATAACATTCAAACGGTAAGAAGGAGTAAATAAAATAGAACATTTTTACATCAACACTAATTTATTGATTCTATTCTGTGCATTTACATAAATATATCCGCAAGAATTTTCTCTGGCTAAATTATTTCAATCTCTGTTTAGTTCCAAAAATGGTCGAAATAGATACCTCCGTTACGCCTTTATTTTTCAAAGGTTCTCATGTAAATACTGTAAATATTTATTTAATGGATGGGAAATAAAAAAAATATAAAGAATACGAATAGATATCAGAAAAAAATTACGGAATTTTTGAATAGTTATTTTAGCGAGAAACAAAACCAGTATTAACTCTAAATGGGAAAACAAACAAGGAAGTTAAAACTCTATTGTTGGATTTTCTATTAGAAGCATTATATATATTTTTTTAATGTTCAAGATGATTAATTTTTGTTCCTATTCAAAAGTTTGCTTATCGTAAACGCCTTCTTGTTTATTCTGAAACAATGGACATGTACTACTCCGCTACTTTACAACTTGAAGGTTATGTATTCTGGACCTAGAGAAGTTCGAATCGCGCCATATTGGGACTGCTTTCCTACGGCGTTTTATTTCAATGAATTAATTTAGCATCAGAATGGATGACACGTCCTCTTAGCGTTCAGGTTAGATGAATTTGAATCTCAGTTTATTATAATAACAACACGGATTAAGTACGCAATATAGTGATTACAGAAATAAAAAGTATTCTCAGGATTTACGATTTTTTTAACTCTTATTTATTAATACTAAAACCTACCACGTGTTTGGTCAGCAGGTACACATAGTGACAACATTTATGCAATATTTACATGGTTCATTTTCAAACGGAATATGCTTTTATATCAATTGGTTAAATTAACAGAATAATATAAATATAAATATGTTAATAGCAGTATAAGCCTAACATAGTAAACAAGTACAAATGAATATAGTCACATCTGTAGTTTCATAAGAGAGGTGTTCGTAAAAAAAGATCTCCAAGGATTATATCTCAGACATTTCCTTGGGTTATATTTAAATTGAGCAGTATAAATGGTATTATTTTTAAATGTCATCAATACATCATTAAATATTTTTGGGTTATTTCACTGTATTTATTGGTTCGGAACCACCAATCTTTCAGTTAAAGTGATTTTGGTAAACTTTTACCCTATACCAAAAAAGTCAATAGAATGAGTTATAAACTTTTCGGAACACACAATTATTTAATGCAGGTTTTTCATGTTGATGTTTAAGGTAGACGGAATAATTAAAATATATTTATTTTTATTTTTATTAGTTACAAAAAGTTACATAAATTAAAAAAAAATTTATTGTAATTAATTACATATTATGTGTATTTGATGTACCCCCATAAATAAACAGGGCTTGTTTGTATAAGGGGGTGTTATTATATTTGTTTTATTATGTCTTACTCTTATGTCTTAAATTTAAGAGCATTGTTTTATTTAATACTTAAAGTGTAGACCGATATCGATCACGTGGTAATTACTGCTGTCTAAGACATCATCCACATCAACCACCCGAATGAAAATGAAAAACAATAAAAATCCACACAGCCCAAAGCAATTACTTTTCAATGAAAAACCTCTCCAAATAAAATAAATTTACCATTATAGTTAGCCCAGATTAAGTAAGCAGCACAGTATAAAGATAGCTCCCACGATATGTAATAAAATTACGATTAAATCCGTCCTTCATTAATAACTTAACTCCTCAAGGAAGACAAAAGAGCTTGGCTCGGGGGAACCACGTTAATGTTTCATTTTTAATTAGACCTTAAGTTGATTAAAAAAGAGCTTTCCTACACCGGATGTTTAGCTTCCACGTGCGGTCCTTCATTATGAAAACACTTTAATGCAGGATACTGACCTCAAGGCTATTAACTGAAAGAGTTCACGCGAGTATAAAGTTATTTGTTAGAAAAATAATTTCATTTATTAATTATATTATCCTCATAACAGTTTTTCTAAAGTAATTAACTATTCATGAATAGGACCATTTTTCACTCCATCTATCAATCTGAGAGGCGGATATGTGTATCGCCGGCTCGGGAACCATTTATTGGATAACTAACATCCCTGCCATAGGTCACTCCAATCGTTTCGCTATGTTTGGTGACTCAGCAGGGTTACCCTGGTTCGTGGCGGGCCGGATCGGAAGAGTTTGCTTTAGGGAGACCTTACTAAGATCTCTCCAGCCGGACTCTATTCTCGACCCATCGCATTGCACCGCAGTGGGGGAATGGATTCTTACGTCCGTCACTACTGGACACATTAACACTTAGATTCTTACCCAGCACTCTTACCTTTTTCCTGCCCATAACTTACTCTCCTTCCCCTTTCCTAACGCGACCTTTCACACAGCATCCCCAAAGATGACATAACCCCCTATAGAAATTGTTTTCCCCAGGGCCTCATGTGTGTAGCTAATGTAAAATAATATAAACATTATAATATCCTTGAATAAAACTATATAACGTAGCAAAAAATTTGTATTATGAAAAAAAAGACTTAATCTTACTTTGCGTTTACTTAAGATCCTGTTTTTCCAGATTCTCGATGTTCGGTGGTTAAAAACGCACATTATTCAATCATAAAAACAAACAAGGCCTCGTGTTTTAATATTCTAAGCTCGTTTTGTTACATCATTCACAAGCAACTTCGTGAAATCAAACCCATGAAAAAGAAATTTCCTTATTTTTACAGTATGGACGAATCCCTGTTCTGTCTCTGACGGTCTATCAAAAACTGATTCTCAATTCAGGACACGTGCGATTGTTTGGATCAGGCATTGAGGATCTCGTGTAAACACACTGACGGGTCCAAAAATACTTTGATGAAGTCAAAACATTTCATTTCTAACAGAATAGCAATGTTTTTATGCTGGTTTATATCGCATTTATCGCAGAAATTTATATTGCTCGCGATGGACCGTAAAGATAAAATCGGATGAGGAAGGAAATCGTTTTATTTTATCGAAATAAATACATTGTCGGTGTGATTGCATCACTGGCTCGCGGCCAATAAACCTGCTTTCCAAAACCACAACTGCACTTACCGAGAAAAAAGCTGTCAGTAGCAAAACTAATTTATCATAAAGATTACGCGGATGGAAACCATATTTCACCCCAAGGATTTTAAACGTAAGATTTATTTTCGATAATTTTTTTTTTCTCTCTACCTATTATCCAAACTGATATAAATTTGTTCCAGCTTCCATTTGCAATTAATAACGCCGTTTGACAAACTGCATCAGGGGAAGTTCGAGAAATGAACTGAATACCCTTCTCCCCACACCTACTAACTCCTGACACCTATATCCCACATCTACTCCTTACACCACAGGTTCTCAAATTTATTCTGACCACCGCCCACTTTGAATATTTAAAAAAAAATCTAGTGCCCCAAATTCTTTTTACATTACTATTTGTTGCGTATCTTAAAAACAGTTATTGCAAATATATTAAACATGCATTATTATATAGGTAGAATCTATATATAGAGTATGACCCATATTCTATTTCTGAAATCAAAAAGTGATTCAATAAGAGAAATAAAAATCAAACTTAATCATAAATGCCAAAATTAAAAGTTACTCTATTTTAAAATTATTTCTAATATTTTCTTATGTTTTCAACTGCAAAATATTATCGTTGTTTTGTGGTATACCGTGGAAATTAAATAAATATTTTTATTAGCATTAAAAGAAGGTTTTGAATTTAAAACTTATCTAATGTAAAGGACGAATTTAATGCTTTTCAACGAGTTTGTTAATATCAGGCTCGCATCTCCAGAATTTCGGATAAGGATGGGATCTTCGCGATCGACCGAAATTGTTTGTATGAAAAAAATATCGGACTGAAAATTTCATTCAGTTATCTTAACCAGGGACTAAGTACGTGAAATATAAAGCTGCATTCATATTATATCATGCATAAACGATTCTAATTTAACCATATATACGGGAATCCAAGTATTCGAGTAGTAAATCGCATATCAAGTGATGTCTATCTAGATCCCGTCTGATTTTTATATATAGAATTTGTCTGCCTCTAGATTTCCTTAAGAGCGATTTACCATGGGTTGAGAATAAAAGTTTAAAAATGCTTGCAAAAGGTAAAGGGAAGTCCCAATGAGAAAGATCGATTATTCCCCTATCAAATTTATGAAATTAAAATTTTTATATCGATTTATTTAATTCAAAATTTGCTTTAATATATACCTTCACTCAAGTAAGCAATAAAAATGCTCAAAACGCAGATGATAAATTATTATAAATCGTTTACTTCTTGTAAGTATTTTTTGATTATAAGTATGTATGATTTTTTATTAATGTCTAAACAAAATATGTAACAAAATTTCAAATATTTAAGTTTGTAAGACCTAAAATAAATATAAAAACTGAGTTATTTTTGACACAAAACACGATCTCGGAATTATTTTTTAATGATTTTAATTTAACTAAAATTGAAATTCTGAAAACTGTGTTGACTAACTATTATTGATTTATTTTGTTGTGTGATTATATGTATGATGAAATTTTTTGTTATTTAATAGAATCTATTGTTTGGAAATTGAACAAATCTGCCAACGACCAACGGTATAACCTCAGTATATTAAAAATATACTTAGTTTTTCAAAATTTTAAAACTGCGTATGCCAGATAAAATAACAATATTTCAAAATCAATTTATGTTTTTTTTTTGCAAAAAAGAGTCAATATCCCTAGAATTTGATTTAAAAAGGACCATTTTCCTGTATTCTCTGGTAATACCCTCTTAACGCCCCGTAATTTTATTTGAGCCTTCTACTGCTTCCTAAAAGCCTCCAGCGCCCACAAGGGGGCGTTATCACCCACTTTGAGAAAGACTGCCTTACACCCTTCGCTTGCAGTTGAGAGAAGGCAAGATAGAGGTGGTACGTATATGTCTTTTGTCTTCCAAGAGAATAGTAATAAATCTCTGTAACATAACACTTCTTAACCGCACTGCGGTCTCTATCAACCAACGACACTGTACGTGGATGGAAAATGCAATAAAAGTGCAGTTAACAGTGGAACGGCTAACTTAAATAGTCTCTGGTGGGATATATGGTAAAGTCAGAAATATTTCTGCGGGAGTTTGTTCATACTTTCGGCTTGCGAGCGACTATTGAATACATATTTCAGAATAATATCCATTTTCTTGGGAGGAATGATTTATTCAATGCTTTGTTTTATTAAATCATTTTAGAAATGTAAATAAATTTTAAATTATCCCTCTGTGTTAGACATGACAAATTAAAAGCAATGATAAATATACCGTTCACTTGAGAAAATGATTATTATTTCAAAGATGACAATAATTTATTTTTATTCCAATGTTGTTAATATTGAAGAATAATAAAATAAAAATTATGATCACGAGAATCGACCCTTCCACATGTCAACCCAAGTGGTTCGCTTCGTTTGGTGACTTAGCAGGTACAGCCGGGTTCATATGAGGTGAGGTTTGTCTAGGTCTTGTTGGCGAATGCGTTCGCTCACGAGAGAAGACCTTTTGACCTCTCCAATATGACTACCTCGATAAATCCTGGATCCGCAGTTGGAGGGATGGAATCATAAGCCTCATATCCCCATCCATCTCTCATATCTTTTTCCTTTCATCTGGAGGCAGTGAGACTATGGCATCCCCAATTTAGGTATGTTGTGAGGCTGAAGAAGGGGAAGGTGATGGGGAAGAGGATGGTAGGGAAGGTGGCATGGTTTTATTCACAAGATAAAATGAATAAAATAAATATGAAATAAAATTCACAAGGAAAAAACAAGTTGGAATTTCGGTAAAAGTTGTTAACCTTTTTTATTCCTACCATCATGTAGAATCACCCCCGAAGTTAATGCACTTTACGCCCGGACACGTGTATAAAGAAAGCATATCATTTTTTTTCCTTCCTGAACAGAGTTGTCATCAATATAGAGATATTTTTTCAATATAAATTTCCCTATCGTATCATGGTAATGAATTATAATATAACTAAAAAAACGATGTTGGATTACGTCTGTATTTGTGTCTAAACTGTTTTTTAATAAGATTTGTATGAAGATTTTCAGGAAATTTCAGTTTTGCCGTGCGCCGCACAGATTTCCTGAAAATCTTCATACAAAAATCAAATTTTCGAAAAAAAAAAAATTTTTTTTTTTGGGCTACATCGACATCAATAATGTCATTATTGTTAATATTAGCACTCTAGCTCACCAAAAGTCACGAGCCGCCACTGCTAATAACTCATCTAAAAAAAATAGCAAATATTATAATGTAATTCCAAACATACAACGACTCTATAACCACTAGGAGATTGGTCACTCCAGCCCCTAAGAGCTGAGAGCAGTCTGCTGAGAGCTGAGAGCGGCTATGCTGCGCGTGAGACGTCCTCGAGTCGTCCTCACGTAAGCAAAGTGATTCTCCTTCACGGCAGGGTAATGTGGAAGGGGAGGAGAACGAGGAAATGGGAGTAAGTGCGAGATGTAGAAATGGGTAGAAATATCCGGCAGAGTCAAGTGGTGTTGCCAGAATGTTCCGAATTCAAATAAATTCTAGTGCAAAATAGGAATGCTGCGTTAGTCTAAAAGAAAATAGGTACTAACAAAAGTAGGTAGGAACAGGCCAATCATTTTTAAGAGAACGCGTTTGAATGTTTTTATGCATTATGATGGTATCAAAAGTTTTAAAAATATTAATTTGGAACACCCGCCCTCATTACTCCTTACCTCCGCAACGGTTGCGAAGTTTTTAATTTTCATCTCGCATATAACCAAAAAAAATTATATTATTTACTGTCAGAAGTTTAGAATATTTCCGCTTTGCAATAAAATCCAAAAAAATTAAATTAAATATTTCTGAACTAAACACTATTTTAAAAGGTGATAAGACATGATTTCAAATTTTATTATTGGAAATAAACAAGTATTTTTTTTTATATAATTTTTTTAAGGCAAACACAAAAAGGTTAATAAACGGTTCTACTCATATTTTTAAATTCAAAATAATTGTTAACGAAAATAAATAAATCACACCCATTCTTTAAGACAAATGTGTAATAAATAATTAATAAAAATTCTCAAAATTTCATAATTTTTTTTTTAAATTGTGGTCGGAAACTTTGTTTTTATAAAGTATATTATAATTATACAGGCCTTTAGGGAGGCCTTTAGACAGTTTAGGGAGGCATTTTGATCTCCCCGGCCGGACTCTCTCCACCCAACTCCTTGCACCACAATTGTAGGGATAGATTCACACGTCGGTCACTCCTGGACACATTGATCCCAGATTCTTAAACCTTTTCCCTTTCAGAACTTCCTCTCCTTTCTATCCCTTAAAAGACTTTCTAAACAGCATCTCCAAAGATGACAAAGGCCCTGAGGGATTTTTTCGTCACGGCCTCCTGTGTGGAGTTAATATAAAAAAAAAAAAAAAATATGACATATGACCTAAGAGTGAAGAACGTATGACTAATGTGAATATTGAATTTTGTTAAAAAAATTGTCTTACGCATTATGCCAGGGATACGCTTTATAACATGATTTATGTATTAAAATAACCTAAAACAAAAATCAATGAACACCGCTAAAGCGTTTTATGTGAGTACAGCACAAAAGTCCCAGCTGCTTCCACCTGTAGACTATGGCATCCCAATTGGGGTATGTTGGCTGAAAGTAGAGGGGATAGAATAATATGGATAGAGAAAGGTGGGCCTGTTATTTTTGGCTACTGTGAGAGGGCAATACTGAGAGCATCTTCCTCTCTAGAAAGCATTTGGGATGTATCGATTAATAACTAAATAAAATACTCAACGGATATCGATTTAATTTCAAAAGCAAATTTAATCGCAAATTGTACGTATTCAACGAATTTGAATAAACAACGCGTCAAAATCGTTGACAATAATTGGGCCATTCATTTGACAGGATAATCATTATCCTCTTTCATTATTTAATTTTCAAAGCTGAATTTGAATATGAGTGGGATATAATTTTACACAATGAAAAACATATTTATAAAAATACATTAAAAAACAAAGCATTTTGTAATGCTAAAAATATAAAGACGGTTATTATAACTTGTCTTAAAAAGTGGGGACCTTGTTATCGTAGACTAGCTTTAAGCGGTGAGAAAAGGAGATGGGGTGGTATTTCGAAGTTTCATGTAAACTACGACCTTTCTCTTGTTTTGAATGTCTAGTGTACAAAATTTCACAAATATCGGAAGAAAAACTGTATTCACAGCAAACCTACGGACAATATTATTTTTACAATCTGTAGATAGATAAATTACAATGTTTTATTGAGCTTTTTGATTGAATTTAATTGCCGGCAACCCGGGTGTTTATTAAGGTAATATAGTATTTTATAAACAAGTAAGTTACCCGCCTCACTAGATGTTGTCGGTTCTGAGACAGGTAATAATTAGAACATTATAAAAGATAAAAGGAGTACAGGCAAATAGTCAGAAAATAAACATGAAAAATACTAGTTGCATTAATCAAGAATAATAAATCAATAAGAAGAAAGAATTGATCTCTATAATTGAAAATAAAACATGTGTAAATAAAGGATGAGAAATTATCTAATCTTATTAACAAATCATTCATAAAGATTATTTAAATTCATTTCATATAATACACAGTTTCAGCGATCACACTTAATTTAATTGTTTATTTTTTTAAATAAAATAAACCTACTGAATCGTAGATTAGGACATATGCCAGTCTCCGTGGTCGAGGGGTAAGTTCTCGACTAACCATCCGGAGGTCGGGGTTCAAATCCCGACGTGCGCGAGTGATTTTTTTTGACTGATTTGTTTTACCCTTAGTATCGCTCTAGTGTAAAACAACCATTATGATTTGAACCTTTGCTTGACATAGCTTTTTCCTGTGTTTGGTGACAAGATCTCTTCCCTAGCTGATTCCCCTCCCCACTTACCTTCAGCCTCACAACATACCCCACCCAGTTCGAGATGCCATAGTCTCATTAGCTCATGGCGGTTGGAAGCAGATGCGACTCTTGTGCGGTATTCTCATAAATTAAAAAAAAAGTGATAATTGCTCCTTAATAACTTCTCTCTCATTTGTATATAAGTAGTATGTCACAGAAAGAGACGTTTCAACGGAGTTCTCAACTGCAGAACTAAGTACAATTATTAACTTTATGTTTTACTTATTTAGCTATTATTTTTAAGTCATCGTAAAAGTTACTCGAAACTCATTTAATTTCAAGTAACACGAACATTTCATCACACATGCTAACTTAGTTAAAAATTCATGCATTAATAAAGAAACAATCAAAATGAATACATTTAATACCCACTTTTACCCGCTTGTTTAAGTATTTTTTTTATATTTAAATCGCTGAACTTATCTAGCGTATTCCATTTAAAATCCTTTACCCAAAATACAAGCGGCAACAGTAACAGTATCATTTACCCAAACTTTAAAAGCTGCAATAAAAACATTCTGAAATGTTGGATTTTTAAGACCCCTAAAATGCATCCCCTATCTTGATCGTCTAGCTCTGGAGCTTTAATCCGGTGACCGAGGCGGCTAGGGTTGTTACTGCAGCCCTACTGTGGCCGGGGGCCGGGGGCAAGGGGACGCATCCCTCGGGGCAGACTTCCCTACGTCTGTAACTGCAGCTTCCGTTGTAATGTATCACCGGAGATGCGAGAACTTTCTGCTTGAACTGTATTTCTACTGGGAGTCACAGAGCAGGGTGAACTTTTTGAAAATAGTCGCTTATTTAGTAAATAAAAAAATTGTTAAATCATTTTAGTTCTAAATTTCTGTATTCTCATTGTATGTGGGTACAATTCTATATTTAACAAATCCGATCTATGGTCAGTTATCAATATTTGCGAGTACGGTCAACAATCGTTAACAAATATTCCGACCAACGATTGATAAATTTTAGCGCGGCCTCCATATAATCAGATAAGTTTTTTTAATAAGGCCGTTCGTAATGCAAAGTTACTAGTTTATTTTATGAACGGATTGAACTAACAAAGCTGTTAGAATTGAAATAAGTCATATATGCGATCCATTCACTTAAATAACGCATTTATGAAGGAATCATTTTATTTCGATCGATTTCGAGAAACAAAAATTATTCAAATGTGACTATTGTATATTTATTTATTTATTTAAATACATGATTTATTGAAAGTACATACAGTTTATTGTGATATTTCACCCTCCATGCTAGGGATGACCCTGTGTTATGGCGGGTGAATTTTACAGTTTGGGGGTACACATTCATTAGTATTGGTTGATAATTTTCGTTAATTAATACTGTGCACACAATTTTTCTACAATAAAAAAGTTATACGAGAATAAGATGAAGAAGTTAAAGAATTATTGGAAAAGAGAAATTTAAGGAATTTATTAAAGGTAAGAATTTCAAAAAATGCTTGCTTCGTTTACGATAAACTTAGCATTGTAATTCATGCTCTTTTTCTTTAATAAATTGGGGTCACCAATATGGTGGTTCATGATCTGGCGGTTGCCGCAGTCGGAGTTTTAATCGTGGATTACATTTAAAAACCATAGGAATCACGGGATAAATTTTGATTAATAATATTCGGTTAATAGTTGAAAGATACACACAAATTTATTTGTTTTATTGATATAAATACCGTGATAATGACTCTAAATTTTCAGAAAGATTTTTGATTTACGAGATCGTCATAAAAAGGTTAAGCAAACAACGGACACTACGACTAGAAATCACAGGCTCAACTGAAGCCCGAACCATTTATTGAATAATTAACACCTCTGCCGTGGGTCACCTTAAGTGGCAAGATGCAGTTTATTGTGACTAAGCAAGGGTGTCGGGGTTCATAGGGTAAATTTTTCGAGGTCTTGGCGACCTTCTGCGTGGCTGGCCGGATCGGGAGAGGTTGGTTGAAGGAATCCGAACCTAGATCTCTCCAGCCGGTCCCTCTCAACCCATCGCCTTGCACCGCTGTGGAAGGGATGAATTCATACGTCCGTCATTCCTAGACACATTGACCCCAGATTACTGCCCACCCCTCATACTCTTTTCCTTCCCAGCTTTCTTTCGCTAAAAAGACCCTCCACACAGCATCTTCAAAGATGGCATAGTCCCTGAAGGATTTTTTTTTACTCAGGGCCTCCTTGTGTAGCTAACGTAAAAAAGAAACTCTTTTTTTTACTAAACAAAACTGATTATTGTTTTTTGTCACTGTAAATTTTTCGGTGTTTTTACTATTTTGTATAGTTTTGTAATTATCATAAGAACAAAACTTATCAAAAATTAATGTATTTCAAAGCATTTGTATAAAACCAGTTACATGTTACTCAAATATTTGAAATACTTGGAAAACAAAATATTACGTTTAAAATGTTGAAGTTTTTCCATTAAATTACAATTGTGTTCCATGAAGCCGTTTAGTTCTGACAGCAGTATGAAACAGACAGGTAGTGTTAAAATGAAACTATAATATAATATAAGTATATAACTAAGTATAATAATTTCATATTATCGATCCTATATAAAGTAATCTTTCTTTTATACTTTCTATATACTATCCTATAGACGAGTACCTACTTCAATTTTTTTTGACGGCCTTCGTATTCAGGGGGGCAAGTCTCTCAATTAGTGATCAGGAGGTTGCAGGTTCATAATCTGATGCGCGCAGATAGTTTTTTTTTTGATTGATTTGAGTTTTTACAATTTAATGATTTAAAATAATATAAGATATATTTGCAGTACGTTCCAGAGTGGAAAATATTCTTAGTATATCCCGGGTGTAAGACAACCATTCTTAATTGAAACGTTGATTGAAATAGCTTTAGCCATGTTTGGTGACCAGATCTGAATAGCCAGGTACTTCCTCACCTTCCTCTTCTCCATCTTCTTCCCCTCCCCATTTACCTTCAGTCTCACAACAAACCCAAATTGGGGATGCTATAGTATCACTGGCTCCAGACGGGACCAATTGGTAAACTCTTGTTAGGTATTCATCCTACATCTTGTGAGTCTACATAACTACAAAAATGTTCGTGATAATATATTTTACTTTTAGGAAAAAAAAATAACAATTTAACTGTATGTTTTATTTAATCGTCTATGTTTTTCTGTATATAATAAGAATATTATGCAGAAACTTCGCTGGTTCATGCAACCTTGTAACTTGAAATTATTTTAATAAATTATGTCAAGATTCAGAATAATAGAAGAGTATTTATGAGAAGATGTATGAATGTGAATGCGGAGTGTGTGCCAAGACCGAGTGGTTTGACGGTCCTTCCCCTTTGCCTATCCGTATTAGTTAGTTAGTTTACTACTGTCTGTTTCTCTAATAAAAAAAATAAAATCAAATACTGCTGTAAGGCAAAAATTACTACGAATACGAGATAAAAAGGCATATAAAAAGGGGAAGAGGATTCCCGTAATGCAGGAAATATGTACAGGATTAGCAGTAACCATATCCTAGTTCAGCATCCGGTGAAAATGGACATCCTGCTAACGTACTTGTGTTATTTTCATTTCCAATTATAAGCTCATTTCTCCAGTATTTTTCAATATATTTTTATTTATTTATCTTAATTTTATTTGTCTTCATTTAATTACCAGCTGAAGGCTTTACCCAGACTTGAAATCCGACGTAGACAGTAATTTCCGTTTATTTTTAAAGTCAAGCATGCTAAATTTCATCAAACTCGGAATAAAGCCCTAGGTTATTATTAACTGACTAAATGATTTATTTACTTCTTTATAATAAATGCCTATAAGTGCATTTACAAAATATATTATGTTATATGTTATTAAACATAATAGTGGAACAGTAATCATGAGATAAATTATGTTAACTAAATTGTATGAATAACGCAGAAGAATAGTTGGTAATGTACGAACATTGATTTATCGAGGTATATTATTTTAGCCTGTTTTCCGTGCAGTTGAACACGTCAACTACTTCTGAGAAATCATTTCCAACTGCACGCAATATAGGTATAAGCCAGTATCAAATTGACTCAGTCCTGAAATTATTTTTAAATTAAAAAGATTCTTAGAACGACAGTTCTTGTTAGTAAATCAGGGCTGACTATAATATACTTAACAATTTTGAAAATAAAAATCAAGTCGAAATTAAGTCTTCGTCCATGATAATCTTTTCTTCTACGAGTTTGGATACTTTATTTTTTCAAAAAATAATAATAATACCATTACATTCATATAGCGCAGTTTTGTGTGGTTTAACTTTAAGTGCGCATCGTAATTTAATTAGTATACTTTCTTTGAATTAATTACCTCTCTTCTTTATCTTTGTACTGCAGCGAGTATGTGAAATTTATAATTTTGATTTCTCTTAAAATAACGCACAATTATTTTTCCTCCCACATACGTTTTTTCATTTCCGCCCGTACCAAAGTGAGTTTTGTAAGTCATTGATTCGATTGTTATGTAACAAGAAATAAAATATTCAAAAGAAAATCCACTTGAATTTATTCTCATTTTACTAAACATTTTGAAATAAATCTTCCTGCTGAATAGGTACCATGTATATTTTGCAACATTGTACCAGAGATCATACCTTCTGTCTCTCGACTTCAAGCCAAATACGCTGACCATAACAACATTATGGAGACTACTAACGCTTGTAGAGTTATAAAAATATATTAAAATATATATCCAATTGAAATAGAAAACTATAGATAAAATAAAAATGTAACGGTCGCAACTGGCAATCGAACCAATATGCTCTGTCTTAACTTATTTAAGTTGCTTATATATTTGGGCAGAACTTGGCATACATACATACACAAATATAGTATCATATTGAGGATAATATTGAAAATTCTTAAATTGAAGAGCTCTGTTGATAGATATTGTCAGGTAATGTCCTGGGTATGACAGATGATCTGGGTTTGATTCCGATATGGAAATATATTTTTATTTTTTGATTTATTTTGTAAATATATAAAATTAAAGAAATAATTTTACTTGTTTTAAGTATAAGTCAAACTTTTTTTAGAGCAAAGCTCATGCAATAAAAGCGGAGAAATGTACCTAAGATAATTAATAATGATCAAAATTCACTAGTAAAAATATATTTACAATATCGGATTGGTAGGAGTAATTCCCGACGATTTTATGTCGATATATCTAGGACGGTTTCACTGTTGACATCCGAATCGATAAGACCGAAATATAGAAATCTTAGATTAATGGACTATAAATTAGAATGTTTAATCATCTCAAGGGTGAGGGTGAAACGAGTTTTTCCATTAGATTAAAATGTTACTCTTTTTAAGAGAGTCGATTTTCCTCACATTCTCTGCGGTCTGGAAACAAAGACAATGTATAGACGACCTCGAAATGTGGAGATGGAGAAAATTTTCAGGATTCTATGGCCAGCCAGACGCACAAATACATCCATCTAAGAAGAGCCAGGCATCCACAATTGGCTTTCAACTATCTCCCTACAATATATCTTAAGATACTTTGGACACGTTACTCGTCGAACTGAGGACCCGCTATCACTGGCGATCGGCATATCGTTGTTTGCAGTACTCCATGCATCGCAAGATCGCGAGGAGGGGAGGAGCCATGTCCACCTTGGAAATTGGAGTAGAGGGCATGATCCTCAGCAATACGGAACCGACTTAAGAAGAGGAAGAACCAAACTTGAATGCGTTCACTGCAGTGAATACTACACTACCGTCTGTAAGTGGATTACATTGATTGAAAACAAATTGATTTAATGGACGCCATTATCATATATTATAAATTATAAGGATTAACAATACGTGAACCAAGTAAAGATTACAATCTAATACCAGCTAAGTTTTGTCCTCGTGTTCCTTAAAGTTCCGCCTTTCCGGTCACCTCCGGAGTATTTGCAAGTCACAATCTTACACGGAAAGTATACTTGTCTACTGACGCTTCGATAGAATTCTTCGAAATGTCACTAATGCTGTCAACAGGGGTAACGACCTTATATATGACGTTGTAGTATCGATATCGAGGTTTTAAGTTCTAACACGCTACAATGTATTGTCACACCGTTAAAACTTAGAAATCCTCAATAAAAGCACTACAAAAGTAGTTAACACGATCACTCATTTGAACGTTTTAAAAAAAAAGTACCTATTCTCGGTGACAAAAACGTTCCACGACGCACCATGTTACGGTTTTTAACACAATAAACCAGCGTTATCTTGAAACGCCGCGATCTCTAAAAGAAAAATTTTACTAGTTTATTCATTAAGAAGCTTAATTAAAAAAAAGTTTTTTGCCAACAATATTATTCCGAATCAATTCATTCGGGCGTCCCGTTTCGTAATCCCTTGCAGCCTTTGACATGTTTTTGTTTAATTTAAAAAAATGAAACGGAATGGATTATGGATAAGCCCTGATTAAAAATCAACTCTATTCTTCGAAGGGCTCCAACTTACATTAATTACTTCGTAGTTACTAAATCGATTTAAGTTTTGTTAACACAAATGAAGTTTGTTGCTTTAATAAATCGTGTAGGAATATTTATGCAAAGCTTATAGCTTTTGCATAGTAAACCATTATTTTATTAGGAGATTCTTTTAAGAAGATATTCAGAATCGACCAATTTTTCGCCAAAATTACAGAATTTTTTTTTCTTTTTTCTAAACTGAGTGTACAATAAATGAAAACCTCAAAAATATTTGAAAACATATCGCGTGTCTGTCCCCCTTTTCCTGGAAAATCTTCAAAAAATCAGTATAAACAACATTTTTCGATGCTGAATATCAATAAGAAATTTATTCACACTGTAGAAACAAAACATTACGTTGGTTATAGTGATGAAACAATTTACACATATTAAATTTCAAAGTGAGTACCTGTTAAATGTTTCCTTGTAATGTCTCCTTTGTGGAACCTTCATGGAGCAATTACCGGGTGACGTATATGTAGTGTTTGTACACAATTTATGTCTACGTATCTGTGCGTGTGTTTGTAAATGTGAAAAATGGTACTATGTACACTGTCATATGCCAAAAGGCTGGTTAGAATTTGAAAAAATCACATTCTGACATACGTGACCTTTCACCTGTTATATTGAAAGTTCATTGAAATTTGATTTTTGCAAATGTATTCCTGCCGTTTTGCTTATGAGGGCAGTATGAAAGGATGCGATAGAACATTTAATAGTCTAGACATCATTGATACGACGCTCATTTACATCTGGGCAGTGATACCATTAAAATGTCCATGTTAGAGTTTAGAAAAATATTATCAAGACTACGGTTAATTCGTGAATTATCGGCTGCATTTGATCTGTAATAGTTTTTTTTATTTATCTGCTGTCAGTCTGTGAGAAATCGTAAGGATGAAAGTGAATTCTCCAATTAATGTTATTGTGTTGTTAATTGTCCCAAGGTATATATATAACAATAATTAGGAATAGAAGTTCAGTACAGACCTTGTTATTATTTACAGTTTTAAAAATGTTAATTCAGCTTTTGTTCGCCTTTCTTGCGAATATTGAAATGCCCATTTAAAGTTATTGTGAAATTTGAAAGTAAGATGGCAAAGTATAACTAAAAATGCAATTAATCATTTTACACTAGTATATTTTGGACGGGTTTGATACCACTAAATATCACAGGCATCATTAAACTGGCGTTTTAGCAAGAATTTTTACAATAAATAAAACACAAATTCATTAACAACATAAACGCAGAATCATTATATTTACCAAGCCATAAAAACCATAATAATGTTCCTTCTGATTTGCGCTGTATTTATAATCAACCAGAACAAATAAATAAAATTAAATAATTAAAAAAAAACGTCCATTCCCAAATAAGTATTTAAAAAAAAAAAATTAAAATATGTAACCTAAAGTAAGAATTGTGGCCCACTTATCAGGAACAAGAGCTCCTCTTTTCTGATAAGGTATGTATGACCAATCATGACCTTAACTATTACATTTTGTAAAATATACATAAAGAAGGTAACTCATATATTTTATTTTACAATAAATAAGAAAAAAATTAATCCCTTGAACAGAGAATGCGCGTCGATAGCAAAGCACACAGTACTCAACCCGTGGTTCACCAAGTTCGCTTCCCCTTGAGAATGTAATTTTTACCAGCACCAAAGAAAGGACCCGAGCGGAATGGCCGGAATTTTGGGCAATATATTAGTCTAACTAAAACAATCCACTTTGCCACAACTCAAAGAGTTATCCCACCAAAACCTTACTTCCGCCATTTTTCAGAGTTTTTCCGACCAGAAATTTATAACTATGTTTATAAAGCACACCATTAGTGGTTACTTCCGTCCGTTTTGTCCCAATTTTTTTCTTCCTTTTGATTTTAAACGTAAAAAAATGTAATAAAATATCCACCTTTCCTTCACCGTCGTTTGAATTTTTAGTTTACATCCTTGACGAGTTCAAGCTCAGATCAATCAAGTAAAAATCTTCCAAAATAGTCTGTAAGTTTAATACTGCGTACAGCGTTAATCCAGCGTACATAGTCTTTCATAAAGATAAAAACTTAACATTTCTATTTTTGAAACTGAACATTTTAATCATTAAATAAGAAAATAATAATGACTGTCGCAACTGGGGATCGAAATCAGGACCTCTGTCTTACAGGGACAATACTTTGCCACTGAGCTACGCTTATTTAGTTGAGATTTATTAATATTCTCATATTTTTCAAAGATTAAATGTTATATCATTGAAGACAATATAGCGACTCCAAAAATAAAATTTGAATCAGAAAAATTAATTAATTAACGGAATTATTGGATGGGGAGGTGCATATAAAAAATTTGTAAACCCTGTAAATGTGGTTCAAAAACTAATTATTAAAGTCATTTTAAAAAAACAACCTACATTCCCTTCTGCAACATTGTTCAAAATTTTCGAAGTTCCAAAAATTGAAGATCTCTATAAAAAAGACTCAATATTACAAATATTCAAAGATAAGACATTAAAAAATAATAAAGTTAACTCATCGTTAAGACGTAAATATAATATCCAAATTCCATTATTTTCTACTCAACAAATGCAAAATAATTATGTATACAAAGGGATAACTTACTTCAATAGCCTTCCCGAAGAAGTAAAAAAAATAAGAGATTTAGCATTATTCCAGAAAAAGTTCAAACTATTCTTAAAAAACTGTATGCAATAAAACCATGTAACCTTAATCCTGTAAATCAAACCATCAAATATTGTATAATGTCTTCCTTAATCTAGTCCTTAAGATATTATATTAATTATGGACTAAAAATTGTATATTCTTACATAACTCCTACACCAAGCTCAAGAGCCAGTTCTCTTAATTGGTGTAGAAACCAAAAAAATGATGTTTTCACCTTTTTGTTATACCTTTTTATTATATTTTTGTTTTTATTTAGTTATTCTATTGTTAAACAATGATTAAAATGTAAAATTGTTGTGTGTAAGAGGTGAAATAAATAAATAAAAAAATAAAAAAAAGATACGGTCGCACCGTGCCTTTTTTCTGATTTTTCTGTATAAAAATTGATATTCTTTAAGATAGTATCTATACATTCCCCACGCCGAATCGTTTATAATTTGAAATACCCTCGATAGAAATATATTGCAAAGTATGCTCCGAAAATTATTATTTACACGTTTGTTTCTGTTATTTTACAAGTTATATGTATGAAAAAATTCACAATGTTTCTTTAAATGCTACTTGACACAGCCCCCACGAGAAAATTTCTCTTTTTCAAACGAGTCGTCTTTTATTAAATATTTTCACAATTTTCGCATGAATTTTGTGGTTTTTAATGTTAGCGCGCTCGCTCCGTTAGTTTCGTCGTATCTCTCCATCTTCTTCTTTTTGAGCGGGTAACGCGGCCTTAAGATTCGATAATATTGACTTCAATGATTAAATACTTCAATCTGAGATTTTACTCAATAAAGTTATTCCAAAATAAAATGAAAATAATGTAAACATTGATATGTGTATACAACCTTCAAAAATTATTCTAATAAATTGAATAATTATATTTTTATGAGCAAACAATTTTTTAAAACTTTTTTCCTCGAATATTTTTAACGATATTTACAACTTAATTAATACTTAACCCTATTTTCGGAGGGTTTATAATATTATTATATTTGACTTCCGTATTAACAGAAATCAATTAAAAAAACGATTACTTCAGATATTTTTGGATAATCCGGTACACAAGCAATATAACAAAAACCCAGACAAAAATTTAATCAACGCCAGACACTTGTTCTGTGTTTCTGCAGAACACGCTACTCGCTACTCCATTCACTCATTGCAGCAGAAAACATAGTTATTTGAATTAGAAGTCTGTTTTCTTTTCACGAGATGTGTTTTTACAACAGATTGTTTGGGCACTGGTTTCCTTCAACAAATGTACCGTTGAAATGGAAAAATCAACACAATTTCTACAGGCTACAAATAAATTATTGCCATTGCATTAGCTATGTATACAAAAAGATAA